>OY757912.1:28836731-28841731 GCA_963585895.1 Sepioteuthis lessoniana | reverse complement strand
CGGTAATATTAAAATTGAGGTATAAAGGAATAACAGGAGAGAATTCAATAAGACGGGGCACTAGAATACGCCAATCTCCTTTCTACAGAGGGGTAAGACCGCTAATAATTTATCTGATATGGAGGCTCTACTCCTGAAGTTTTGAAAAACGTGGAATACTCCTTCAAAACCTTTACTCCTAGATCCACTCTGACCCGATAGGGTAGTACCTGTTAGGGTTCCAGTAAATAATTTAAATAGAAATATTTAATCATTTTCCATGCGCAGAAAGAAAAAAAAAACTATCAAAAGGAGAAGAAAGAAAGAAAAAAAGTTTTTAAAAAAGAGCAAGTAAAAAAAATGAAATGAAAAAATAAAAATGAAAAAAAAGTAAAAAATAACTATGTAACAAATCTAAACGAAGAGATAAACACGGTGAATTGATTAAAAATAAAAGTACCGTTGAAAGAAGAAAGTCAAAAAATATTTAAAGTTACTAATATATATTTAACTACACCAACGTACAAGTATGACACCAATCAAGGTCAATTTTAAGAGGAATTCAACGGATCTGATTAAAGAGATTTCATTCGTTAGATAGTTTGCTATTGGTTGAAGATCCCAGCCTGACTAACAAATACCCATAGGTGAAGGGATAATGATTGGATTCATACCTTTCTCAAGGGGAATACTTTTATGTTACATGCAAACTGTCTCATCCAGTATTTGAACTCGCGTCACCATGTCCATTTCCTACAACGGTAGGCATTGCACTATGAACACTTTCACATCTTTTTTTCTTTTTATGTCTAGTTACTTGTAACAAAGAATGAATAAAACCTTAAAATCCAGGAGAACACTTAATGGACCCATAGAATAGATTTTAAGAAATATTTCTTCTTAAATGCTTTGAATTAACAAATATATAATGTAGCAGAAAGAGCTGATAGAACACTGAAAAAAGTGATTAAAAATTGGAAGAGATATAAGAATACACCCAGTAATGTACATTAAGTATTAGGGGGAAAAAAGATTTGGAAATGGACAATTTGATAATCATAAGAAAAAAAAATCCAGAAATTGTAATAGATTATTTTTTAAGGGAAAATGTTTCTAAGAATCCTTTCCACTGCATTATTTGAGGTGAAGGAAATACTAGAATAAGAAAAACGTACACCACCTAAAAAGCAGCAGAAAATAATTTTCGAACCTTCGTTAAAAGAAAAGCTTTTTCTATGTAGACTAGCTGCCACTTGCTTTCTGAAGTCACATTCGCTCCTAATTATTTTAGGTATAGTTTCTGGCAATTCAAAACCCAATGGCTTCGTCCTTGTTAACTACAAGTGCATCTTAACCAAATGCCAACGTGAAAAACAATGCCATGAAAAAATCTTCTAGAGCTTAAAGAAAACAATTTAATAGATAGCATCAGCTAAAAGAAAACTATGCGCGTATAAAAAAAGAATCTGGAAAAGAACACAAGATTAAATAAATATGCTAGAAGGAATAAATAATGAAAACAGGGCGAAAATGACGGAGGGCAGATAGAAAAATCTGCTAATGAAAAAAATCAAAATAAAAACGAAAGAAAACAGAAATTGATGAAACAATGTTAAAAACACCGACTGGGGCGGTATGTTGGAGAAAAATAATGTACGATATTGAGTTGAGGAAACGAGGTTTATATAAAAAAAAAAAAAATGCAGGGATACAATTTAAAGAAGAGGAAACAGAATATTCAAATAAAGAGAAGATAAGGTAGTAAACAGATAACGAAAAGGTAATATTTGATAGGAAAATGGGACGAATTAGAGAATGTAAAGAAATGCAAGACATGCTTAAAATAATTCAATAACGGGAAGAAATGTAAGTGTATGAGGGGTGAATTTATTGAAAAAAAAAAACCCCGGAAGATTCGAAGAAAGAAAAATATATATTGGATTCATAGCGAGAAGACGTAGTAGTGGGGAATAGAAGTGTCTGGGTGAAAATATCAACATAATAAGCAAAATAGATGGAGTGGGGTGTCTGAGAAAGAGAGAGAGAGAGAGACAGAAAGAAAGAAAAGGAAAGAGAGAGAGGATCAAGAAAATCAATGTTACTGAATAAATAGGGGTAAAAAAAAACGATTTTTTAAATAAAAAGGAAAATAAGATTATGAGAAGAAAAACTAGTGAGATGTAAGAAAATAAAACATACCACAAAAAAACAAAAACAAAAAAAACGCAAGGATGAAGATAAAATAAAAATAAAGAAAGGGGTTTAAATTGTGAATACGGGCAAATATTTCAAACTACAAAGACTTAATTTTATGAAGGCAGATATCAAAATAAATGAATAAATTAAGAAAAATAAACAGAATGAAAAGGAAGAAAAATAATTTAGTAACTAGAAAAACAAAAGATTAGAATATTTTTTAAGTGGGAAATTCCTAAAACATTCAAAAAGAGAGAAAAATTAAAGAGAATAAAATAAGAAAACCAACGATGAGCAAGTGAGAGAAGGGGATTTCCTGAAAGACAAAGAAAATCAACATCTTGAGAGAGAAAGAGAGAAAGTTATAATTCAGAAAAATATAAAGGGAATGGGATTAATCAAATAACTAGATCCAGAAAGACAGAGTTAAATTCCCAACATAAATCGAGAGAGAGAGAGAGAGAGAGAGAGAGAGAGAGAGAGAGAACTTCAGAGAGATTATCAAACAGAAAAGAAAGTCATTGGAACAAATATAAGGAAAGAGAAAAAAATTTCAAAAAATAAATGAAGTAAAATAAAGAGAGAAAGTGGAAAGGACCTGTAAGCCGATGAAAATAAGAAAGGAATGCAAGGGAAATAAACAACTAGATGAAGATACTGTGAGATTATAGAGCTTGCAGAAAAGAAAACTTCAATACGAAGAAGTAAAAGAAAAGCAATCGAAAAAATATTGTAAAGAAAAAAAAAAAAGTGAGAATAAGCTTAGTACGAGTCAAAGCGATCAAGATAAACCTGCAATAAAAACGGAGAGCAGGGGAAAAATTAACAAAATTGAATAATAAACGAAGAAAACGCCAATGAGAAAGTTTCTTTCCTTCTATACTTTCTTAATTTCTTTTTTTTTTATTTTTTTATTCCTATATGTCTTTCTGTTCGTCCGATTTCTTTATGCCATCTTGTGGTGATCGATTGTCTCCATAGCAACAAAGGGAAACATTCGAAGCTGGTTTTTAATTCAACCAGTTCACCAATCAAGTCAATCTTGTATCAGGTTAAGCTGACACTGATATGCCACATAGAAAACACAGCAACATCTCCGAATAGCAATAAACATCTCAACGTGGAATCGGAATCAGATCTCTTAATACTTAACTTGCTCTGGTCAAATGCGCATCCATTGTACACACAGTACGTGTGATTTGCAAGAACTATACAAAAAATCTTTGGATTTTTTTCATGTGATCATAGATAGATCTCTTCGTATTTATTTATTGCACTCCATTAAAAGTTTAGTGAGATATTTAGCTCGAAATGATTCCCAAACGTTTTACAGACATTACAATAAAGCCTTAGAAAAGAACAAAGGAGTCCATTCACAAAAAAGCACATACATTCTTACGAAAATATGTAGAAATGAATTGATGAACAAATACAAATTGTAAACTCTCTCTCTCTCTCTCTCTATATATATATATATATATATATATATATATATATATATATATATAGAGAGAGAGAGAGAGAGAGAGAGATTCTGTTCAAATTTATTCCCGAATAAAACATTTAACATCATTTAGGAAATTCATTATGCCCTTGTGAATGTAATTTAAAAAATTTGGAAGAGAGACCTATATATATGTGTGTGTGTGTGTGTGTGTGTGTGTGTGTGTGTGTGCTTAGGCACGTGCATGTCAAGTAAAAATGTGGTCAGAGAAGTTAAAGGAAGACGTGATGACGGATACAAAATTATATATATATATATATATATATATATATATATATATATATAAATAATAAACAGAACAGCCGTGGAAGTAACTATACTATAATCACAAATCTTCGTTCAGAACCGGCAAGATTTAGCTCAAGATTTAGTACAAAAATTACAATAATTTTCTTAAAACATCGCAGTAGGTTGCAAAAATGCCGACATGAAATGAACAAAACTTTGTTATTTGGCACCTGATCGAAATTCTCAACATTCTGTGAGAATCTTTTAATTTTCATGTAATTAAAAAAAAATCAGTTCACATTTTTCCAGGTAAATTTAACAAAATCAAACGTCTTGCAAATTAATTCCCTTGAAGAACAACAGCTCGAAGCTCGGAGTCGTGAAGTTTTATCCTGTTTTATAATTATCTTATCCTATTCTGTAAATATATCGTAGCATTGATTACCATTGAGGAAGGTAAATATTTTGCTGATTGAAAACTCTTATTGCGCTGAAAAGTAATTCAAAATATATATGTTTGAATTATCAACATAATCAAGTCCTACTAATAGCACAGAATTCATTGACTCTCTCTTGTCACCTATCCCTGTTGTCAATTGCCCAGAGAAAGTCGATAAGACAGCATTCTAATCTGCACAGAGCTGATGTATCTAAGAGACAAACGCTTCATTGTGAGTGCTACGAGGACTTCACTTTTCTTTGTGAGGTGCCGCATCGTCTATCTTCTTGAAACAACACATGACCATGTTGGGTAGCTTTTTCGCCTTGTATTTTGTTAGGGTCTCAATGATGCATTAATACAGTTGTAATGACGCGGCCACAGCTCGAAAGAAATCACGTTTTATTTTATCAGAGTGATTAGATTTTCACATGATGGATACCTGGTAAGAGCAGTCCACAATGTTGTTATGAGTATGTGGACATCGCTTTCAGTTAATGAGAAAGTGCTGCCGTGAAATTTCAACACGTTTACTAATTTCAGAGGATAATAGATGGGACCTTCCAGTGTAAGCTTGATGAACTATGTTTTATTTACATTAACATAAAGGCTAATGCCTCCTGCTGTGTGAGAGAGAGAGAGAGAGACAGACAG
>OY757912.1:28001731-28084231 GCA_963585895.1 Sepioteuthis lessoniana | reverse complement strand
CAGGTTTGATTTCCATATGATCGAAAGCCTATCGATAGCTGTCCATGCCTTTTGCGAATTACTATTACCACAAATTAATTACCAGTAAGAATATTAAATAACATTTTAAAACATTAATCTTTTCAGCTGTTTTTTTCTGGCAGGATGAATTGGTCCACTGTAGAATTCACTAACAAGCAGAAAAAGAACAGGAACAACACTTGAATGAGGCACCCAATGAGACTCGAAATCGCTCTTCTAGGTTTGCTAGTCAAGCTTACTAACCACTACACTACCGGAGGTGCCCGAATCTGTAGCATATTAATTTACAAAGCTCTTTGTTTCGATGTGGCACAAGGCTGAATGAATGGGGCGCCCAATGAGACTCGAACTCACTCGTGTAGGTTTGTTAGTCTAGCTTGCTAACCGTTACACCACCAGAGGTGTCCCGAATCTGTAGCATAATAATTTACAAAGCTCTTTAATTCGATGTGGCACAAGGCCAAGTGAATGGGGTACCCAATCTGTAGCATATTAAGCAAGCCAGTGTATACACACACTAATATAACCATTCACTGGATCAGCAACCAATCACACTCCTGAAAATGGTTTTTGCCACTTGAGCAATGGAATGCTCCAATGTCAATATAAACTTGCCTCGTAGCATCGTTTTTTTTTTTACGCAAGCGAGTATTTTCTTTCATTGTCCCCGTTATCTAGTCGTTAGTTCTCAAGACTTCCCCATCCCCATTATTTTTGTACCTCAACCCATACTCCAGCCCGATTTTGTTGAAGATCTTGAAAGTTCACCTGTATAAAAATCATTTTACCTGCTTCTGTCGACCCATATTGCGCCTAACCCTGTATTTCTTTGCCTTACTAGACGAGGGCCCCTGTCCCACCTAGGGTAGGTCCGGCTTGTTTTCAATGTTTTCGGACACTGGAAAACAGTCAGCCTCCATTGTTCGTAGACGCGGGGGATGGGAGGGCAACCGAACAGGGAAATATTTTTCCTTTGTTTTCGTCTTCTGAATATTTCGGGTTTTTCTCCCATTCCCATCATATACATTCATTGTAAATAAAATTGTACATCGCATTCCGGGTTTTAAGTAGGCCTTTTTCATAGAGAAAATGTGGTATTTTGGTGATTGCTGCGCGTATGGCTATGGATGAATGGATATATATTGCACTGTTGAATGGGTCGGTGAATGTGGCTAGCTAGGTCCCTTTAGTATATATATAGACAATGCAAGACCGCTCCCTTCCTCTCCCCCAAAACTTCAAGGCCTTGTGCCTTCTTTGTATCATTTTTTTCTACAAGGAAATAAAGAAAACGAGTATTTTCTCACTGCTAACGATATTTACGAATGAATTCCAACAGATAAGGAGCAAAGAGGATACGTCATTGTTAGAGTTAAGTACTTTCATCACAATTTGTTTTTCAAACTTTTGCATATACATTCCAAAAGTTTCTATTTTACTTTCATTCTCCTGTTTATTCCAATCTTGACAGGGCTTAAAAATACATAAGCAGCGTCGTCTCCACGGAGACAATACTGCCCCACCCACCCCAAAAAAGCGTTGCCTTGGTTATCGCGCAAAACTCCATCTGGTGGTGAAGTTCCTGTTATGTAACTCTGGACAGTCTGCAGTAATCCTTTATTGCCATTCATTCCAAGTTCAATCTGACCAAATGTGAAAATACCTGATATGGCCCTTTGTATGAGACAACTGAATGTTTGAAGATTATTATCTGATTGGAATGGTTGATACAATATCATCATCATGTCACGCCATCAGCACGGATATCCCTGAACCTCTCTCGCCACCCCTCCCTATCGTCCATTGCTTCCAGCAGGTCTTCGGGGCTATATCTCGTATCGGTACCGAGTTACTGTATGTAAGTTCTAGCTAGTCGCCCTGCCTTTGCTCGTCCATTTAAAGGGGCCCACAGGAGTACATCACTCATGAGCTTGTCCCTACTTATCCAGCAGTGTCCCGGATATCTGTTTCCTCTAATTTTGATAGTTTTCGTGATGGATGGTTGGTGGCCGTACAACTGCTGTTTTGTGGGATGCTGCCTCCAGGACTTGTTCAATATTGCTAACAGCATTCTTGTGTTGTTGTCATCAAGCTTTTTCTCCATGCGTTTAGTTAGCAGCCATATAGCAGTATCGACACGACTGCTGCTTGGAAGAAACTGTGTTTTGTTTTTTGATACAATATATATGTTCTTTATTTATATTAAGAATAATGACTTGAAGCAATATCATTTGTTGTGATGCTTATTATTCATTGTTACGGAAAACATACAGAGTATTAATTGAAATTACATAATTTTGTAGAAATCAGTTTTGTCAGATAAGAATGCTTTAAACTATCATCGTTGGCAAATTATTTGTATTAAATAAAAATACGAGATATAACAGTGTGCAGACTTTCTTAAACAAGTACATAAAAAGTAAATTTAAACTTACGATGAATGCGATTCTTCAACCTCTTGTCTCAAATTCACCATAGATCGGCCGTCATGTTCAAAAAATAATCCTTCGAATAGTTTTACAATATTCTTTTGTTTTCTGTACTAGATAATCAAGGTGCCATCTTGGACAAATAAACAATTACATGAGTCGACACACATTTTAAAGAAGAACGCTATGACGAGTAATCTGCCAGAATTTCAAAACAAGAACGAAAACTTTAAAAATCCAAATAGCAGTTTACTCGTATGTCATAGTTGAAAGTAAAAAGCACGTAAGTAATAAATACCATTAAATATCTATATTATTTGTACATCACCTAATTAAAATTTAATGTTATCTAGTATGTAAAATATTCAAAGTCTATTCTAATTAACAAGTATTTCCGATGTTATTCACCAATACAAATTTTATTTTGTTTTTTACTCATCAGTATAATTTCAGATTTCTTTAATTGAATAGATGTTTTAATTCTAAATCGAAACTGTTACTTAAGATAATTTATTTTGCGAAATAATTGTAGAATTATCATCTAAGTTTTGAAAGTTCTACGAAAACGATGGACGTACAAGTAAATTGATTCAATACATCTATCAGTTAAAGATAAATTTACCAAAAACAAAAAGGAAAAAAAATACAGATTCTCCAAACACGTAAATGTTACCATTATTTTCTAGTCGTTCTGATAGAATGGAGTTCCCTGACTCTTGCCTTCAATCTATCGTCCATCGCAAGTCTTCTTGACAGCATTATTTGTCCCTACAAAGATGATGTATTTAAGATCCTGCTGGTCAGCCAACCCCAGGACATACATGTGTATGGGTCCATAAAATAACTTTACCTATACCTTTTTCGTCTTTCTTGCATGGTTTACGAGATAGTATGTAAGTGGCCGTACACCAGCTTCTTTGTCGGTTCTACCTTCAGGATTTGTTCAAATATCGTTTGGCATTCTTGTTTGGTTTAGTTTTATTGCACATCAACCATCGTTGGTTATAAATGCTGAATCCATTTTTATACATATAATCAGTCCAATTTCAATCAATTTAGTTTAGTACGAGTATAGTTTGTTATTTTTTTATTTTTTTGTTTACACACAGTTTAAATGTCAAAACCAGTTCTATTTCAAACAATTCCGTTTAGCGCAAGTACACAGGTTCAATTTTAAAAAAAACAGTTGTATTTCACACACTTTAGTATAAGCACACAGTTAAAATATGAAAACAGCACTATTTCAAGCAATTCAGTTTAGCATAAGTACACAGTTTAGTTCTATTTGATCTATATATTGAACCCTATCAGGTTCTACCTTTCCAGGCAAGAGTGAACCTGGGAGTGATGGCAATCAGGGGTACTATGCATTTCCCAAGGCTCCAGGATTATTGGAACATCTCCCTGAAATTGTTAAGTGTCATATCCAGGAATCTCTTTGGTAGGTGGAGGTCTTACCCCTCTGCAGAGAAGAAGTCGGTTTATTCTACAGCCTTAGCCCACTGGCCAATAGCCGCCTTGAGTAATTACCAAGTAGCTTTTTCTTCAGGCGTTTCGTCAACGTCCAGGTGGGGCATACATACAATAGCATTGACGCTGCTTAGAAGTAATCCCATATTACTTACTTGAATAGAATTGTTTTTATTCCCCGATATTTAATAAATTGTATAAGTATTTTAATAACATATGGAAACAATTGAAATGAATTGAAATCCTATGAAGTGGAAACCATTCATGAGTAGTAGATGTGGTAAGGAAATTTTAACATTAAGCATTACATTTTCACAGACAGAGAATAGAGCTGGAAATGACTAGAATAATAGAGTATCAAAGGAAGATAAAATCATACAAAGATAAAGAAAGAGTGTATATATATATATATATATATATATATATATATATATAGAGAGAGAGAGAGAGAGAGAGATACAGCGAAAAGCAGGAAGAGTAAGTGATAGAGAATGACTCAAAGAGAGGAGTTCAGAGAAAAACAAGAATAAAAATGGAAAGAAAAGAAAACAAAACTGGCGATGCAGTGGATAAATGTGCAGAGAAAATTTGACATTATTCGAGATGGCAAACTGTGATGACATTTAGATTGAGGGTGGGGTTAAAATCAAAGACAACACATTCAAATAAATATATCCCACAGACAAAATCTGTTCCACTAGACCAACGCATAACATATGAAAAGCACTTTTACACACACGTGCAAATTCATATATCCACATAAGCAAGTTCAGAGAACCACACACACACATACACATGGGTCCATTTACATACACATATAACCACTTGTAAAGATGTGTACATATACAGCCAACAATATAAACATATGTATACACACCCTTATCTATATGTATACACGCACATAACCATATATGTAAGTCTGCAATACAAAGCAAAACACCCAGCAACATTCATATATCTAAAAGTACACAAACCAAAAATATATATCATTAGGTACACAAATACCAAGTTATGCATATCTTTATAGACCATGATATATCATCCCATAGACGCAAATACACTTACACATGTATATTTATGTATTTATACACACACATATATATATATATATATACGCACACACGTGGTGGATACCATAAGTTTCCAGACATTTTTATACTGGCATTTAAGATTTTTGTAGACTCTTCGAAATTCATTATTATTGCTTTCCAAATTATGAGATGACTGACCAATTTTTATGATTTAAGGTTCAAATCAACAGCTACAGCAGGCATTGGAATACACCCAACTAAAGCTGATTGTCACAGCTGGTGAATTTCAAAAATGAAATCTGGACCGGAGGACACCTTAGAAGAGCGATATGCAATATAATTAAGTTTTAAACATGGAAAAAATACCAGAGAAAAGTATGGAATGCTTCAGACTGGTCTTGGACCATCTTTCATGAATCGAGGATCAGTTTTTGAGTGGCATAAGAGATTCAAGGAAAGCAGGGAATCTGAGAGGGCTGATGAGAGGTATGGGAGGGTTAAGGAAGTCAATACACCAGAGTTGATTGGTCAAAGGGTTAGGGTTACTATGTAGAGATTTTAAGGGAGTTCAGAAAGATTCCGTCGGAAGGGGCCAGTACTCTTCAAATTGACTCAGTGGCATTTCTACTAAGACAATGCACCAGTCCACAACTCTATCCTTGTCACAGACTATTTGACCAAGATGGGCATCAAGACAGTTCGTCACCCTACCTACAGACCAGACCTTGCTCCCTGTGACTTTTGGTTATTCCATAAGCTCAGAGGTTGTCGTTATGAGACAATTGAGAAGTTGAAAGAGGCTGTGACGAAAGTCATTGACACGCTCACACAAGAGGACTCGATAGGGCCTTCTAGAAGTTGTTGGAACGGTACAACAAGTGTATTGCAGCCGGAGGAGATTACTTCGAAGGGGACTAGAGTTTCATGTTTGTACTATCAATAAAAGTGCCTATACAAAAAAAAGTCAGAAAACTTATTTAATGATCCTTGTGTATATATATATATATACACAATAGGAGGTGACCGTAGTATTGAGGTTATCTTCTTTGGACATATACGGCGAAACGAGAGCAAATCCTTGACAAGGTTGTTTGCATTTTACATTACACTAATACACTCGAGAGAGTTATGGATTAATCAATTCTTCCTCCTGTTATGGACAATTAGTAGGGCAGACTGAACTCTGTAGAGTTTGTATAGAATCTGGTCAAAAAAGAAAAACTGATTTCATACCTGTTAAACTGCCTAAGAAATTAAAGCTTTGTATCACCCAAATTGTATAGAAGTGGTGATAAATACATGCTTTTATTTCTATATGCACGCAGAAAAATACCTATAAAATTTTCAAGCTCTTTGAACGAGCAGGATGTAACACAGCACCATTTTTAAGTAAAAGTTTTAATTAAAAGTTATTTCACTGATAATGGTTTCCTTGACTTGTTTAATATTCCCACATAGGCGAAGGGAGAATTATTAGATACACACCATCCCGAATTGGTTAGCTCTATATAAAATACAACATTTGCAACCAGGATTTTTATTTGGTTGGTTGTTTGGGTTTTATGGCATATCAACCTTTGTAGTTTATTTAAGACAAAATGCATTTTTATTCAAATACTTCTATTTCAAATAATTCAGTTTAGCATGAGTATACAGATTATTTGTCAAAATCATTTCTATATCAAAGTATTCAGGTTATTCAAACAATTCTAATTCAGTTAATTCAGTTTAATATAAGTACACATTTTGTTTACTCACAGTTAAATGTCAAAACAATTCTATATTAAACAATTCAGTTTAGTTTAAGTTTCATCGTCAATAACAGTTCCATTTCAAACAACTCAGTTTAGCATAAACAATCAGTTTAAATGTAAGTAGAGTTTATTTATCAAAAGCATTTCTATCTCAAACAACTCAGTTTAGTATAAGTATGCATTTTAGTTCTATTTAACCCATAGACAGGGCCCCATCAGGTTCTACTATTCCTTGGACCTGGGAGCAATGGCAATTAAGGGATGCTCTGCATTCCCCAAAACTCCAGCATCACAGGAACTTTACCATCAGATCGTTTAGTGTCATACCCAGGACACTAATGGGGTTTTTACCCTTCTGCAGAGGTGCAGTCGGTGTATCCTACAGCCCCAGTCGACTGAGCAAGCGCAGGATGTGACACAGCGCCACTTTTTGTAAAAGTTTGAATGAAAAGTTATTTCTCCGATATAGGTTTCCCTATCACGTCAACTATTCACACATAGGTGAAAGGAGAATTGTTAGATGCATACCTTTCCCGAATGTATTAGTCTTATATTAAAAGCCAACATTTGCAACCAGGATTTGCAGTTGGGCCACTGAGTCATTTTGCAACGGCGATAATCTTTACAAGGCGTGCACCTTTCTTTTTCATATATATATATATGTGTGTGTGTGTGTGTGTGTGTGTGTGTGTGTGTGTGTGTGCTTATTTTGGCAAAAACTCATTGTTCAAATAGACTGTTATAAACCACTGAATATTTTTTTGCTTATGACCTTCCTGTGTAGACGTTCGAATCTTAATTTTTTTTTAAAATAAGTCGGGGTCCATTTACCTCTGTCACAAATATATTGAACCTATTTAATAACTACCATTAGCAGACCTCCTACCTGAATGCAACAACGAAATATATATTTAAAAAATCCTTCCAAATGGATAAAACTCACAACCAAGCAAAAACCAGTATTTCCCTTGAGAACACACAGAGACATGGTGGAAAATGTGACAGTTTCTTCAGCATATATATATATATATATATATATATACGCACACAAGGTTGTATGTATGTACGTACATACAGTATAAAAGTATTCATGCCAATATAGTGATACTGTTCCCTGGGAAGCTAACGATGCAAAACACGACGAAAACTATATTGAAAAATAACTCCTCAAAAAACGAAACAGGATAATTTACATCGTGGGCTTAACCTTTATTAAGTGCTAGCAATAAGCTTCCACTTAACATAACAGGAGTTTTCGTGTTAAGAAGTAGTAAGTGTTAAAGCTTTTCATAACATACAAATTTGATTAATTGGTGCTTACTTAGAGGCATATTATAGAAACATGTACGCCGTAAAGCGAAGTGGTATGAATGTTAAGTACATTGGCTTAAGTAAGCCGATATCTGTAATAATGCGTGTCTGAGTGGGCGACTGAAAATCAAGATACATATGGAGCGGGGCGTCTTCGTTGTGTAATGGTTAAACTGTTGGACTGCGGAATCGTAGTAAATGAGTTCCAACTCCGGTCGCGCTATTATGTTCACTTTCGGACAGATACCCTTGGGGAAGGTATGAACCCCCTTATCCTCACATCTATGGGTTAAATAGTACTACTACTGTCCTTCTAGAAGGATGGCTTTGGCATTAGATAATCTACAAAGAATGATGTGCCATTAAACAAAAAAAAGCAAACATTAAATATGAATGTATTAAGCTTAAAATCAAGAGCGAATCCAAGAGAATGTTTGACAAGATCAATTTCCTGAACACTTGTCACCAGATGTTTCCCCCCGAAGAAGTATTTACGAAGTAATCATAGAACTTATTTTTTTATATAGAAAAGGAAAAAGGACTTGCCAGTTAATCAAACGTGTGAATACATTCTAATAAATCGAAATTCTACAACGAGTTTCGATTTATTAATACGTATTCAATAGTATAAATTTGATTATCTGGATATTATTTTTCAGAATGAAGTAGGATTACTGTGACGTAATTATATTTTGCCTTGCTTCATAAAATACTTGAAGAAACAACAAAATAAATATCGAAGTCATAAAGCAGTATCTTCAAATGCCGTCTTCTGTAATAGAGTGGCACATCCCACCTACATTGACCCAATTGGTAAGTCCTGTGTTTGCAAACAAAAAGTCAATCGCGAGAACTTTCTTTGTAGATTCTAGTGTTAAAAAAAGCTTCTATGTTATTGAAAAGCGGCTGATATTCAGTTAGCAGTGAGCAACAAACAACGACCTAAATCTCCCGGGATAGCAATTCAGTCCCCATTGAGTTGAGCTGCGAGTAGTCAACGAGTAGATCTGTACTTGATTGATTTTAAAATACCTCTTCATGTCTTCCCGTTTTCGAGACCATTTGTCTGACTATTTCGTTCCTCTGGTCTTTAGTTCTTCCGTTGCTTCGTCTCCGCCAACTTTCTCAAAGGTTTCTGCATTGACCCCCGTTCAACAAAATCGTTTTTATGGGGGTTGACTGTCAAGCAATTGGAATATCGTTCGAGTTCTAATTCAAATCATATTTTTGCACCATCTTTTTTCAAAAGAGACAAGAAAGAGTACTTTGGCGTAGTGGCAAACTTCTTGGATTGCGATACCGTAATAAATGAATTCAAACTAATCGCACTCATAGGTTTTTTTCAGGAAAATGAATTTAGGAAAGGTACGAAATGTGTTAAATTTCGACCTATTGGGAGAATAGTACCACAACTGTCTTTCTATAAGTTTGAATTTAGCATTAAACAAACAAACCAAATCTACCTAAACAGTCGATGGTACAATATTTTAATTTAATAACTAAGTTTTAATGTGTATTGCTCGTAGCATATGATAAATAACAAAGGAGTCTATGAGAGATATAATAAAGAAATAGAAAGAATAAAAAAATAGTATACTGAAAATATGTTCTGAGATACAAAATCAAACAAGCAAAAAAAAAAAAAAAAAGAAAAGAAAGGTAATTAACCTTCTTAAGTAACAAATTATTTTTCTTTGTTATATCAGCAATTTGATGCAATTTTGATTCAGGATACGTTAAATTCAGTGTTTTTTCTTGTCTTATCAGCTGTTTTATCGCGGTTTTGAAATGCTCTTGCAAGATTAATCAATGAGATTAAGTATATATTTTTCCAAATCATATTTTAACTGTGAAAGAACACGCTGTTTCATTTTCTGCGTTCTTAGCACCTTTCCGGGAGACAAGAGTCATTTAAGAATTCTTCAGTGTTGTTTCATTTTTTTAAATCCTCCTCACTTAAAACTAGTCCTCAAAATGTTATGCTGACAGAGTAAAAAAAATTTTATATAACGGCAATACACTGAATGATTGCTAAGTAGTAGGTATTTCAAATTGATTCGATAAATAAATTCGCCAAATGTTCTGGCAACGTTTGAATGATTTTGTTATAAAGTGTCTAACTTGAAAATATATATACATATATATGTCGTTGGATATAAAGTGTCGGATTTAACAATGTAAACGTGGAAAGGTTATACGTCCAAGAAAAGAATTCGAGAACATAGATCCTGAGTAATTCATCCTTTAACTGATACCCACTTTAAAGAAAAAAACAGTAATCAAATATTG
This sequence comes from Sepioteuthis lessoniana, assembly GCA_963585895.1. Classification (NCBI taxonomy): domain Eukaryota; kingdom Metazoa; phylum Mollusca; class Cephalopoda; order Myopsida; family Loliginidae; genus Sepioteuthis; species Sepioteuthis lessoniana. The sequence continues at coordinate 28,073,926 of OY757912.1, read as the reverse complement.
CATATATTAAGACAGTAGAATTTGTGTAAGCGAAAATACTTTCAATTTTATGATTTACTTAAGTAAAAATCAGAGTTTAGTTTGTTAAATGAACTAACAACCTTCGTTTATTTAGTGTCACAACCATTCTTATCAAAACAGTCGTCGTATTATTTAACTCATAGTTGGGGGTGATAAATCGGTTAATAATTTTTTCAAACGGTATTTGTCTGAATTAGCGCGAAATCGCTTATTAGGATGTTGTATTCCAGCTTGTTAACCATTACGTCAAGGAAATATTTCCATTATTATTTGTATGGTTTGATGACAATATATACTAAACTATACCACAGTTTGGACAACTGGGAGTGTCTATCTGATGCTGCTTCTTTTTCTCACACATTGTATCTTTCACCCTCTTAGCACTTCAAATTTTCTTGTCAACACTTAAAATTTCCTCCAAACAAATTATTTCCAAGGCATGAAATAATGATTATAAGTTTATTTTCTATCGCACACTGCCTTTATATTTCTTTCGTTCTTCCCTCGTGACAAGTTATAGCGCCATTCTTTACGTTATTTCCCCATACACGAATTTTAATCTTTCGTTAGTTTGCCGTAGGTATCCAGGCAGAGAGCATCTTTTTATAGCGTTTTTTCATTAATTTCCATTATATATATATATATATATATATATATATGCATACATACGCACTCATACACACGCCAATGTATTTACCAACCTCTTCGAACGGCAGTATATGACACAGGCGAAATTTAACAGGTTTAAATTCATTGTTGTTGTTCTCCTAGACTGATTGCCTAATCAAGGCTAAATAACAAAAAACTGCCTCATGTTTACTCATAGTTACCGGAAGAATATTTAGATCCATACCTATCCCAAGGGTGCAATCAGCCCCGTCAAATATTTGAACTCATATTACAGTATCCAGTTTCTACATCGATAGGCATTACATCACGAGCACCTCCACACACATCCCACAATTTGCTTATATATATATATATATATATTAGAGAACACGTCTGTGTGTATACACGACCAGTATAGATATACACACTTTATATATTTGCATGTGTGTGTCCTTTGTTTACATTTTAAAACATGCCACATAACATCCCCGCCTGTTAGCTTGGTTGTCTTGCCATTCGTTTGTATTTAATAGTATTCATGCATCACTCTCAGTGATGTAAAAAGATCTCAGGTCTTGAACGCTGATAATCGAGCAGATACTCAACTGATCCAAAATATTAAAAAAAATGTAACAATTGCTCTTAAAATGATAAAGAATAGGAGCACTGATGGGAAACGAAACATCATTTAATTCTTCTTTCTTCATCGGCCTGTATTTCTCTACATTTAACCATAGCAAGGTTGCATAATTCATACTGCCGAAAATATTCCTGTTCTCTTCAAAAGCACATGTGTTTCAACTTCAAACATTTGCAGAATTGTCGAGAGGCAGCCGCAAGGTGAATCCACTTGACTTCTTCACGTTCCATTCTCTAAGTACTGACGTTTATGAAGAGCCAGGATTATGCTGAATACCTACAAGTACTTATGCCTCGCAGACATCACTATGCGTTTTATTCCGATTCCACTTAAACCGTCTGTAAAACACTTTAATTTGTACACATGTCACCCATTCAGTCATCTGTTTATTCTAAATGGCTAGCTAAACAGGTGCCCTTTATAGTGTGTATAATCAGAGAAATACATCATATAGAAAGTTATTTAATTGTTCTAAGTCCCCATAAATTGGTCGAAGTCGATATTAGGACCAAAATCAACGCCTATATATATATCATTTGTTTGAAATCCAGAATTGATGGAAAAAAACACTAACCTTTGGCGTAAAATTCCATGAGTTGATTATTTGAAGATTATTAGATCGGTATTAATAAAGATGATTTATCTTGAAATTATGATATATAAAAACTGATTTTTGCTCTGTATTTATGCACAACAATGACTCATGACCCAGGTATCGATAAACAAAAGAAATGTTGGATTTTATGTTTGATCAAGGTTTATCCGTTTTGTATTATTTATAATACACGCTGTTTCTTGCTGTAGTAAAAATAACTATCACAGATTTAGTTGCGTTAAAGAGCAAATAAATAAAAAATAAATAAATAAAAAGTCGCCATGTGATCGATGCCTAAGTTCAAAAAGTACAAGAGTAAATATAATACTCTAAAAAAATGATTTAAAGCGGGAATGTAAATATCGCAGATACACGTGGCCTACCGACTAAACCCCATATTCACAGTAAATGTGCATCATAATTGCTTGTACTGTTTGGTTCAATAGTTTAACATTATATGAACACCTTACGTGCCATATAAATCTGAAATCTGATTCATTTTTAAGTATTTTGACTTATATTTTCTATGAAGTTGGCATTTCTTAAAATTATTTGTTTATAATCAATCCTTTGTACTGACACAAATAATTCAAGCGATTTCATGGTTTCATGCACCCGATATATATATATATATAAATTTTTTTTTAATCACACATTGTTTAAGATTCCTATCTAATAATTTAAAGAACCTTTTTTCTAGTAACATAATATTCCTCAAACAAATTAGCTCAATAAATCATTAATAGAAGAATTTGATTTGGTTGGTTTGGTTTCTTTGTTTAATGGCATATCAACTCTATTTAGGTTATTTAATGCCATTCTCCTAGAAGAACAGTAGTGGTACTATTTAACCCATAGCTGGGACGATAAGGGGGTTCATACCTTTCCCAAGGGTATTTGCCCGAAAGTGAACGTAATAGCGCGAATGGAGTAATTCCGATTCCGCAGTCCATCGCTTTAACCATTACTCCACGAGTACACCCCTTAGAATAATTTGAATATGGCTAATATGTTTCAAATAAATCTATATAACGTTCCACAATTTTGTGGGTTCTCATATTTCTATCCTATATTAACACAATTCAAATATATCTAATTTCATAGATATACTCAAATATATCAATTGTATAGACAATTCAATTATATAAGACAATTCAAATATATCTATTATATAGATATGACGTTGATAGATACTTCATCTCCCGGTCAGAGAGTACAGGGAATTAATAGCATCAAAGGGTCTCCTCACTTTTCAAAACTCTCTATAAATCAAGACTCAGCTGCCAATACAGGTGATTCATCCACATGACACACATTTTAGAACGTGGGAGGAGGTTCTTACTCTTTTACAGGAGATGCAGTTGGTGTATTATGTGCCCTTCCGGGAGTATTTGTTTGTTACAGTAAAATTATCGAACAATTATAGTTCTATTGTCAACTTGAGTTCATATAGATTAGTCAAAATCTCTCTTCCTGTCAAGGTGGAAAAATTTTTTTCCCTAACCAACGCCATATAGTATTTTTTGTTTATGTGATAACATTGAAACGTAAACTAATCAATCGTTCACGTTATGTTTTTAAAAACTACTTTGGTACTATATATCCCATTATCATGTCGTGCCATTGCCACCTCTCTCAATCGTTCATCGCTTCCTGCAGGTCCTCAGGGCTACACCCTGTATCCTCACAGGGCTGCTGTATGTAGGTTCTAGCTGGTCGCTCTGCTTTAACTCGGCCATGTGAAGGGGTCTTCAGGAGTACATCACTTATGAGCTTGTCCCTACTTCCTCAGCAGTGTCATGCATGTCTGGTTCGTCCAATTTCAATATCTATCTTGATGGGTGGTAGGTGGCCGTATAGCTGTTGCTTTGTGAGATGTTGCCTCCAGTAAGTAAAAGTAAAGTTGGCGACCATAGTCGAGGGTAACCCGAAGGCTCCCTTTTCGATAGCTACTACACCAATGTGTAGGGGAGGGCGCTAATCCTTTCCCTAGATTGCTCTACTTTACCCTTGATCTGTACCTTATAATGCTGAGTGTTAAGCAAGGAGGCATCAAGTACCATTTTTTAAGTCTTTGGTATGACTCGACCTGGGATTGAACCCAGGTCTCCCGGGCCATTGGCGAACCCCTAGGCCATACACATATTTAAAACAGCTGATTGACTAATAAAACGGCCAACTTTTTGTTATACAAAAATTTCCCTTGGTTTTCGTATTTTTGAACATCCCTCGTTGAATCGTTGATTTAATATCACCCTTGATAGTCCTGATAATGGTTCACTAGAACCGAAACGCTCTAGTGTTGACTTTGCTTCTCAATAAACCTCTACGTCTTGGATTACCTTCATATCAATTTTGTATATATATTACAATAAGAGTAAACATTTCAAATTTTGTTTGGTATGTATTTCAATCTATTTTTACACAACTCATATGATTAATTATCAGATATAAATACATGCAGCTTTCCACACAATAATATCTTGTCACATAAATATGAAACAATGAATCCTTATATATTTGCATTTGAAGACCATTTCTAAGAATAAACTAATATACATGTTCATACACCTAAGCATACAATCGTTATTATATCGTAAGCATGCGCATACGTTAATGGTGTAAGAATTACCCTCGAAGGAAAAACACGGTGACGAGAGTTCAAAACCTGGACGAAAGTCTTTGCCTTTCACATACTGTAAATACTCTTATGAAAGGTTTGAATCCAAGTATTGTTGAAGAAGAAAAACTGAATTCAAATTCGTTAAACTCCACTTAATATTGACCTTGTTTCGCATCCTTTTTAGGCAGAGGCGTTCATACACACAGAGATGAAGTTCATCTGAATATAAAGAAGCGCATGACAAACTTACACATGTAAAATAGAATGCAAACTCCCCTTTTCTCTCTATCTCTGTGTGTGTTTGTATACGTCAATGCTTATCAACTTACAGAAACCAACTTCCACTCGTCTATGTAAACTTTATCAGTGATACAAAGATTTATACTTTCTAAGAATAATATGATTGTTATGAGTTATTTAATAGATTAAACGTAAATTAAGTCTCAATCTATCATAACAAGTATGCCCCATTTTTAAATTACATTACAATGATGTGGCCATTCAGATGAGTCATTAGATCGCAAATCTCAATCATGCCAAAAAGAATTTAGCACTTGGTGTCAGAATGCATCATGTAAATCATAACACAGTAGACTGATGGAATTTCGTAGCCTAGGCATAAAATATACATCTGGAAGTTTTGTCTGAATCTTTGATACGAGCATTTATAATTATTTCCTTATGAACGATGACTGGTCAAAACTCTATTAATCTTATTCTCGTTCTGATGCTTCATATTTTTTTCTCTTCGGGCTTGTTCTGGCTCTTATTAAAATAACCTTCTTGAAATTTCGAATCAAATCCTTCATTTAATCAATAGGGACATATTTTTCTCATTATTGCGTCTATATTCGTGGGGTTATATTGCATCTCTCCTGCTGGGTAATTGCGTGGAGTATGTAAGCTTTCTTTTAAAACCTACATTTTATATGGCTGTAATGAGTTCAAGGCCTTGGTCGTACAATGGGATGAAGGAAAATATTCTAAGGTAGCAGAAGTGACACCGCAGGTAGATTCGTTGTATTTTATGTTATATCAATCCTTGTTTGTTTAATACCAAATTTTGTTTATACATATACCTGATTTGTGAACGAATAGTTCTACGGCAACAAATTTTAGACGAGCTATAGATCATTTGTTTGCACAAAGGTAATAGTTTCAACTATTCTAGACGGACGATATATATATATATATATACATATATATATATATATATATACTTATAGGATCTCCAGTATTTCTACTAATTGTCTGCACTTAGCAATATTCTAAATCATTTAACTCACACTACTAATTCAATTTAGTATTAGTAATGTATTGGTACACAGTTAAATCGTTTCAAGAACAGAAAATGTTTATATATTTTATTAATCCGTAGATGGGCTTCTAACAGGAACTACCTCTCCGGATAAGAGTGGACCTGGGAGTAAACTGTCCGCCCCCATTAGATGGTCTAATCTTATATCCAGTACACATGCTGGGTTGGGGAGGGGCTAACACCTCTGCAAAGACGCAGTCGGGGTATTCTAAAATATCAGCCTATAGGGCTGCGACATTCTATACAAATTCACAAGATAAAATTGGGGGTCTCCTCGTGGTGTAATGGTTAAAGCGATGGACTGCGGAATCGTAGTAAGCGAGTTCGTATTCCAGTCGCGCTATTACGTTCACTTTCGGGCAAATACCCTTGGGAAAGATATGAACCCCCTTATCCTCCCAGCTATGGGTTAAATAGTACCACTACTGTTCTTCTCGGAGAATGGCTTTGACATTAAATAACCTACAAAGGTTGATATGCCATTAAACAAAGAAACAAATCCAAACAAGATGAGATTAAACTTTAAGCGTACACAACAGAATGACAAGCTTTATTCAAGGATTGAACAAATAACTCGGTTTTACTATCCATAAAGGTTACCCACAACGACAGACACTTAAAAATTAGCCGATTTTCCTGCATTCCATTTCTTGTTGGATTATATAATGCCGAAGATAGCTTAACACTCATGCTCTCCAATTATAATCAGCATGAAAATTCATCTTAATAATTTTACATCTAATTGTGATTGATTAGTCAATTGATTTTACATAATGTCGATACGTTTAATGCTATTTTATAGGTAGGCGTTAGGGAATTGCCTTCAATATTCATCAGTATTTACTTTTGGGGCAATTATTTCTTTACTTTGAGCACACCATTATATTATCAAGTATTTCTTAGGAATCAAAATATTTTGATTTTGTATAGAATCAAGAGTTCAAATTTAATAATTATAAAATTTTGAGTGATAATTTCAATTCACAAATACAAATTTGTACAGTTATGTTATCAAGTAGCCACTTCCAACAATAATAATCCATTATAAACGATTATAGTTTCAAGTAACAATTCTTAATAAAAATAGTTTACAGTTCTATAATATTAAGTATTCCTCTGTAAAAAAAACAATTCACATATCTAATACTAATAATTCTATTATATCAAGCAATTCTTTTTATTTCATAAGACTAATTTGTGAACACATCAGCTGGTGACGATCCCGAAATCGAATTCACTCAGTTTTGAAAAGTAGAAAACGCTATGTGACCCAAAAGGAGTGATTTCCGTTGGTATTAATGCGCTGTTGACATAGCTCAGCTACTCTTTCTTTATTATTAAACGGTTGAAGACTTTTTTTTCCGACAGACCACGTGGTTCCATATGATACCAAATATTCAACGCTTATCTTCCATGACCTTTCTTCCACCATTTCATAAAAGTGGGTCCATCCATCATCTGGCCTTAAACACAAGCACGACCTTGTGCAGGAACCAATTCGTCTCGATAACGCACGCAGAGAGAAATGTATCAAAGAACTCGGCTTTGATCGCGCGCTTGCGTGCTCACGCACAGTGCGTCGAAGCATTCAGAAAATCTATCAGTTATTCTTGGGGATGAAGAGGGGGAAGATTAGTATGTAGGGAGACCGTTGTCTGTCTGATGTAGTGTCTGGAAGATTTGGATTGATTTTGACAAGAAAATGAGATTAAGACTTTGCCGTAACCGCTTAATCAAACACTGTATGTAGGAAAAATGAGACCTCTAAGAGAATCTTGTGTAGCTTTTCTCGAGCTGGGAAAAGTTTAGGAAGAGGAAACCCAAGTGGAATGAAAAAGAAGATGATTAAAGGAAATAAAAAAAAAGGAGGTAAAAAGAAAGAAAAGAAATGGAGAAATTTATAAATGGGGAAGAGCTTAGAATATAGCGAGGAAATAGAAAGAAAAATATTTATGAAAAATACGAAGTTAATATGATCGTGAATGAAAAAAGATGTCAAGAAAAAAAAGATACAAAGGCGTATTATAGCGATTGGGTGACAGCCGGCGGTAGAAAGTCGAGTAGACAAAGGAAAAACAGTTTCGGTTTCATTGTTTAATGGAATATAAAATTTTGTAGATTATTTTATGCCAAATAAGAACAACTAAAGAACAGTAGTGGTGCCTTTTAATCCATAGCTGGGGAATTAGAGAGTTCAAATTCTTCCCTAGTGTATTCGTCCAAAGGTCAACTTAATAATACGTTTGAATTCGCTTACGGCGATGTCATAGTCCAGTACTTTAGCCATTACACCGGGAGCTCTCCACAAGAAAAAAAAAAGAACCAATTCAGAAAATAAAGATTTCAAGAAGAAAAATATTTGTTTTCACTATGTAAGAATGAGAAAAAAAAAATATATAGATTAATGGCATGCCAACTTGTATGTGGCTATTTTGATGCCATAATAAATTGCATACGTAAAACTTTTATATCTATATTTACCGACCCCTCCACTGGGGCAGGATATGACACAAGGCCAATTTTTAAGCAGAGTTTAATTGGTTTGAATTTAGAGTTTTCCTTCTACTAGACTAGTTTTCTCACCAAGGCTGGAGAACCTAGTCTGCCCTTCAATAATACTTTTATATCTAAATTTTCTGGGTAATTTCCTAAAATTCTTTTCACCATTTTTATATGATAGCATGTATCCCTCTCTAATACTTATTAATCACAAACATAATCCAGAGATGGAATCTTAACATCTATTGCCATACTGAGTCACATTGGATCTGAACGTAATGGCAATGGAGAGCAGCTCCACATCCCCTAAGTCTGAAAACAGATCCAGGGCAGATATTTTTAAGAGAGTCTAGCTCCTCTGCAGACAAATATTGAGAATATTCTAAGCCTCGCCGATTTGGCAAAAATTAGTCAGGGTAAAAGGAAGAGAATTTGGTTCAAAGAAAAAACGAAACATAGAAGAAAAATATTCAGTAAAAAGGTAAGAGAAAAAGAAAATGGTGTGAGAGAAAGGGAAGACAGTGATGAAAATTTGATAGGTAAGAAAACACAAATTAACTAGCAGTACAAAGGAGTTTTAAACATGGGGAGACAGAGAGAGAGAGAAAGAGAGTAATGTAGACATGTGTAGATATCTCGGGAACTTTTGGTCTCTAGATTACAACCATACCACGTCTGTGGTGAGCCTTCACGTTTCGATAAAACTAAATTTTACCGGGTGGAACTTTCTTTTCCACTTTTAGTCTGCCATCTCTTCAAATATTAAACCATTTTGGTGGGTTAAGATAGGGATTCATATCTTTCTCAAGGGTATTAGCACGAATGGGAAAGGCAAACAGTGTCGTCCACCATTTGAACGACTCATCAGGTCCATTTATCAAGATGCTGACACTAATGGCAAGTGTCTCTGACTCAGTGGACGTGAAATGATTTTGAGGTAAAAAAAAAAAAAAAAGATTGGTTGAATCTAGCAAAAGAAAACTAACTTGAAGAAAAGAAAAAAAAATTAAATGGAGTAGAAAGGGGGAGTTGTTAGTAAGACAAAGTATAAAAATGATGGAGTGTGGAGGTTAAAAATAGATGAATAAATAAAAGAATAGCAGGTCCCAGGAAGCCTCCTCTGTGAAATTGGGGCATGCCTGGAAAGAGGAGCCATCTGGCGTCCAAGAGAAATTCTTCCGCATTAAGCTTTTACCCCTTATAATAGATACACTTTTTTCTTTTAACTACTAGTGGGGAGACCCATTGCTCGCTGAAACCCGGGGTTGAGCGGCAGGTTATGTCAAACTACTTAGCAGCGTCTGCTAAACATACCCACTGGACACTCAAACAACTCTCGACCTTGTAAATGCCGAAAACCATTCAATAATATATATATATATATATATATATATATATATATATATATATATAAGGCACTTTCTGGGAAACGCAGCAACTTCGACTGGTTCGGGAAAACATTCCATATCAGAGAACAGTAAAAAAAAAATCTCGAAATTAAGTTGAGTTTAAATGTGTCTTTGTCTTTTCTTTTCATCCTTAATTCTCTCATAAATTTCGCTGAGAAAAAGATAATTGAATGGGATAAGATAAAAGAGTCATATACGGACCTCAAAATATCCCAACAAACTTTCGACCACGAATAACCCTTCTCAACCCCCGTTACAGCTTTAGAAACATGATTAAATGTAGAGCTGATAAAAAAAAATAAATGTATATGATGAATGGAGAAAATGAATCAAAGGAGAAAATCAAATTAAAATACAGAAAATATTTTTTTAAATCAAATATCTTTAACAACGTTATTTAATAAAAATAAGTAGTAGATGAATATTTTTTTTCTTTTTAAGCTATTAAAATATACATTCTGATCAGAAACGAGTAAGTTTAAAATTGTCATTCATGCTGACGCCTGAGTAAATATGGAATAAATCTTTGATAAAATGAACAATATGAGGACACACACACGAAAAAATATTATAGTGCAAAGTTTGACTGCAATCGAAATAACGAAAAATTCGGATTTGTAAATTTAGAAGCAGATGATTAATTTCCAGTTTGGTTTAGTTTTATGGCATATCAACTATTGTAAGTTATTTAATGTCAAATCCTGTTTATTCATATTTATTAGATGCAAATGATTTGTAAACATAAGTCAACTGACCTAATTAATTCCAAGTTGTGTTATCTCTCATTAACATCTGTCTTTTGATCACACATAGTTAAATGATCAAAAAGTTCTATTTAAAATAATTTAATTTTACATGAATCAATGTTAAATGTCTCCAAGTATTGATATGTATCACTAAAATCAGTCATTTGCTTACGCCTCGTTAGATGATCAAACTGGTCTATTTAAAACTATCCAATTTAGCATGAGCCAAGAAAGTTAAATGGTTCCAAGTATTCCTATGTATCACAATCAAAAATAAATAAATAAATAAAGCTTAAAAAGTTTAATTCAAACTATTCAATTTAGCGTAAGTCATTTGTTTGCATTCAGTTTGAATGTCAAACAGTTTTATTTGACCCATATATTAGACCCTATCGGGTGCTACTATTCCAAGGCCAAATGGACGTTAGAGAGATGTCAGTGAATGAATAATCTGCATTCCCCAAAGCTCCAGCTTTACTCTAGCCTCAACATCTGAATATTTAGTGACATGTCCAGGAAACCTATTGTCATTTGTTTCCAGATTAATGTTGTCCATGTATATTAGGTGAGTAGTCTTTGCCATTTTCTAAGTTTTTAGCTGCCTTTGCGTTTCTTAAGTATGTGATAGAGTGACATCATCGCAATTACGAATAATAATGATGATAGCGCTTTTTCCTGGAATATACCTCTCTAGATGATCACCTTGGCTAAACTTTCTTCCAGCTGTCAATACTACTCTCCAGTTTTTCATGTCTTCCTCGATGAACCTAGTCTTTTTTTAGCTACCTTGTACGTTTTCAGACAGTCAATTATCTAGCTGGGTGGGGGTGCATATCGTATGCCGTTATGCAGTCAGTCCATTCATCTCGTTTTGCTCTACTTGAATATGGATCAATCCTTTTTACCCAACCCCTCCACTCGGCCAGGATATGATACAAGGTCAATTTTTAAGCGGAGTTTAACAGGTTTGAATTCAGTTTTCCTTCTTGTAGACTAGTTGCCTCACCAAGGCTGAATAACCTAGTCTGCCCTACTATTTACCCATAGGTATTAATACTAATTTCACATAGCACTAATACCCAAGGGTATTAGTGCTATGTGAAATCATATCAGTCTCGTTCAGGATTTGAACTGTCCATTTTCTACGACGATAACCATTACACCACGGGCACCTGTGCGTATATTTTTGCCTGAAGGTCTTCTTCGTGTCCCTGTAACTATTTTTCCATGCTGTTTATCAATACGGCTTTCTCGTTATGTTATTTCCATTTCCATATCTAACTGGAAGTTTTTTGTTTCCTTTGCTTCCAAATGATTCCTCTAATATTTTTATCATGTCTATCTTTTTAGTCTTCCTTCTTTCGGCGGTAACTTCTGAATTATCTTTTCGAGTTGTATTATGTGTTTTATTTATGGTGCAGTTTTGCGTTCTTCATCCGAACATATTCCCATGATTTTCCTGTCATAGCATAGATATCTGTTGCTTCCGATGTTATATATATTTAGACTATAGTACTTTTATGACATTCGTTCGAAGTGAGTAAAAAACTTGCTTTTTCAGTAATTTAGATTGCGATTAAACAATCCCGGACCGAATTGGCCATTAAACATTTAGGCATCTGAAATTCTGTGATTTTCCCCTTGAAATTGCCCATGGAAATCGAGTGATTTCTTGTGTCATTTATAATACTTCAAACCACCCCGGACAAGTGAACCTCACAACCAGCACTGAAAATATCCATATCATCGTTTATAGAAAAAGAATAACATATGCTGATTATTATATATGGTAAAATATTCTTGCAATCTCCAGCGTTTAAAATCAATTCAGGTCGTGAAATAGTCAAAATTCATTTAATATTTTATATATGATATAGGATGTTAGACCGGCCAATTAACATGAAGATTAGTGTTCATCAATTGCTCTGAAGACTGGGGTTCAATCCCAGATCAAAGCATTACAAAACTCAAACAAAAATGATACCTGATGCCCCCTTGCTTAACCCTTAGCATTATTAGGCAAGGGTCAAGGCTAAGTGGAGTAATCCAGAGAAAAGAATGGTACCCTCCCCTACACCTGTGTAGTAGCTATTGAAAAGGGAGCCTTCAGATCGCACTCGACTACGGTCGACCAACTAAGTTAAACCTATGTATAATTTATGTAAAAGTATATATATACATATCATATATATATATTGCACGCAAATGAATGCATATAACATGATAACGAGTGCATATGCACCAGAGTGAATACACGAATGAGGTAATCATTATTTTCGAAATAATGAACTGAGTGTGTAGAGTTCAAATTCAAGAGAAATGCTGTTTGGTTTTTACTGTTAAATTTTATTGAGTAATAGCTTAGATACATATATTTTCTTCCTAAATCATTGCAAAACATTTAGAACAGATGAAGATCTAAAACATGTGAATAGCAATCTATATTGGTGAACGAAATCGGAAGGCAAACGCTAAGTTTCGCCTTCGTGGTCGGCTTTGGCGTCGAAAGAGCATCCGGCTTGTAAAAATATCTGCCCCGAATACAAAAAAAAATGCCAAATTTGTACAGACCCGATAGTGAAAGCTGCCGAAATAGACAAAGGGCGTCGCCGTGGCGTAATGGTTAAAGAACTAAAATGCAGGCTCGAAGTAAGCGAGTTCAAATTCCAATCACCTTACGTTCATCTTCGGAGTACATCACGTGGGAAAGGTATGTCAACGCTTATCTTAATTGATATGTAAAAAATTGTAACTGCTCTTTTACGAGGGTGGCTTTTGCATTAATTAACCCAGGAAGATTAATATGCTATTAAAACATCAAACAAGAAAGAGGAAACAAATGGTAGGGTTGTATTTAGACATAATTTATATGAAGAAATACTATGCTTACAATCATTTTCCCCTGTGCAAAAAGTACTGAAAATTACATTTTATATATATATATATATATATATATATAAGTAAGTAAAGTTGGCGACCATAGTCGAGGGTGACCCGAAGGCTCCCTTTTCGATAGCTACTACACCAAGGTGTAGGGAAGGGCGCTACTTCTTTCCCAGGATTGCTCCACTTTACCCTTGATCCATACCTTATAATGCTGAGTGTTAAGCAAGGAGGCATCAAGTACCATTTTTTGAGTCTTTGGTATGACTCGACCTGAGATTGAACCCAGGTCTCCCGGGCCATTGGCGAAAGCGCAATTTTATTAGTCAAGAATCAATCACGTAAAAGATATGCCTACTGAACTTCGTGGGCATCTAAAATCTTGCATGTGGAGTCCCTCCAAATCGTTTATTTTCAGCGAAATCAAAACCTTTATTGTCAATAAGCTCAAGACCACTGGCAGGATTCTTCTATTTTTATATAAAACTACCTGACTATATATAACTTACTCACTCCTGGCGCAGCGTGACGAGAACTAAACAGAATTCGCTATATAGGGACACCTACTTATCCTTTCCGTTTGTTATATCTGCAACAAACTTGATAAAATCCTCAAACGAATATTTTGACTTCCTTACATTCGAGTAATCACATTCATTTCATCAACTGTCTTCGCTTTCTAAATACAACTGCACAAATTCAGAACTAAAACTATCTATAGATAAAGAATAAAATGCATAGATCAATCACGCTAAAATAAGCATAGTCCGGGTATAGTCATATGCAGACATTTTAAAAGTCATTTGTTCACCCTGACAGCGGGGCTTAGAACGCGCTGAATGTATACTCTGCAATGGGGTAAGAACCTCCTTCCCACCATAAGAAAAGGTATGCCACAGTAATTCAAGGAGGCGCGCGCAGCGTAAAAATTTTTGTCGTACGAAATGGGATCGGTGTGCAGTGTTCGAATCCTGGAGGAGACACGTTAGATTTGACTTCAATTTAAAACCTCATGGAAAATGCATGCATTCATATTATCTTCCCCACCCCAGCTATGGAAAAAAAAACACTGTAGACTGTTCTATGGACTTCGTTAGGTAACTAGTATAGAAGACGGACAACTAAGTGCTAAGAAGTTTTACTGCTCTTAGAAATTGATATTGTGTCACGTCTTAAAGGTGGTGGTGGGGTCGGATGAATACATCCTTTCAACTGGACTGGTCATATCTCTTAGGTCTCATCTATGGACCAAATATACCAGCTTAAAAATGATTATTGGATAAAAATACTTGAAAAAATCTGGGTGCATATCATAACCATTACGTATGAATATTTGAAATATAACTGAAAACAAATTAATTCTTTAAAAGAAATTAAGATTTTAGATTTGTGAGGAATGTTAAAATTATACATTTTTAGAATTATATTACATTTTCAAAGTAATCACCGTAAGGAAATATGACACATAAACGGTGGATATGGTATTAGATAAATTAAAGACAAATTCTTTTATATTTCTAACTTGTAGGGAAAGCTAAGAATTTGAACAGAAGGATCCAAATTAACCTTGAATTTTTCAATAATGTCAAGCCAAGTTTCATTTTTTGATTTTTCTAATCTTTTGCTTTTAATGATAATATTTTCTAGATATCTAACATGCAGTAACTAGCAACTCTCTAAATTGATGCTTCGTTCAACCGATTACAATAAAATTTCGTTTTTGCACTTGCATCCACAATATTAGAAGCAAACTCTCAGTCCATTTACCCTACTTGAACATTTTCTGTATTTGATCAACTGACTGACTAATATATTCATTTTTATGGCATATCAGATGTTCTGGGGTTATTCTATGCCAAAAGGTTAGAGAATCGAGTTCATTGCCCATTCCTATTTACATTTTTTCATGTAGTTTCTTTATAGTTTCGTTTCCCTTTACCTGGTCCTATAAATAAGTATGCTTTTTAAAGAGATATATTTGACCCTTAGATTAACCCCTATCTAGTAATACAACTTCGGATCAGAGTGAACCTGGAAGTAATCGCAATAAAATAGAACTCAACATTCCTGGATCTGTAAAGTCACAATCAGACGCCGTTAATTGTAATACTATAAACTCCCTATTATTTTAGAAGTCTTGGACTTCGGCAAGAGTTAGTCAGCGTATTCTAAGCCTCATAATCAGGGTGGTCATTTGTGCGGGTCCTTAGATTTAGCATGGTTAATATTTTATCTAACAATGAAGTTTACGTCATTCGAAACGGGAACTAGAATCTGAACTTAATATTAGCTCTTATCACACTTGTTTTTCTATTATCAGTATTTAACAACCATGGCACAGTGTTCACCCAACCTGAGAAGATGCTGATCGGAGAAGTATTGAAAAAGGAATTGCGTCACTGCCCTGGCAGGCGTAACGTGTCGACACTAGTTGAATAAAGCACAGTTCTTCGGGATAGACACATCATATATCGGTGATTAATAATTGGATGGGATATTCAAATAGGAATCTACAATGGCAGAACGTTCGCATCTTTCTCTTTACTTCTCTATGTTTCAGACTGACAAGCCGATCGATGCGGCCCTAATCCTCATTCTGTAGAATTTCGGTGACGTCCGTAATCCAGCGTGGATTGAGAAGCTGCTTCTTGTTTATTTCGCCGTACTTTTCATGTCAGTCTTGTCAGCAGGAATTCGATGGGTATTCCAGCGGAAACTTCAATACTTTATTATTCCACGATTACTTACCGAGGATATCAAACTAGTGCCAACTCAATACTATATATATATATATATATATATATATATAGGAGAGAGAGAGAAAAAGAGCGATAGGCAGTGCATTCAGCCAAACATCTCGTTGTAGGAAATGGAATTGTTTATCTGAATTCAAATCCTTGACAAAGGTGTTTGCCTTACACTTCTGTTTTCCTTTCGCAAGTTAGAGGTAAATAGTAGGGCAAAGAGAATTTATTCAGCCTTGGTTAAGTGAACTGTATCAGAAAAGGAAAA
This sequence comes from Sepioteuthis lessoniana, assembly GCA_963585895.1. Classification (NCBI taxonomy): domain Eukaryota; kingdom Metazoa; phylum Mollusca; class Cephalopoda; order Myopsida; family Loliginidae; genus Sepioteuthis; species Sepioteuthis lessoniana. The sequence goes on along the minus strand of OY757912.1, from coordinate 28,057,571 downwards.
TTGAATAACATCAATTTTACTTCCTTTAATAAGTTAAACTTGTGTCTCATACTGCTTGTGGGATAGGGTGAATGCAGATTATATATATATATATATATATATATATATATATATATATCATTGCATTCTTTCTGACATTAATAAAACATTATATTTGTCAATTTTCTTTTCCTGCATATTTCTGTATCGTCGTAATAGATAATGTTTGTAATAGTTTAGAGCAATGTTTGTTTAGCAAAATAATTGCAAAGTACGAATTCTGGAAAATAATTCAATAATTTAAATGACTTTTTAAATTTGTTTGCCGGTCCAGTTGTTTGATTGTGAATAATTCATTTAGGGATAAAAAAACAAATAAGTTCGTTAAACATGTATGCATTGCTTCTTATTTATCTATTTACTCATTCATTTCCTTAACCCTTAAATAGTATGTAAAGTTGGCGACCGTAGTCGAGGGCGACCAGAAGGCTCCCTTTTCAATAGCTACAATACAAAGGTGTAGAAGAGGGCGCTACTCCTTTCCCTGGATTGCTCCACCTTACCCTTGATTTGTACCTTATATTGCTGTGTGTTAAGCAAGGAAGAGTTGAGTACCATTTTTAAAGTCTTTGGTATGAACCCAGGTCTCCGAGACCATAGGCAAACACTCTACCCACTAGGACAATGGGAATAATGCTTGTTAAAAGACATGAATTGTACAACGAAGTCAAGATCTTCGTCTGCTGTCTGCGTTTGAGCAGACTAAAGCTGTATTTTCTTTTTAACCAGCTGTTTTCATAATTTAGAAAAAAAAAAGGACAAAAAATGTATAAAGAGATTTCACGGAAGATTGCACGTTAAGCGTGTAGAATGTGTAAATTCTTTTCTAGCTTAAATTTTCGCAACAATTTAAAACTGATTTTTTGTTGCTATTTTTTTTTCATCTTCCTTCTATTTTATCACGACCAATTTACCACAACTAGCGCTACCGATTACATTTTTGCCTTCAATGGCTTGGAACTATAAATCATTTTTGGATAAAAAGGAAAAAAAAAAGTATTTCTCTGTTCACTAGTCGCACAAAAAGATGAGAAGAAATTTAAGAGGTGATTTGACCCTTCTGGTTAGAGTTTTAGCGCATAATATTTAAGACAAATTTTACGCAACCGACCAAAAAAAGTTGATCGAATTGAGATTTGACGTTAAAAAAAATAGCCTTCTCTTCATTCTCATGCATCGATTCACAGCTGATGCAATTTTGAAACATTTTTTCTTCCTTTGTAGTTTGTATCAAATGCTTTGTGAGCTTTGGATAGTAAAAGAAGATTTTCCACACACACACATTATATATATATATATATATATAATTATTCCCATTATTTTTTAATTTCTTCCCGACACAACAATTTTTACAGGTAAATCTTGAGTGTGAAAAATCTAATTGAACGAGATTCTATACGAGCTGCTTAGCGTTATAGTTTTTTTTTTTTCATTTTACTTCAGAATCGAAGGCATGTCAATTATTTCAGTGTTCAGAGATTAAATAGAATACAGACGCTAAATGAAATTTATCGATTTGGCAACAGATTTATGTGTTCTTTGTTCCGTCTGGTTAAGGAGTGTTAAATGAACTTTCCATGTCGTTACAGACATACACCATAATTCAAAAAAAAAAAAAAAAAAAAAAAACTCGCTTAAGAGCTGCATCGTGTGACCATTGAACACAATGTCGAGTTCCATTCTATTTATAGAATTTTCATTATAATCACTAGAAAAAAATTCTAATTAGCATTTGATTGTTACTTTGCTTTAGAACTTAATTATTAACACGGTGGACACAAAAATTCCTTTGTTTTCTAATATCCATTTACGTTATTACCATTATACACCCAGCCAAAATCTTACACTTGCTTAAATTTAAATAGTGGATATGTATACATATATAATTGTCTTCAATGCACATTCCACGTAGAGATATAGATTTCATTTATGGGCCTAAAGTGCAACGTACATTATCAAGGGAACCTAAAATACGCAGATTGACAACTACGCATATTTAAAAGACGTCTCCAAAAACTAAGTCTAGTTAAAAACCTCTAACTTTATCCGGTAGTAAGGTGAGATTCATTTCTTGCAACTACTCTCGAGGTCACTGTTATAAATCCATCTTTCAGTCACATATCTGTTTGAGAATCGTCAGTGTTTATTACTAATAATTTAAACCGAATAAGTTTTAAAATTTGTGTTAAGAATTATATTTTTGTACAATGCATTATTTTTATTTATTCGATACCATATAATTGCTTGAATACGCTGGTCCGTACTAATGTATACCAATCATTATTCATTATCATCAAATTGCGCTCACTTGGATTTCTCTGGCTCATCATCAGTCCCTATTGTTCATCACTCCTACTTGATATTCTAGAGAGAATCTAGAGTCCACTCAGAGCTGTTTTGTCTAAGTCTTTGCTAACACAAGTTCCTCCATCTGTTGGAGTCCCTTTGATAAATTTCTTGGTAAATTGCCCTGAAACATAAAAAAGGCACAAAATGAATTAGCTGACATATACTTTAAAGAACAAACAGAATACATATAGAATCAGATCGTTAGGATTAGTGACTCGGTTGAAGATAGACCATCTAGGATAGCATGGCAAACGTTAAACGAAGTGCGCAGAAGGAAGGGTACTGCGAAAGCTAAACTGAAAGCTACCAGAATGAATACACACGTGGAAACAGCATTTCAAGAATTTACTAGGAAACCCCAAGAAAGTTACACATGAAGTGGTCGCAATAATTATTAGTAATCAATTCGACATCAAACTGGGACCGTTTACACAAGATGAACTCGACTCCGTACTAAGAAAAATTAAAAATAGGAAAGCAGCAGGGCTTGATGAAATCCCCCAGAAGTATGGAAGACCATAAAATTTGACAATACACTACTCCGACACTGTAATGCTGTATATAATCAAAACCTTATCGACGGATGGATGAAGGGATGCATCCTCACCTTCCCTAAAAAGGACGAGCTCGGATTAGCCAAGAACTATCATGTTATAACCCTTATATCCATGGCGTCCAAAATACACAATGCTCTTCTACGCAAAGCATAGAACCCACAATTGAGAACATACTTAGGAAGAACCAAAATGACTTACGAAGGAATAGATCCATGGCGTCACAAATGTTAACTATCCGTCGAATCCTTGAAGGTGTACGTGCAAATAAAAACTACAGGCTACAATATCATTTATCGACTTTATCAAGGCTTTTGACTCCATCCATTGAGGAAAGATGGAGCAAATTCTACACGCCTACGGCCTACTAAAAGAAACTGTCGAAGTCGTAATAATGCTATATATAAACATCAAAGTAAAAGTCTGTTCCTCGGATGGTGACAGACTACTTCGACATTGTAGTAGATGTACCGCAACGATACACATTAACACCATACCTCTTTATTATCTGTCTAGACTACGTGCTTAGAACATCTATTGATAAAATGAAAAAAATACGGTCTCAAGCTAACAAAGGAAAGAAGCAAAAGGTACCCAGCACAAATAATTACGAACGTCGACTACGCTGATCACATAGCGCTTATAGCAAATGCACCGACCTAAGCCGAAACCCTGTTACATCGTCTGGAACGGGCGGCTGCAGGCATAGGCCTTCATGTCAATTCACACTAGACGGAATACATGTGTTTTAATCAAACCGTTGACATCTCCAAACTAAACGGTAGCTTTCCGAAACTAGTTGTTCACCTACCTAGGAAGCTTTGTCTCATCAACCAAGACAGACTTCAACACACGGCTAGCAAAGCCATGGACAAATATGCATAGGCTATCGGTCATATAGAAGTCAGACTTGATCGATAAATTAAAACGCAGTTTCTTTCAAGCCGCTTTCGTGTCGATACTGCTATATGGATGCACCACATGGGCGCTAACAAAACACATGTAGAAAAAGCTTGACGAAGCTATAAAAGAATTCAGCGAGCAATATTGAACAAGTCCTGGAGGCAGCACACCTCAAAGCAGCAGCTGTACTGTCACCTACCACTCATCACGAAAAACTATCAAAATTAGACAAACCAGATATGCAGGACACTGCTGGAGAAGTAAGGACGAACTCAAGCGATTACTCCTGTGGACCCCTTCACGTGGGCGATCAAAGGTAGGAAGACCAGCTAGAACCTACATACAGCAGCTCTTTGCCGATATGGGATGTAACATTGAAGACCTGCTGGAAGCAATAGATGATAGAGAAGGTTGGCGAGAGAGGGTCAAGGATATCCGTGCTGATGAAGCAATGTGATAATGATGATGATGAGTTAGTCCTTATTTCTCCAGCAGTGTGAGTGTCAACAGATGCTCTCTCTCTCTCACAGGAACATACGAAGACTACGCTGATGATCTTGCGCTTTTCGCTAATACACCAGCCAAAGCTAAATCTATTCTGCATAGACTAATGCAACCAGCAAGACGCATTAGACTCTACTTTAAAGATGCATTACTTGAACGTTTACGAAACGCCTAGAGAAAAAAAAAGCTAGATGTAATCTCTGCGAGAATGCTACGTACTGTTTTAAAAAGTCCTGGAAGCAACATCCCACATAACATCAGTTGCCACCGACCTCCCATCTCACAAACCATTCAATTCCTATGTATAAAAGTGAAATACTTTTAACTATATAATTGTGATTAAATTATTCGTGTGGAATTTGAAATGAAGAAATACAGTGAGGCTTACCAAGTAAACATTTATTTTATGACAAATAATCTGAGATGAGCAAAAGAAAAAACAGAGTATCATACAATTATTATATTTACCAACCCCTCCGCTCGGGCAGGATATGACACAAGGTCAATTTTTTACGCGGTGTTTAACAGGTTTGAATTCAGAGTTTTCCTTCTCCTAGACTAGTTGCCTCATCAAGGCAGAAAAACTCAGTCTGCCCTACTATTTACCTATAGCTTGAGGGAGAATAATTGGATTCATACCTTTCCCAAGGGTATTAGTGCCATATGAAATGAAACCAGTCTCGTCCAGGATTTGAACTCGTGTTGCCGTGTCCATTTCTGACGACGATACCCATTACACCTCGAGCACCTCCTTTAGTGTATCATACAGTTATATGAAAAAGCCACTTTATTCATATTTCCTGAAAGTTTTGTGAAATTTTTGGTAGAATGGTTCACACCCAACTCTGTATCAAATAATTATACACCGGAAACAGTTAGGAATAAGTGACTTGCATGTATGTACTGTGGAAGATGAAAGGCGTGCATTAATATTTTGCAATTAGTTTATTACTTGTATGTCTTCACCATTAAAGTATTCCTTGCCTATCTATGAGCTTATTTCAGCATCAGGAAGTTTTCCCATTCAATCTTGATTAGAAAACTATGCTATGGAATTGATAGTGGAATTTTAAACATCGCAAATATCTTTCAAATTTTGACCAGATAAGTAATGCTGCATTGATCGACCCAAATGATAATCCGAGGACACGCAGTCTGCTGATGATTCCACGTGTGAAAATAGTTTCCATCCTAACACCAATATGGATTTTCAGGTCGATAAACCATGCCTGGACATACGCCGTCATGCACGTATATGACATACTGGCTTCCTAGGCCTGGGAATTATACGTAACTTCAATTGCTGCGTTCAAACTTTGAAGCTTATGATTCTTAACATCAGCAGTTACAGGTCCACTAAGATAAAGCCTAGTGGAACTGTATCTGCTGTAAACTAGGGGATTTTCATATACCGCGCCATACAGAGAATTGTTATTTTTAAAGGTTACGCTTTGTACTTAGAACTAGGAGGTAACCTCGATTATTTACCAGTCTGATTTTCGTATTGAATTCATGACAAATACAGATATAAGCTAACTTTTAAATATACTACTAATAGCCAGATTTTATATGAAGTAAAAAGTTGTGAGATTCGGTTCAATGTTTTGGTCTAAAATTTATGTAGAATACGTTTTGCAATTTTTTTAAACTTCATATATTTCAAATATTTCAAAATAGTTGAACGACTGACACGTTTTTTCAGCTATTTATAATTTTGATGAAGTATGTCTGCATCCAACCCAAGTGGCACGAGCAAAACGTGACATAAGACCATTTTCTAAGAAGATCGTTCGTTCTTCTTGATCGGTTGCCACACATTTCCAGTCCATCCTACTTATTCAACACTGGAAGTAGCAAAAATCGAATCGTGCCTTTCCCAAGAAAGGCTGCTTCGTTGACGATTTTGACTGATCACGGTTTCCATTCCGACAATGATAACTGTTAAACATGAATTATCCACAGAAATGTTTGCCTATACCTCATATTATGTAATGGTCAAATAGTAAGGCAAAAATTCCATTACAACAGAATACAATTCTTACTGAATACTCTCTAGAGCTGGCCTAGATATTTAAAAAAAATAGTTTAAGATTATAAATGATTATTCCAAATAAGTTTCATATTCCTCAGTTTTACTTTTATCCAATCTCTATCACTACGTAATTTTTCCTCCGAGGTTTTTGAGCTAACGAAACATCACTTTTTTTCCAACTAAACCATTCTCATTGGGTCCATCGACCTTCGCTTCAGCGGATTTCAGGACTAACTTGAAAAGAAACAACGTGCAATAATCTCCATTAAAAATCTCAGAGTATACGTTTGTACACACTTAATACTATTATTTTTTTTGTTTGGGAATGATGCGTTTAGTGTTTTAACCCACATAAGCACCTCTTGATTATGTTTACATAATACGTGATTCGGTAAATCTAAATATTCATCCAATACATCAGGACACGATTTTTTTTTTCTTCTCTAAGACAGTATGCCATACCAAAAGCGTGCAAAGAGACTATATCCGTTCCAACATTTCCGAAGCATTTTAACTCGATTAAAATTCAAACTGTCTTCCGTTATTTGAACTCTGGTCACTGGATCCAATTCCTACAAAGATAACAGTTACTGTATACGCAGCACTTCTGATTATTCCTAGCCTATCTGACCAAAAATATACGATCTAGTCGCTCGAAATGTAACATACTGACCCTAGCCAAGCTGTCCAAATAGGAAATGCACCTGTGTAAATAACAGGTACATCCGGTCGAGGAATATTAGAATATAACCGTGACCGTGGACGGGTTGAATGAGTGCGATCGGTGGGCGGCGAACTATTATATAACTCGGTTGGGAAATAAGTTGGGAATCAGACTAGTTGGAAAGAAGATGCTGGAATGAGGAACATGTCCGAGAGAGGCTGGGCCCCCAGGCCCCCGGTTGAGTAGCCCAGGGGAACGGGAAAGAAACACAGTTATGGCCATAAGAGTATAGGGCCAATATGTTGCAGTTCTGTTCGGTCTCCTACTCCCTCTCACAGTAAAACCTTTAGTAACCCTTTCAAATAAAGTGAGTGGTATATTTTTCTAAAGACCAGTGTTCGCTCGTCTTCATTGCGTCGTTATGATTCTGCATGTATATGTGTACGTATAGTGGTCATGGCTATACCACGGAAATACGTAACTCCTTACCAGATTATCGTAGACAAGCAATGATGAGCTTGTTCACTGCTTGAATGAATATAAATTAGTTACTGTATTTTATAATAGCTTTATCTCTGATATTGAATACTCTTCAAATTATTACACATTTGGTCTGCCACTAACCCACCAAGTGATGTAGTGACAATCATATCTTATTAAAGTTATATATATATATATATATATATATATATATAATTTTAGTCCACTAATGAAAAACACATCGATTCATACTACTCGAATATCACGAGGTGCCCGTGGTACGTCGAACCGGGTTCAAATTCATGACAAGACTGCTTGCTTATCAGATAGCTCTAATACACTTGGGAAAGGCATGAATCTATATATTCTTTGCCCAGTCGGCTGGGGCTGTACAATACATCGATTTCATGGGTAAGATCCCCCTATTGAGTTTCCTGGATATGACACTAAAGAATCTGATAGCAAAGTTCCAGTGATGCTGGAGCTTTAGGGAATGCGGAGGACCCCTTCATTGCTTTTGCTCCCAGGTCTGCTCTGGCCCGGAGTGATAGTACTTGATAGGGCCAAATCTATGGGTCAAATGGATCTAACTGCTTACTTATGCTAAACTGGATTGTTTGAAAAAGAACTGTTTGACTAAACTGAATAACTTAAAATAGAAATGTTTTTGACAATTAAACCGTGTACTTACATTCAAACTGCGTGCTTATGCTAAACTGAATTGTTTGAAATCGAATTGTTTTTGACATTGAAATCTACTTACACTAAACTGATTTGTTTAACATAGAATTGTTTCGACATTCAACTGTGTGTAAATGAAGTGTATACTTATAATAAACTGATTTAGCTTAATTAGAATTGTCTGAATAAACTGAATAGCTTGAAATAGAAACGTTTTTGACGATTAATATGTGTACTCAAGCTAAACTGAATTGTTTGAAATAGAACTGATTTGTTGCATAAAAGTGGATTTGGCGTTAGAATACCTGCAAAGGTTGATATGCCAATAAAAACCAACCAACCAACTATTCTCCATCTAGCTATGAGCAAATGGTGAGCAACTTGATTCTTTATTCTTTGTTCGGCAGCCAGTCTAGGAGAAGGAAAACCAAATTCAAACCAGTTAAAATCTGCTTAAAAATTGACCTTGTGTCGCATCCTGTCCGTTCGGAGGGCTTGTTAAATACTTACGACTCGCAATATTTTATTTTTTTCCCCTGAACGATATATGTTACGATCACCTGATTACCTTATGTTTGTATGAATTGTTTTATTCTCACGTTTATGCTTTTTTTTTTTTTTTTGTTATTTAGAATATTCCCTTACTTGTTAAGTTTAATCTAATTCATCATTTGGCGTAAACAAACTTTTCATTGGAGAAACGTTTTCTTTCTTCTAATACTTTGTTGCCATCATTTATTCATTAAAAATTCCCCACTCTCTTTCAGTTTCAATTAATTTTCTATTCATTTCCGTTTTTCTTCGTCTCCGCCTTTTCTTGACATTTGTTGTTCAGTGTTTTCTTAACTGTTCAGACATCCAATTTTTCTAATTATGCGAATATCTTCAGACGCTTGACATTTGAATGAGCCAAATTCAAAAATTATGACATCAAGAGAAAAAAAAAAAATTGATGAAAAAATATTTGCAACATTAAAATAAAGAAAAAAAAAATAGCAGCACAAAACTCGGTATGTAAACAGCCGAGTAAAAAATATATTATAAAATATATATTTTACTACAGCTTCTGCTTATAATAATAAGAGTTTAAATAAAGATAATTTTGAATCATCTTTTGGTTTTATTTGAGATATCCATTTAATTTTACATTGTAGATATGTACAGATGCTAATAAAGATATGCATATTTATAATCTTTCTTCCATACGCACCATCACATAATTTCAAACATATATAGAAATGCAAACAGAATGACACATACGAGGCTAAGTTAAAAAATATCCAGTGATTTAACATTATAGTCAACAGTATATCTAAAGCAATAGAACATTTCTATTCAATGCATTACCCTCGGTCTTATAATTGTCCCATCGGTTTTACACATTTCAAATAAATCGGTAAATTTTATTTCCAGCCATCTTCATCATTTTGCATGCCTTCATCTTATTCTCGTCCACACCAAGATTTTAGCGTCAAGAAAACCCCAAAATTAATAAGCATTTTATATGGATAGCTTTGGGTCTAACAGAAAAGAGATGTTTCCATCTTAAACAGTGGTTGAGTGTTTCGTAAGGAGCAGTAAAATATTACGATCAACGTAATGGTAAAACACGTCCCAAACCCACTAAGTGTATATCACAGTCAACAAAGTATCTCAAGAAAAGAATTTCTTTTTTAAACCTGCATAGAAAAGTCTAATAATTATTTGCCTATGGGTAACAACAGCAGTTCTTGTTTGTGTGGAGCCTCGCTGTCAGATACAGTTCAGTGTAATAGAACGGCACCCCATGGAACGGGAAAGGGTCTCTGGGAAAGGAATAAATTACTCAGTTTTTTTTCCTTTTGCTGTGAGTAAATAGATGGTCAGATTGAGTTTTTTAGCCCTCGAGATTGGAAGCTGAATTCAAACCAGCTATAATCCGCTTAAATTTGACCTTGTCTCATGTGCTACATTTGTCAAAAAGGTTACGTAAATACAAACCACTTTGTGGAGGTACACTCAGCGTATTCTAAGCCTCAACTTGAGGGTGGTTAAAATAGAGATTACGTTATACTTGAGAATTATTTTTTTTTTATTTATTTCCGACTTTTTGTCCTCATCTTGGTAGGTTTTTTGTGTGTTGTTTCTTCTTCACGTTTCGCCCAAATTTCAACTCTGGTCTTCTTCAGGTGATTAACTGCGACCTCGGATAGGAATGATAAGTCTTGTAACTGTATTCCCAGTAATTACTGCCTTCCATAGTTGTTATCTATCGCACCACGTTTTTGACGAAGTAAACCTCTGGCCGGCTTGGGTGGGAATTGAAACTGCTGTCTTCTGACAATGCTCACCTGGAACCCTAGAGACTCAACGCCTCTATCCGCTACACTACGGGCCCCGAAGTGAAGAAACAACACATACAAAAAAAAAAAAAAAAAAAATACTACCAAGATGAGGACAAAAAGTCCGCAATAAATAAATTAATTCTCAGATTAAGTAGCCTCATCTCAAAATGATTCCAATTAAAGACGGTATACTTGCTTTTGTAAAAAAAAAAAAGGAATTGATTGAAAAAGTGGCACAACAATGTGTAGACTTTATCAATTGATTGTAAAGTAGGGTTTTATGACATTTTTATGTTTTGATTTATGGAAAGATTGTTAAACAAGAAGTCTCAACGATTTTCAACATATAGAAAAGGTTGTATCGTAGTGTATTTACTCTCCCGGGAAAAAATACCCCTCTCACGGCTGAGTTTTTTTTTAATTGCAATAAGAAAAAAAAAAAGCAAAAACAACCCCACAAAAAGAAAAAAAAAATCTGCGGTAGACAAATTAGTCGAATGTAAAATTGACCAAACACCAAAACGGCGTGTCTCTTCAAAACTTTGATTTCTTTTTGGTTGAATGGTCTCTCAGGAAATCAGATTAGAAAGTAAGAAATAGATATTTGATCAAATACTTCTAATTGCATTAATTCAAGAAGAATGGACATTAATCTGAGGTTTGAAAGCTAGCAAACAAGTGAAACAGTTGACTGAAGCTTAACCTAATTTGAGTAAATGGCTGTTGGAAGTAAAGAACAATTCATCGAACTGCTCAATGAAATTTCATGGTCACTCGCTGCGCTGAATCAGATTTTGTCCAGAAATCCTTTAAATACACTTTGAACTCAATTACAGGGAGGGGTATGTGAATCTAACACGTATTTAAATCTAATGAGTTCAATATCAAATGATAAGTTCACAGGCATATAGTTTCGTTCATCCAAACTTAACACGTAAAAGCAAAGGTAATTTTTTGTTTAGTGAGCACATAATTTAATCCAGAAATAATTGTCAGTTTGAAGGCCATAACAAGCCCACAACCTCCTCAAGCATCCGGGAGGGATTGGAGTATGGTAACTGTTTACTTTTATCTAATAAACTCGCTAGTCTTGCCATCACGAGTCGACGTGGGAAAGAATTTGACACCCCTTTGTGCTTATTTTTGATTGGTACAAGCAACGATAAAGTTTCTGTTTTAATCCGATGTCATCTTTTGAGGAAAGCTAATACATATGAAAATCCCATTAGATACGAAGATTTAGTTTAATCTATACTTTACACGAATAGAACTTATATTTACCAACCCCTCCGCTCGAGTAAGATATGACACAAGACACTTTTTCTAAGCGGAGTGTAACAGGTTTGAATTCAGAGTTTTCCTTCTCCAAGACTAGTTGCCTCACCAAGGCTGAAGAACCTAGTCTGCCCTACTATTTACCTATAGATGGAGGGAGAATAATTGGATTCATACCTTTCTCAAGGATAATAGTGCTATATAAAATGCAATCAGTCTCGTCCAGGATTTGAACTCGTGTCGCCGTGTCCATTTCCTACGACGATAACTATAACACTACGGGCACCTTTACACGAATATAACTTATAGTTACAGGGATATAGGTTGAATGGATAATTAGTTTAAAATTCATTTTCAAGTGTTTCATTAGTGTAATTTCATTGTAGGGGAATTAAAAAATAGTTTGAAACGGACTAAGTGAAATACTGGGTTCTCAGACTTCAGAGATAAACAGGAAAGTGTATTTATTATAAGCAAACTAACATATAGAAAATACTGCATGGATTTTCCACAATATCAGTTAGCTTGTAATTATTTTCCTTACACATCGAGTCAATGAACGGTTGATATCTTCTAAAAAGACGGAATACAAATGGGACATATTAGATTACATATCGTCAATACGAAGAAACGAACTCAGACCTGAACTCTTCTCGAACTGCTATTATAGATAGCTTTTAACAAGTCTAAAGTCTCCAGATGACCAGCTATGTAACTATAGCTTGGAGTAAAAGGAAAAGGATTCATTATTTTTACTATACCAATAATAAGAGGCGAATGCAAATTAGCTCAGCCAGAGATTGAACTCGGTTCAATGATTCCATTCTCATACCTGTCAAGCGTTTGGCCACATCTATATCCATTTTCACAGAGGATATAAAGTGTCTTATTCAGTTCAAAAATGGCAATGAATAGTCAACGATGTAATCATGGTAAGAATCACTGCAAAGCAATGAGGGCATTAATTCTTTGAGTGCTTAGTACATGAGCGGAAGATGGAGGTAGATAATGAACGTCAAGTTCGCCACTGATTGATGTACAAGACAAGCATGCTAAGCGACGCTTTGCTGCAGGCTTTCCTGTTGTTCAAGAGTAAATGCTTCCATAGAACAAACGGAACAGTTCAATGGATACACACATTAAACATAAGAGAGAATGCCAGTCAAGGGAACAAATATGAAAGTATGTATTATCCAGGAAGCTATTAATTTCACCGATATATGCCTTTAGCAATGATGTGTCCAGCATACGTATCTCTCCATAATATTTGACCTTGTTTCAGGCAAATGCTTTAATAGAAGCTATGGGTGCAGCCATTTACTTATAAATGCAAAAAAAATTACCAATCATCATTTGCATCAGCAGTCATTATGCTGATTGTCTCCACTAGAGATGAATTATATGCCAAAAACATTTCTCGTAAAAAAAATAATAAAAATGAAAATGAAATGAGCTTGAACTCAAAAGTTTGTTAAAAAAATTCCTGATATTTTGAGTGTCGTCCTCTTAGTTTGATCACGCGGAGAAGCAAAGAAAATCACGTAACTTTAACGATGATGAAGAATTGTTAGCGTTAAGCAATTTAGTTTCTAAGTAAAAAAAAAAAAAAACGTTCTGTGTTCGAGAAACCTCATTTTCCGATCTTTTGTTACAAAATCAGTGAAACTCAGTTGAGATTCTAAATGAGAAAAAATTCGTTGACATACTTTAATGATATTGAAAAATATTGAGTTGATAACATCAAGAAAAATACATTTTCGGATTTATATCCTATTTACCAACCCCTTTGCTCGGGCAGGATATGACACAAGGTCAATTTTTAAGCCGAGTTCAACAGGTTTCAATTCAGAGTTTTCCTTCTCCTAGACTAGTTGCCTAACCAAGGCTGAAGAACCCAGTCTGTTCTATTTACCCATAGCTAGAGGGAGAATAATTGGATTCATACCTTTCCCAAGGGTTTTAGTGCTATGTGAAAATGCAATCAGTCTCGTGTCGCCGTATCCATTTCCTACGACGATAACCATTACACCACGGGCACCTCCTAATTTTCAGATTTATAAGAATGAGATTTCAGATTTTAAACGTTATAAAAATGACATATTTACTCAATAGTACAGGCAGCTTCAAAACTAGCTAAATCAATGAGTAAAATTGTCAACTCAATTTTAAAATTAGCTCAACAAAAGGGTAAAATATGAATATTGTTCGGCATCCTTGACACCCTCAAAATAGAATACTGACGAAACTAAGCAATGTTTTGGCTCGTCCCCGTTAAACTTGCTTCCTTAGGGATTCTGATATTAAATCGACTTTGTGTACCATTCAAGTAACACCGGAGGCGCACTAAGCGCAATCGTCGAAGGAAACAGAATCAGTGACCAGCGTTCAAATCCTTGGCGAAGTTGTTTGCCTTGCCCTTTGTGCTAATGCCTGAGAGGACATGAATACGTCTATTCTTCCCCTCAGCTATGAATAAATCGTAGAACAGATTGATCTGTATTAGCTATCAGTCTTGGCGTTGACAAACTGAATTAAAACCTTTACTCTGCTGAAATTCAACTTCAATTCACATTCTGCAACTGGAGGAGGAGTTGGATAAATTCAAATATAAAGAGTTGAATAGATTCTCAATAGATTTGACTTTATATAAGATGCGTGTTAAATGTAGCAAACATTATGTGTAATCACAAAGAACAACACTTAAACAATTATAACTTCCTTATTATAACAATTATAATTTACTGTTATATGGCATCAATTATTACTACCGAATATGAATAGTTCTTATCCATAATTATTTGACCATAAGTAACAGGTCCTATCTTACCTAGAATGGATACTGCATTTGTAGAAAGTATGGAATACCTATGAGTAAAATGCTCCAGTTTCGGAGAGTATGGAACTCCTCCGAACTGGAGCATCATTGGACATCATTTTTGGAGGAGTATTTACAATATTCAATAGTTACATTTATTGTATTCTCAACCCTTACAACAGGACACGTACCAAATTCGGTCGTTCATCCTTGAAACATTTTACAGTAACAAATACGTTCGAATTATTCATGTGAAATCTATCTCGAGCATTAAGACCATCTTTGAAATACTGTATTGTAGTGATCCTAGTAGCAGACGCAACATTACAAAGGTACATGTGTTACCCAATGAATATATATATATATGCCGGATTCACCGCCTTACTTCTGTATTGTATAAGCCGCAGTACGATTTGGCTACGTGTCGTTTGGTTAGGGAAATGTATGTTCTGTCGTCAACGCCGCAATATTATGTCAGATGTTAACTCACAAAACTCACTTTGTCCTTCACCTGTCCGTTCGTCGAAGGCTGGTCGAATGGTATTTAATCGACTTACCACTAACCTAGAATTGGACACCAGGCCTGAGTGGAAAACCACCCTCGAATCGAGACTCATGTGCGTCCAGATCAAAAATTAGCTCTCTCGAAATTCTCCATATTGTGGTGCCTAAGGCGCCAACCCATGAACTTAGACCAACCAGTCAGACGAAACGCTCAGTACCACACAACCGTAGCATGTTACGTTCGACTCAGCACACAGATGTTAGCCAACAGCCGGCAGTCGATTTGAAGTCTGCTCGAATGCACCTTCTTCCGTAGTTTCGTGGAAATCAAACATTTTCCCCGACTCTTTCTTGAGAAAAATATTTTGTTTTTATACTAATACTAACTTAGGTAAACGGAAACGAATTTCACTTTTACTGCTATTTAAATATTTGCCAAAATACCCTAGTGTGTAAGTGAGTGAGCGAGTGACAGACAGATTGTTCTTGTAGCTCACTTCTCATAGAAAGTACTCGTCTGTTCGGGAAATCCATACTTTCTGATTGTCGTGTACTTGAACTTCTGTCACACTATGTTGATGGACTATTCTCTGATGGTATTTGTATGCGAAACTCTCTCCCTCTCTATCAATCTATCTAGATAGATAGATTGATAGAAACAACGCAGGTAATTAATATCTCAGGAATCATAATCACCCTCTCATTTTTCCCCATGTTCACATTTGCGTAAATTAAAAATATTTGTTTGAAGTCACCAAGATCAAATTAATAAGATGACACCGATTAGAATTTGTTTCTAAATATCCTAAATGACAGTTTTAAACTTAATTCAGAGAGAGTTCCTTAACGAGAAAACATTCTTTAACTTTATTTAACTAAACTGCCCGCGTGACTTCAAAGGACCTTTTACTTGATTGTCACCATTTGTTATTAATTTCTTGTAGATAAATTAAATCATTTATTCATCTACATCTTCGAACCGCATTTTCATTTCATCGGTCTGGCCTGGATATTTTTCATTGATTTCTTCATCTAAAAATGTCTTGAAGCAAGCCGTACCACCCCTACCTGAAATAATACTATGAATCGGCTAAGATGAAACAAATGAATTGATTTTCGAATGAAAATCGTCTATAACGATATCAACAAGGGTTTGAGTATAGTATTGGAACTTAAAGGATATATCACGTATAAAGTTAACTTAGTAAAAATGACATTTTAAAGAGTAATACACATGAAAAGCGCAAGTTATGGAACTTCCATTCAAAACTGAAAATAAATGATATGTCTGGGGTAGTTTCTACGTGGTGAAAGGCATTGTTAATCTCAATATAAACGATCACTGAATCTTCCAGGTCTTTATTATATAATCCTTGTCCTGCGTTACGTAGAGAACCGAAACGTTTCACGGGTCAAGTGATACTTGTATTACATTAATAAGGCTTTTGACATCGATCTTTTCTTTTTATCTTTTGTTCAATATTTAATTTCTTCAACTTTCATTTGTATTTCAATCTTTTTTTCGTTCATCTTTCATTCACTCACATCGACTTTTTTCTGTTTGCCTTTTTTTTTTTTAATACTTTCCTTTCAATACTTTTTTCTTTATTTCCTTCCTTTTTCTTTCTTGCTTTATGTTTGATTTTTTTTTTTTTACATTATCTGTTTGCTTTTTTATATTTTTCTTTTTATGTTTTTCCTCATGTCTTCATTGTATTTTTCTTTCTTTTTATCAATTTATTTTCTATAAATTTATTTCCTTGTCTTTTTAACTTTTTTTTTTAATCTTTTACTTTTAGTATCATACCCTTTCGATGGAGTTTTAAAGAAACCATTCATTCGGTCTATTCTATTTATGAGAATACAATTAAGATTACTTGCGCTCGTGTTTGGTCAGACGACTATATACATATCTTTCCTATTTTATTGAGGCTAACATCCTTTCGCACTGTCATATTTAGAAGAGCTGATACTCTTCCATAAATTGCTTAGGAAGAAATCTTTTCTAACGCTGTGTCACGTTCCGTGAGGGTGGAAACTATTCATGAACGTTCCTCAGCCTCATGGCAACTCCTATTATCTGCTTGAAAAGAGAACAGTTCCCATCTGAATTAAATGTTTTCCCATGGAGGTGCTGCACCTGATGATCATCTTGTTCAGGTGTACCTCGGCATGTCTAAAATTCCCTCCCTCTTAGAATGTTTTACCACCTGCTTTCATCAAGAGTCGACAATTTAACTTGCGGTTCTACTATCGGCTGACGGTCTCTTGGGTAAGTGTTGGTTTAGGGACGGAAGGTGAAGATGATATCTGTAAAATCCCCACGGGATCTGCTAAACTGTGACTTGTCCATCAAATTGCACCTGCTGCTTTATACAATATGCAACTAAAATTCTCCAGAATTGTGCTTTCTGTACAAGTGAAAACTCCGTTGGTTCAGTGATATACTATGTCATCAAATATATATAACGAAAGAAAATCTTTTCATTTTTTGACAAAGCAAATGCTTATTTAGTAACTCAATTTTCTATGAATAAATTGAGAATTAGAACGTTTTAACTATGCACCTAGTCGAAAGCGCCATCTGGATCTATTAAATTGGTAATATGGTACAGGGGAATATTTCTAATATAAAAAGATTCTGTTTAAAGTAGAGAAAATATCTAAAAATACATACACATAAATACACACACGAGTGTGTATTTATTTATAGTTATATATATAATATCGAATGCTTAATAATGGGCATAGATCATATATAACTAATTAAAGATAGGGTAGACATGGAGACAAGGTTATCATAACACAGACATAATTATAAGCTACAAGTAATTTTAATACGCTTTTTAATGCTATTCCCACAAGTGCAGAGTTATATAAATATTTCCAATATAAAATGCAATAAATACATAAAGTATGAGAAACCAAGATTAAGTTTCACGTTGTAGATCCTCACGTAAGTCCTAATGGACAACTGTGTGTATAAATCTTGAACTGCATGCATACAAACATGTAAAAAATCATTACTTATTTTTACATCGAAATAAATTACAATGCTGAATATATATTCATTTTGAGTCGTTGAACTAAGTTCTGAAAAGTTTAGGGAGTATGAGGAAATCCCAATCAGAGACTTCATAAGTTGGGAGCAGCTTATTTTTATTTTATTTTATTCATGTATTCATTTTTCCCGTTTTCAATCTCCTCTCATTTCTAAACGATTATTTTGCTTGTCACTGTTGCACAAAAATATCGCACGTAGCTTTTATCAAAAAATAAATATCATTGAGTTATATTTGTAAAGTAATGATACAGTGTAATAAGCGACCTTTTTTATTTCACCAACTTAAATGATTTCATATAACAATTATCTATACTCAAGGAAAATAAATATAAATGAGTTATAGAAACACACCTTTGTATTCTGGTACATAATCACGCGCATTCAGTTGTACAAAGCACCGGTCGACATTTTTCTCCTATGGCTATTGTCAGAGAAGGTTTCTTCTTCAGTTTCTTGAAACACAAATTTCCGGAATTATAAAAATATTTATATAAAAATTACTATTATATAAATAAATATATAATATAATGTTTATATAAATAAATATAAATAAGCAACATTCCGTGTATATGTACGTTTGCTTAAAAATATTACCAGTAAGTCAGCCTGGAGTGTGTCATTTGCTATTCTCCAGATGATCTGGTCTTTTATGTATATATCGGACTGATCATATTAACATGAGGGGCATGTAAAGTTGCAGTCAGCAGCTATGGCTCTGAGGCGGACAAGGTAGTTCTGTATTGGCTCATCTTCATCCTGAGACATGGAGGCAACTGCAAGGCAATGGACGATAGGATTTGACCCCTGGGTGACCAATTTATTTAATGTTGCACAAAAATATCACACGTAGCTTTTATCAAAAAATAAATATCATTGAGTTATATTTGTAAAGTAATGATACTATGTAATAAGCGACCTTTTTTATTTCACCAACTTAAATGATTTCATATAACAATTATCTATACTCAAGGAAAATAAATAAGCAACATTCCGTGTATATGTACGTTTGCTTAATAACCATATATTTAATTTAAATTAATAATAAATGGTTCTATTACGATAACAATATCGGTATAAGTTTTTTTTTGGTTAGAGTCGTGCACGCTCTACACAGAATATTCACACCATTTACATAACTCAAGTTCGACATTTTTCTTCAGGTTGGATCAATAATATTTTCCATGACTTTTAAATATAATAAAATTACATAATCATTTAAAACTCAAATATTCTAATATACACGATAGTTTGGTCATTTTAAGCAAGATACAACATCTTGATTGATTGATTTTAACAGGTCAACCCATCCAGGATTATTCTATGCTTCGTGTATTGGAAAGGGCGTTCATTGTAAATTCATATTAACATTTTTGTGTTGTTATTTCTAAAAAAAATGTTCCCCTTCAACTGGTTCTATCTAATATGATTAACTTCTGAACTGATCAATTTAACGCACAGGTTGGACTCTAAGATGTCTTACCACGACTCAGAGTGGATCAATTAGTGATGGAAATGAAGAGTACCCAATTTTCACCAAATCTCAAGAACTTCTGCATCGATATCAAATGATATTTAGTTTAATAACAAGATAACTTTTTAGGGGCAGAGGAGATCCTACCCTTCTGTGGATGCAGTTAGCTTATTCATAGTTTCTCGACGGGGATATCTGTTGAAAATAATGAAATTACAATTGGTTTGATATCTACTAAGATCTTAATCTAGCAGCTAACCACGACTACGTAGGGCGCATTAATGACGATTCTCATTGAAGTGTCCTAGCCACAGCGTGGTGACAGATGTGCAATATCTACATGAAAATAAATGATATTAAAAGCATAAATGCTACATTTATTGCTAAATCAATTCGTATATTTTGGATAGGGATCACCCACATTCAAATCCAGTAAATACATAGATTTACATACTGTAGAATTATACCAAGTTATTTGTATTTGCCAAATAGATTTGTTTGGTTTTATGGCATATCAACCTCTGTAGGTTATTTAATGCCAAATCCTCTTTATACACAGATATATATGATTTGTAAAAATATGTAAACAAGCTAAATGGTTCCAAATATGACTGTATGAATAACAATTGAATTAAACAGTCATTTGATTACACACAGTTAAATGATCAAACAATTTAATTTCAAACTATTCAATTTTTCATGAGTCATTTGTTTCCGAACATTTTATATCAAATAGTTCAATTCGATGCATAGAAAGGAACCTATCTGGGGCTACCACTCGGCCCAGAGTGTACTTGGGAGCAATGGTAATGAACAGGTACACCAGATTACCCCAAACCCCAGAATTACTAGGGCCTCACAATCAGATTGTTTAGTGTCATATCCAAGAGACTTGGTGGGGGTCTTATTCTTCAACAGAGAAGCTGTTGGTGTATTCTACATTCCCAGTCGATTGGATTGTTGCCAAACAGAAAAAAACATTTAGATCAAGAAAAATATACCAAGCAGGGTATGCTCAAAGGGAGGTATCTATTTAACTCCTCCTCTACGAGCAGCTTATGACAAACTGTTTTTTTATGAGTTCACATTGTTGTCTTACCTAGGTTAAACAGAATCTGTCCCGTCTACTAACTAATATCTGGAGAAAGAAGAGATGGATTCATAATTTTACTGAGGGCATTAGCGAGGAGGGAAATGCCCACTGCCTCGTCCAGGATATGTATTAAGATTGCCTATTCCATTTTCGATGATGATAACCGTTATGCTATGTGTACCTCCATTCTAAGACACCAGTTACTCTTAGTTTGAAAATTAAAAAAAAAAAATTATTTTACTCAATCTTCAAATTTTCAGCCAAATACTAACGTGAATATAAATCGTAAATAAAAAAAAAATATACAACAAAATTTTCATCGAACGTTTCATATAACTTTATGAATATCTATATAATTTTATGCTTAATGATGCTACACAACCAATCATTCAATTTTGTGATTGCTCCCTACATGTGTTTTCATTATTTATATACGTCCAGGCGTTCAGACAATCATTACCATCAGAGAAAATGAACGACGAGCAGAGTTAAAATCCTGGACGAAGCTGTTTGAAATTTGTTATGTTAATACCTTTGGGAAAAGAATGAATCCAGTTGTTCTCTATGCTGTTGGTAAATAGGACAGATTAGGCTTTTTAACCAAGGCATGACTTGCGCTCAAAGAGAAGGAAAACACCAAATTCATACACGTTAAACTACTTCAAAATTGGTCTAGAGTCACATTCCGTTCTTTAGGATTGGTTGGTTCTCTCTCTCTCACACACACACACACGGTTTGGACAAAACAATGCAAACACCTAGAATCTTTGGATTGGTTTTATTGCATATCAACCATATGACATCCATTTTTATACATATAAACAATTACATTTCAAACAATTCCGTTTAGCATAATTAAACAATTTAAATGTCAAAAAATATTTCTATTTGAAGATATTCAGTTTAACATGTCCAAGTTAAATGGTTCCAAGTATTGCTATATATCACTAACAATTCAATCATACGGTCATTAATTTTCACACAGTTATGCATAAAAACAGTTTTATTTTGAACAATTCAGTTAAGCAAGAATACGCAGTTTAGTTCTATTTGACCCGTAGATAGGACCCTATCAGGTACTACCACTCCGGACCAATGGCAAAGGGGTGCTCTGCATTCCCCAAAGTTCCAGCATTAGTTAAGCCTCGACTTCATATTGTTTAGTGTCATATCTACGACACTTGTTGGAGGGGGTCTTACCCCTCTGCAGAGATGCAGTCGGAGTATTCTACAGTCCAAGCCAACTGGGCCACCTAGACTCATTCTATCAACTTTCAATTTCCTGTAAAACCATCAAACGTTTGTTATTTTTATATTTTTTGATTTGTTAATTTTTCTCTTTTTTTTTTTTTTTTTTTTACTGTCTCAATTTTTTCAAAGTATCAGAAGATACTGATCAAAATTTTACAAGTATCAGAAGATATTGATCAAAATTCATTAAAATGGCAGATCTATCAGACTTAAAAAAAAAAAAAAAAAAAAAAAAAAAAGCCAAATTGTTGGTGATCGTATAGCAGAGGCTAGGGTAACAAAATCCGGGGAATCATTTTCTGTAGTAAGGATTACTGTTTGAAAATAACAGCATCATTTAGGAAAGAACAAATAGTTCACTGATGCCAAACTTTGAAATAAAGCGAAAGATGTCTGATAGGTACCGTCGAACTCTTACGCTGATTGTTAGGAAGGTACACAAGAATACAGCTCGAAAAATTACGGCAGATCTTAATCATATTTACCCAACTCCTCCGCACGGGCAGGATATGACACAAGGTCATTTTTAAGCGGATTTTAACAGGTTTGAATTCAGAGTTTTCCTTCTCCTAGACTAGCTGCCTCACCAAGGCTGAAGAAGCTAGTCTGCCCTACTATTTACCCATAGCTGAAGGGAGAATAATTGGATTCATACCTTTCCCAAGGGTATTAGTGCTAAAATTACGGCAGATCTTAATGACCATCACGAGAACCCAGTTTTCTCAAAAACTGTACGAAGGGAGCTGCTAAAAGCCGAATTTCACGGGAGGAAAGTAATCAGAAAAAACATATAAAGATGTATTTGTTTGAAATTTCCAGGTGTTTCTATTATTTGATCCAACTCCTGTATATACACATGTGAGAAAGAGAGAGAGAGAGAGAGAGAGCTAGAGAGAGAGAGAGAGAAAAAAGAGATAGACTGACAATATTGCGCGGGCATCAAGAGATACAAAGCCTTCTGAAAATTAACGTATCTAAAAGAAGAAATAAAAACACACACACACAAACTAATCAAATTTATTAATAAATCATTTTTAGAAATAAAAAAATTAGATTAGTCAAGTAAATAACTGAATAAATCACATAATATCATATAATAAGTAGTAAATTTGGCGATCGTAGTCGAGGGTGACCCGAAAGCTTCCTTTTCAATAGCTATTACGCCGAGATGTAGGGTAGGGCGCTACTCTTTTCCTTGGATTGCTCCACTTTACCCTCGATACGTTTTAAGCAAGGAGGTATCAAGTACTATTTTCAAAGTCTTTGGTATAACGTGACCTGGGATTTATCCCATGTCACCTGGGTCATTAGCGAACACTCTACTCCTTTGGCCAATGATTTCTCCAAGTTTCACCGTTTCAAATAAGATAATGCGTTTAATCATGCCTCATACATCAGTATATTAAAGAATATCCAACACTTGGCAGCTCTTCTGACGGTCAAAGAGACGAGAAACTGAGTGTCACCAAGCGCCGGTGGCTAAGTGCACTATATATATATATATATATATATATAATCCTGAAAAGACGAGTATTTGATATGACTTTTTTTTTTCTTTTACATAGAAATACATATCTGTAGGCTTGGCAGATTTTTCGTTAACTATAATAGTTAAAAGTTCGGCTTGAATATCCATCTCAAAATTATCATTCAGTTACAAATCGGACGGGAGATTTCCTTTTCCCCCTTATGTTGCAGCATATAAATATATTGTTCTGACGAAATTACACAATTGTATCACATTCAGAATGGGATACGTTCATATAGAGAGGAAAAAAATCGTTCGTGTATATATTCTTGCTTGGATGCATGTGGAGTAATGAAAATGATGGATGAATCTAATTTATGTAAAGAGGAGAATATTTTGACTTCCTTGATATATATCCAATAAGAATACGCGATTTTAATTCGCGCCCATGTTCACTGGAACGGTCATAAGTGTTTGCCTGTTTAGTCTGTGATTAATGATGGGGAGCCACGAGCGCCGAATTGGCCAAATATGCCAAGAGCCGTCAGCGGTTCCTTATGAACAGTCAGGTTCAACTGAAATCGCAATATGGAAATTGATATGATTTTGCTCAATGCTCGTGTCGTGCATTGCCAAATAAAATTAAACCATTTCGCATTTGGAAATTGATTTGTTCCATCAAAACTCTCCTCACATATATCAACATATATAATATATCTTAACTTATATATGACGATGCTAGTTTGCTCGGCAGTTGATATAATTCTGCTTCGGGTCTGTATACAATGTATTTGTTGTCTGTGGATAAGTTGATCTTGAGATTTCTATATTTCTCTCCTTTTGGAGATAGTCTCACATGGAATTTAACCTCATGATTCACCAGTTCCCTTATCTAGAGAATACATTACGGTGCTCATTCTTATGGAAGATAGAGGAGGGGTTTCCCATGGTCTTATGACTGAGATGATCGATACATATCGCTTGTTAACTGGTTGTGAACTCTGGAACTGTATTTGCCATTTTATATATAAGATTGTGCTGATGTCTTCCCGATAAAATTTAAAGAAACCAGCATAGATTTTTGGAAAGCTTTAACAATGTCCATACTGAATATCAAGTAGATTGAAGTGCAGTATTAATATATTGGGTACTAGGTAGGTTTCATGCCCGTAGTTAATCACATAACCCGGAGAACTATGACGATTGCAGGTATTCAAATCCTGTGTAGGAGCATGCGCCTACAAGATATTTCCCCGATATATCCCAAACCATTTCAATATTTTAAGCTATTACAGGATTTCAGATAAGTAGCGATAATTTGTAAAAAAAAAATTACTTCAACTGTCTACCTAATACACATATGAATTTAGGGAAATGGTTGTAGTTATTCCTATATGATTCTTTGTAAACTATTATATCTTCAAACGACTATTTTTGATATAATTTACTTACACATATGTTGGTAGATTTTTCAGTCTGATAATTAAATTTTTTAAACAAGTCTATATGATATATGGATGAGTTCCTCACCGGTGCTATTAGTTCGGGTGAGGACGAACCTGAGAGTAATGACAAGGAATCCATGAAACTGGTTTTATGTTATATCCAGCGAGAGATAACGACAGGAACACAAAGCCTGTTCACTTATTCTACTCTGTTGCGATAAATGTTAGTAAAAAAGGCACTTCAAAATTATAAACACTCGTTTTTAAAGTTTTTTTTGCACTGAAAACACATTTCATATCCTTTATAGTTAAAAATGACCAATTTTTTGGGGGGAGGGGGAGCTTTTTTATGGAATATCTACCTTCGTGGATTGTTTAATGTCATAGCGACTTTAAGTAGTGGTTTATTCGTTCCCTAAAGTATTAGACAGAAGGTAAACGTAACAGCACGACTGGTGTTTAAACTCGCTTACAACACTGTTATGGTCCAGCACATTAGCCACCCTGCCGTGAATAAGTAAAGTTGACGACCGTAGTCGAGGGTGACCTGAAGGCTCTCTTTTCGATAGCTACTACACTAAAGGTGTAGGGAAGGGCGTTACTCCTTTCCCTGGATTGCTTCACTTTACCCTTGATCCTTACCTTATAATGCTGAGTGTTAAGCAAGGTAGCATCAAGTACCATTTTTTGAGTCTTTGGTATGATTCGACCTGTGATTGAACTGAAGTCTCCCGGGCCATTAGCGAACGTTTACACATATGAGTGTTTTTCTTGAATTCATGTACACACATAATTACGACTGAAATTCACCTTAATTAGCAAAACATAGCCCAACTGATTCTAATGAGTAATTAATAAAAAGCACAATGATCAGAGTCTGAAAAATTAGACAGATTTGTGGTTGTCTAAAAGAAAATTCTGTAGTGCATTTAAGATAATTGTGAACATTTTAAGCTATCATTTTAATTTGTATATTCTTGTTTTGAATTTATTATTCTATTTAATTTGTAAATGTTAATCGGTGATCTCGTAATGGCTTCAGTTTATTCAAATAATAAATCTTTAATTACAATCATATTTTCTTCCTTATTTCGACCCACTCCGTAAATATCATTTTTAGCTATATTGTTTGACAGGAATGGTAATTTCAAATATCGTCTATTTCAAATTTTTAATATCACAAGATCAGACACTAAAATATCATCGGCTTTGTGCAAATGTTAATCAAGTTATAGTATGTGTCACTCTTTGTATATGCTTGTATGATAGTAATGTTGTGTAGCGATTATCAACAGACGAAGTTGACAGAATTTCCGGCTGAGACTTTATTTATCTCGGGAGGCATAATCAATTCCACAACGCAAGATATATCAGTGATAGCAGTGACAGAACCATTGCTCAAGTCAAAGTAAGCTTACACTAAGGTTTTTATTGACGGGTTGCCGTAGACTTATCAACTATTTAAAAACCGGAAGTTCAAAAAAAGAAATCCCCGAGTTGTTGTAATCCCGTCGCAGTGTGAATGCCAGTTAAAAACACACACACACACACACGTAGATTCGAAGAGGACAAGAGAGTGGCTATTCTAGCAATTTCTACCCCTGTCAGTAGCCTCCAAGCTATCATACAAAATCATATTTTTCCGGCCGCGAACAGAGAAAACGGCAGCCCAACCTTGTACTCATTCAGGACTAACTTCAACTTACCTCTTAAGGGCCACGTATCTTGTCTTAAATCTGTATTTTTAAGGACTGCGAAAGGTTATCTCCCCTCTACTGCCCTTTTCAAGGTAGTAAACTAGACTATACACACACACACATATATATATATATATATATATATATATATATATATATATATATATAAAATTTAGTCCAGTTAAACCGGAGTTGAGAGTAATTCCATCAGGACAAGAAAACTATTGAAAAATGAACATTTAAATTGTCCTGGTAAAGAGCTCTATGTAACAGACATTACAGAGCAATAATTTTATGAAGAAAAGACAACAAACCGGTCACATTAGGATAATAAATTTATCTCCATCCTTTTATGTGTTTTTGAAAAATCAAAAAACATGAAAAGAAATTAACAGGACTTCTTCAAATCTTATGGATAAAATAAATCGGAATAGTCATAGGAAAGGTGGGAGGAAATAGAAGATGGGTGAAGAGTTATCTCCTCATTTAGCCCACTTCCGTTTTTGTTTTGTTTTTTATTGTCGGTTAGAATTATAGTAAATTAATTTTTTAAAAATACCTTTTTTCGCTCATCCTTTCACGTACAACTCCGTTCTAAAAACTGAATTCTTTATCCCTATTTCCCCTGACGAAAAGAGTGCTACTTCCGGCTTTAGGGTTCTGGCCAATCATTTGGTCTCTTTCTTCTTCCTCACCCTGTCAGGCGATTCACTCGGACTACTATACGGATCTATGTCCCCTTCTCTCTCCACCCGGGTGAGGTTATGGAGTACAGATAACCTAACATACATTCTAATTTCCTCTTTTAACGGTGAACCTTCGGGGTCTGTCAATTCAAACACGGAGAGGTAGGGGAAATTTCTTGTTTCTCTCCCCTCAGTGGCAGACCACGTGACTATATATATATATATATATATTCACCTAAACGTACACACACACTTTTACTCATTTAAATACTCTACACAAAGACACATATAGACAAAGTAATAGTCTCTAGCTTACCTATACAGTTTCCTTTACACCCTCACTGATGTACGTATCTAGTAAACACACTGTTGAAACTTCTGAAATATAGAATAAATTTTGAGAATTCAACTCAGCTTATTCCTTGATTATAAACTATGCTAATATGTATTGACTTTTTTGGGGCATGAAATATCAGAAAATATTTACTTCATCTTTTACTATTTAATTCCTCTCATATGCTCTGCTCTCTTTAATATTTCAAGCTTGGCACATGATTTACAAATTTTTTTCGTAAAAATGTTTGAAAACTAATGTAAAATGAATTAAATTAGTTCTTTTGAATGTCGGATTTTTCGAGGTAAAATATTTTCCTGTATTTCGATTATTTTATTTTTAGTTGAGTCAAGTATATGTTGCTTTCTTAATGTTATAATTAACCATTTACTAATGCAACTGTAACGTAACGGCCAAGGGATTTCGGTTCATGCCTTTGAGTTTAGTTAGGCTGAGAACCTTTCGGCTCAGCACATGAGTTAGGTGCAAACCTTGGTGTAGGTGGTAACGCACGCGCGGGGTGGACGTACCAAACAGAGATGTCACAATAGCCCGAGATGACCGATCGGGCTGACAGGGTGCGGGTGACGTCACGCACCAGAAGCGCGCGGAGGATTTTGGGGAAATCTGAAGAAAGTTAGCGTTGAGACTTGACACTGGACGAAGACGGTCGACTTTTAGGGCTCGCTGAGGCGAGATGAATTTGCGCGCCGTGGGTGCCCCACGAGATAGGGGCCAAATGAATAAGACAGCATAGAAAAGATCGTGTCTCTCCTCCTTATGTCGAAACCTTTAACTCAAACTTAATAAAAAGGTTTCGTACCTGAACAATACGTCGTTACCTGTTTTCGAATTTCGAGATTCCTATGTTCTTTATATGTTCTATCTATACATGTAATGAACGTCCCGTGTACATTTCGCAAATAGCCGTATTTACCTATAGTACACAACGTTAAGAAATTTTTTCTTGAATTTAACTATAGAAATTGTTTTTCATTCGAAGATACTCTTTTGGCCAATAACAAAATCATTCGGGATCAGCAACGATAGACCATTTAGCGTATATTATTTATTATTTTTCCTGATACTTTCGACTGGAAACATGTAAACAACAAAGATGGTACGAATATAAATATATCTTCGTTTTTGAGAGTATTGATTGCTGACTCATTGATTGAATATCCGGATCCCTCTCTGAAACACAAGTTGACAAAACTTCGATCAGTTTGGCAGGTGGCCAGAAAGTTCACCTGAGTTCAGTTTCTGCTGGTCTCTTGGAGCCAATATGAAGCAGCATTGCAAATGTTTAGCTGTTATATTCCCAAGGGCATTCGTTTTCCTAACATTTGATGCAGTAGTAATTTATGTTTTTGGATTAAGCGATGGATAAAAAAAAACACACGCAGAAATCATTTATTTATCACAAGGTTTTGTTTCGTGGCATATCAACCACAGTAGGTTATTTAATGCCAAATCCTTTTTTACTCACATTAAACATGTTTTCTAAACCCTTCTTGTAAATAAGTTTCTTAAACGAGTCTGCGCAAATTGTTCTTTTTTTTTTTTTGCACACAGTAACATGTTGGATTTTTTTTCCAATCAAATAAATACTGTTAACGACTAATAATTTTTGCACACAGTTAAATATTTTCAAGTATTGCTATTCAGCACTAACTATTCAATTAAACATTGTCATTTTAAAAATGATTAAACATTTCCACTTAAAAATATAGTTAAGTCTTTGTACAGTGTTTTTATTTACTGTTAAATCTAAAAACGATTCTATTTCTAACTATTCAATTTAGCATTAGTTCACAGTTTAGATATAAAACAATTCTATTCGCCACATAGATTGGAGCCAGTCAGGTTCAAACAATCTGGGCCAATGTGGACCTGGGAGCGATTGCAAATAAAGGGTACTCCACATTCCCCAATGATCCAGCATTACTGGAGCATCACTCCTCAGCAGAGATGCAGTCAGTGTATTCTTTAGCAGACTTGGTCATTTACGACTAGGGTGAATGCCAATAAAAATGGTAGAGTAAATATATAATTCTTTTTTTAAATTTTAGGTTGAATTTTCAAGTGAGTACTTACTGAATCTCTGCTTTGGGGAAAATGTTTTAATCTTGAGTAAGGTCAAAGTGCTTTGAATGTAGAATTTTTCTCTACTGGTTACTTAACGAAAGTTAAAGAACGCAGTCTACCTGTTATTTTCTCGTAGCCGGGAGAAAACAGGGATTCATTATTTTCTTGAGGGCATTAATGCCAATTGAAAACGAAACCAGTGTAATACACGATTTGAATCTGGATCACCAATTACATTTTAACCGTTAAGGTAGATGCGTCTTCATGAAGTAATCTTTTCAAAATCACTGATATTAGAGGCACTTTAAGTATATTCAAAATGAGATGTTTTTCCACAAATACATTTTACAATGTTATTTTTTCAAACATCCTAGTCAGTAGATTTTTAATTTGTTGATAATGATATTCTCTTATTCTACAATCATTATATTTTCTGAATTTCCTTGTAATATCATTGAAAGAGTCAGAAATAAATTTCCTTCACGTAAGAATCAGATACCGTCAGTCTACTTATCTTTTGAAATTAACCAATCGGTACGACTAGAATATTTGATCTTGATGTATCTGGAAACACATATATGACAGAAACTAGCTGTTTCATTAGTCAAGATACGTGTCTTATGGTTATATCAAACTAACTGCTCTTGATTGCCACACGAGGCGATATTTTTATCATCGGTTTTCATTGGTACTTTAGTACAATACGAGATAAAGTGATCACTGTGTTTGGCTTCTGATAGGATTTGTTCAGGGTCCAGGGGCATATTGTATACTTTTGATCTTGGTCCAGTTGTTCACTGTTGTCCCTTTAATACTGTTATTGATTTTATACTGTTTTTCTTGTCTAGAACCAGTACGGCGTTTTTGTTGAGTTTTTTCCTTAGTCCGAAATATTTTCCTTCCATTTCATACAGTTCGTTTTATTGTATCTATTTTTTTTCTATCATGTTTCCTTTCGTCTTCCTTGAGGCAAATTCCATATTTTCGTCTCGGTATTTAAACGCTTTGCCCGTTCGATATCGAACCTTGTTCATATTTCTTATTACAAACTTTCTCGATGAATCCTCAAAAAACTTTTGGGTTTCTTCCTCTAAGCAGTCTTTTTAATGTACCATTTGTTTCTACCGCGTAGTTTTCCACGTGAACGTTGTTATAAAGAATTTCGCCGGAATATTTAAGAAATTGATATTTCCATACCTATCCAACGAAAATAATGCTTCAGTCTCTTCATATTTGAATGATGATAAAATTCATTGCCTGATTGTTCGTTTGTTTGTTTTTTTATGGCATGTCAACGTTTTTTAGTTATTTAATGCCAAATCCATTTTATACAAATAAAAAGATCTATGTCAAACAACTCATTTTATTCTAAGTATAGTTTTTGTCTGAACACAGTTACTTGTCAAAACAGTTTAATTTCTAACAACCCAGTTTAGCATAAGTACCGTTTTAATGCCCAAAACCGTTCTATTTCAAACAAATCGGTTTTGCATGATTATGTAGTTTAAATGTCAAAACAGTTCTTTTTGAAACTATTCAGTTTAGCATGAGTACGCAATTTAGTTCAATTTGATCCATTGATAGGACCCTATTAGGTTTTACCACTATGGGCCAGAGTGGACCTGGGAATGATGTTAATGAAGGGGTACTCGGCATTCCCCAAAGCTCTGACATTACTGGAACCTCCCCATCGGATCTTTTAATGTCATAATTTGGACACTCCTTTGAATGCAGTCGGTGTATTCTACAGCCCCATCCGACTGGGCACTCATTGTCTGAGTTTGAGAGGAAGAGTATGTGTTGAATAGAACACGCGATCCCATGTCCCCTAATTTCTTTTAATATCCAGCCCCACACTTTAACGCTTATTCTTGAGATGAATGCACAGTTTAAGAGAAATCGAACTGTGCTCTATTTTCTGAGTATAATTAATGCCACACTTTTCTATTGATGACCAAAAAATATAAGTATTTTTTTTTTAAGTTGGCTCTTAATCATCTAGACGCTTAGACATCGTGATTTTATTATATATTTTGTAGTGCTTGACTTACATTATAATTAAAATGTTTTATAAAGTTAGATCTTTAATCCCGATACTTTGACAGATTATTCCCCCAACACTGGATGGATCATAACGAACACTTAGTTCCATCGGAAAATGCAGCATAAATAGCTCTCAATTCTATCTGAATTAATAATTGCGATTAAACATTCACTCCCTTAATTATAAAAAGCATAGACAATTTTTGAAAATAGATTTTATTACTTTCAGAATATTGTGAAATGTCTTGATTTTCTATATTTTTCCCTTCATATTTTCTCTAGCAAACATAAATGGAATTAAATAGAACCTACACTGACTCGAATTTCAAACCTATGCCTAAGTAGGCAATTAACATATCTGCTATAGTATATTTCTGCTGCTGGTAAAAGAGGATTGGGTTAAAAAATTAAGATCATTTTAAATCATCACGTCAAAAGTTGCTATATCATGTAATTGCATATCTTATTGCTCATAAGTTTAACGTTTTTTCCTCTGTCGAAGGCATGAAGATTTTCTTTGCCAGTAATATGTAAATATATTTTTAATATCATCAGTATTACATTTTTTACCCGGCCAATGGACTAATGAGTAGAGTGTTCGCCAATGGTCCCGGAGACCTGGGTTCGATCCCAGGTCGAGTTATACCAAAGACTCAAACAAAATGGTACTTGATGCTGTTTTCTTAGCACTCAGTGCTATAAGATGAGGATCAAGGGTAAAGAGGAAAAATCCTGAGAATGAAGTAGAGCTTTCCCCTACACATCGAAAAGAGAACATTCGGGTCACCCTCGACTAAGGTCGCCAACTTTAGTTTACATTTAGCAAATCTGTTCTTGACGAAATGAACTCAAAGACCCGCATATCTGATTTCATTTTTTTTCTAGTATTAAAATTAACAATCGCACTCACAAGTAAACAAAGTCAAGTAAATATATATCTCTAATCACCCCAGACTGCGAGTTTGTTCTTCGTGGGGTTTTCTGTGCGCATAACTTTACCTAAACCAATATCCGGTTCTGGAGACGAACCTTATCTCCTTCCGCGTACTGCATCGAGTCTTGCTGATTTTGGCTCACTTCTGATTTACTCTCACCATTTATTTATCTCTACTTAAATCAGGCTAGTGTACACATATCCACATCACTGAACAATAACAGGCATCAATAAACGCCGAATGCAATATGCTCGTGAGTGATATTAGGCCTGTTGACAGTGTATTGACTAACGGCCTGTGATGTTCAAATGACCACTGTGGGCTTGAACAGCTTAGACGCTGACCTATTCACTGCATCGGTCTTGTAGCCACCCCATAAGAAATTTATCGATTTACTTGTAACTGCAGGGATTTCGAATAAGAATGAAATGTGTAGAACTGCTCCTCTGCTGTGCTTGCAAAATTAAATTTGTGACAATTTCCACTTAAAATGTCTCCTAGTTTCTTATTTATACATGTGTTCCTCAGTAGACAAAGAAATAAATTAAGTATATGCTATAAATACAAACGATGTATGCACGTACTTGGTTTTGTTCCAGTTATCAATGTCAGGTATCGATAACATGTATCAGTGCAAAATATTTTAAATTTCGACTCATCAACAAAATATATATATATATATATATATATATATACACAGACAAATAAACAAAATTATGAAATTATGTGCCTTGTCATCTGCACTCAATGAATTCCTTGTGTGTGTGTGTATATAGTGCACTTATTTACCGCTAACTTTGCCACTAGGGACATAATTGGATTTTACAGTGAATATATATTTTCACAAGTTAATTAAATATCTCTATTCCCATCATTCTTAACAGAACAAACTAACCGAACACTGGCAAAAAAAAAAAAAAAAAAAAAAAAAAAAAAAAAAAAAAAAGAGAAAAATCTAAACTCATACGGATTTTTTTAATCTGACACGCTAAGGCACTAAAGTCACATGGAATATTTTAAGTGAATAAATTCAAACAATTGTATACTTATATTTTCCGTGTGTAAAGATCGAAATATTAACATGCAATCAAAATAAGGTGGTATCATGTCAAAACAATAAAAGCAAAAATACATCAAATTTCCCGAAACATAAAAATAACAGATAATACAAACTTAATTCTCAGTGACATTACTTTACTATGATTAATATTAACACCTTAAGAATTATGGTTCTGACGTAATTCACTTTGGAATGATAAAGTTACCGTTGCAAAATTAAAACAGAGATAGAATTAATATCATCGTCAAAGAAGTTTTCAAAATCTGAATTATACCTGATGTATTGCTTGCAGAGCTTCTCTGACAGAAACGTTTTGCAAAAAATGATAAATAGCTCAAGAGGGTTTAGCTTTATAGTATATATTCTAGCACTTTATTTCCCGGCAGAAGCAAACCTAGTAAAGTAACTGTACAAGTTTGCATTTGACATACAATAGCATATTAGTGTATATCAGTATAATTGTTTTACTTTCGACAAAACCAGGATACGATATTATTAAGTGGAATAGAATCAACGACAATACCAAGAAAAGAAAACGGTATAATCTAGTCGGTGTGGCGCAGTTCTTTCTGCATAATTTGATTTTACTGCTAAAGAATCAGCTTATCAAAAGTCAAGATAACGTACCGACATGACTTTCTAACAAGAGTCAAGCTAACAGCAACTTAATGCGTATACTTCAAGGCAATCAACATTTGGCACCATTGAACAATAACATCGTTCTCTTTATTGCACAACAAACCGCAGATGTACATTATCATTGAAGAATTTTTAACAGTGACTTTATTTGTATAATTGTTTCTAAAATATGCATAGTCCAAAATGCTAAAAACTCTTCACAATATATAATCTATACTATAGTTTGGTTTAATTTCTTTGTTTAATGGCATATCAGTCTTCTCAAGTTATTTACTGCAAAAGTCACCTTTCTAGAGGAACCGCAGTGGTACTATTTAACTCATTGCAGGGAAGATAAGGGGGTTCCTACCTTTCCCAAGGATATTTTTCAAAAAGTGAACGCAATGGCACGACTGGAGTTCGAACTCGCTTACTAAGATTCCGCAGTCCACTATTTTAACAATTTACCACGATGACACCCCAATCTATGTTATAGTGCTTCCACTTTAGTAGATACTTATGCTGTCCCCAATATTACATTCCTAACCTAGGCAAGAGAAATTATTCAGCCGTTCTATTTAATTTTATCTGGGAGGAGATTAGATAGATTCGTCCCTTTTCCAAAATGATTACAGCAAAATGACACGAAATTTGTTGCCGATTCCATTTCCTACGATGATAACTTATTATAAGCAAGCCTCTCCCTTAAACATGATATTACTAACTTACACCGGTTTAACATCAGCCTTATTTCATAGACTTCAAGTATCGTTTTTTTTCATTTCCTAAAACATTTCTCATTTTAAATGTACTATTTTATGGAAAAAGCGAGACAGCAGCAAAGAATACGAAATATTCGAATGTTATTGGATTTTTCAAATCATTTTTAAACAAGTCTATTTTTTTTCTCTATTTCAGGCCCTACATTTTATTCTAGAACGGCCTTCTCATACCAACCTTCTTACTATCTACATAAATTAAGCTGGTCCTATATCTTCCTTTGCAACCCTATTTTAAAGTAATTTTCACCATCTTACCATCAATCTTGTCTCGCATTCCACTATGTCTCTTTCGCCCAACTCTGCCTGTCTCTGAGTATCTCCTTTGACTCAACTATTTGCATCTCGTCGAAGATAAACTTATTCGCTTCAAGACGAGAAAATTAAGTAAGACTTTATTCATTTGATCCCAGGGGACTTCCTTGCTGGCAGCATCTATCTGCTCGCTTAAAATGGACGATGGCCCGGTTTATTGCCCATCGTTGGAGCTGCCTTTAAAGGCTAAAGCCAACGTAATCAAGTATTTTTTTTGTAATGGCTCAGTATGAGTTTAAATTTGTGCGTGCTACCTGACGATAAAATGATTTTATATCAATTTTAAGTTAAATATGCGAAATATCGCCTTTAACTCAATAACCACCAGACCGGTGGAACCACTCTTAGTGGGTTTCCATACGATTGATCTTATCAGCGTCTCAATCCATCTCGGGCTATTTTATACCTCGTAGTTAGAGAATTGCGTTCAATGTATATTGTTGTCGATAGTATTTTTCCATATTGTATTACTGTTTCAAATATACCTATCAAATAAAAATAACTATAGTTTTAATAGGTGTTGTTGGGTTTGTCATATCAATCCTAGCATGGGATTTAATGCCAAATCTTCTTTTATATACGTGTGTCTTTTTAATTGAATAGTTTCTATGTATCATTTTACCCATGTCAGTGCTCTTCTGTTTTCAAACAAGTCAAATGAAAACAAGTTGTGTATTCATTTTCAAACAGGTTTATTTTAATCTTAATCGAAGATGGCAATTAAGGGATCAGTTTCAATATCCATACTTTCTAGGATACAGAATATATTTTAAGATTTAGTGGATCCCTGGGCATATTGTGATTTTTTGATATTGTAGGGTCTCTATTAAGTTCGAATGCCCTTCTTTGTCTTTCATTCCCCACTTGTGTTTATATGCATTTTCTGAATTGGTGTGCGGAAGCTTCTGGTTTTTGTTCGAATAATTCAAGCTTTTTCAGAGAAATTTTGTTGAACAGATTTTTTTTCAGATTTATTTATTGTTTTTGTTCGGACTTTTTTTGTTCAACCTTTGTTGAACAGATTTTCTTTTTCTAGGATGAGTAGTTTGTATATGAGCGGTAGATTTTGTGTATGTTTTTTCATTGAATATTTCGTTGGATTTCTCTTATTTGTTCGGACTTCTGTTTAGTTTCTGACCAAGTATCGGTTCATCAGCTGCTCCAAAAACTTTAAACACTCTTTCGGTTGCAATTGGATCATTTCTTTCACGAGAGCTCTAAATTTGTTTGATTGCTTTGTCTGATTAGGCTCACCCTCCCTCAAACAGAATCCAAAGTCTTTTCTCCCATATTAGAGCCAGCTATCCTCATAGCTTTCAAAAAGCTCGTATTTCTCTTGAGCTTATCTTTATTATTTTGAGATACCTGGGTGGTTTTGCTGACCTAACTTTTAGTTTCGTTTCAGCTATCTTCCTCCCTGTGGTCCGCACCTTGGTCATATCTGACTTCCTCTGAAATTTAACGGTGGCCACTTTTTTCATATTGAAAGCACCTCAGGGCGACTGGGATGTTCTGTACCACCTAATCAAGCAATATCCAATTTTCACTTCCTTAGAAATTTTGGGCTGATGGAACGCCGGAATGTAGAAGTTAGGTCTGAATTTTCTTTTTGATTATAATTCTTTTCAACTTTGTGACAAAGTTGCTGCTATCCACACTGCTGTGACCAAGAAAAGAAACATTCTAATAACTCATTTCTAGGAGTTGAATTTCAGATGAGGATATGCCTTACATTTTGTCGTGTGAAAAGTCTTCATTTTGAAGTTGTTTTCAGCATGCCTACGGCTGACCACCTCCCCAAGCAAAATGCCGTTCCTGATCTTTTTCAAATTTAGCGGCTTTCTGTTATGAGATCACCCATTCTGAAATAAGGGAGGATTTAGTTAAGCCGATCTTTTCCAAGGATTCAATGACAAACCTAGGGGAGTCTGCATCTTTATTCTCCGAATCTGACTCAGATTTCCTTTTTATAATTTGAAAAAGCTATAATCAATGTTTATTTTTAGCTGGTCTTATATTCCGCTACCCAGTACGGAGTTAGAATTGGGTTGGAGATTAAGCAAGGGGTAAACCCGTTAACCTTGGTTGAGACAGGGACACATAACCAGTATAGACAAGCTGTAGGAATAAGGTTTCGAGATCCTGCAAGTGCAAGCTTTCAGTAAACGTTTTTTTTTTACCGTTTAATTTTGTTGTAGTCAAAGTTATAGTCGCTTACCACAATTGAACATCGCCTTCTAACATACCTAAGATGTTTCCAGCATACCTAAGGGTTTCAGGATTGCCCCAAGTGCAGGTTAAAAAATGCGGTTTTGACTAAAAAAAGGAGTCAAGGTTTAACACAAGCAGTCAATTGATAGGATCGGGATGGTCCAACCACCCTTTTTGGGCATTCATGGCAAAAGGCGTGTGTTTCAAGGCTCTTGGCCACTCGGTTGCCGAGTCAAAAACTGCTCAATCACCGTTCAAAACATCTCGGTTCTCCTCGGACAGCCAACTGGTGACCTCATTGTGTATGTCTTACCCTTTTGTTGCGTTTCAGTTGGTCTATTCTGAAGCCCTAGCCGGAAGGGCAGTATATGGTTTTGACAAATCATTTCTAATTAACAAGTCCTTTTTAGCTCATATCTATATGGTTTATGTTGCTATTTATATCTCTACTAAACAATTATAGCTTCAAGTAAACATTCATAATGTAAATAATTTACATTTATGTGATATTGAGTATTCCTATCGAATACGAAACGATTTCAGAGATATCTATTTGATCACCGGTACTACCACTCCAAGCCACTATCGACCTGTGAGTAATGACTAGGAAAGGTTAATCCCATGTATCCAGAACTAGAGCCAATTAATGCAGTTTAGTCTCATAACCAGGACAATTTTTTTTTTTTTTTTGCAGGAAGGTCTTGCCCCTCCATTGGAGATAGAGTTAGCGTATTCTATTTTGTTGGGGTGCCCGTGGTGTAATGGTTATCGTCAAAGGAAATGGACACGGCGACACGAGTTCAAAACCTGGACGAGACTGATTGCATTTCATAGAGCACTAATACCCTTGGGAAAGGTATGAATCCAATTATTCTCCCTCCAGCTATGGGTAAATAGTAGGGCAGACTGGATTCTTCAGCCTTGGTGGGGCAACTAGTCTAAGAGAAGGAAAACTGAATTCAAACCTGTTAAACTCCGCTTAAAAATTGACCATGTGTCATATCCTGCCTGAGCGGAGAGGTTGGGAAATATGGTTAGCGTATTCTAAGTCTCGTAAACAGGTTGATATTTTCACATGAACCGTTGAACCACTTCTGGTTACCCTCCATAAATCGATCGCTTTTAATTTTTTTTTTATTTTTTACTCCATTTCAGAGCGTTCCGTGCACGTCTCCTTATTGCTAGTTCTCAATTATTTCCTTTTCATTTATGAAGGAATACATTTATAATAACTAAAATACGTAAGAATCTTTGATTTTTAAATCCCTCTGGTTATTTACTCGGTATAAGAAGATATTAGATAAATTATCGTTCGCGTTCATTAGACCTTCTTGTATCTTTCATGAAGAAACTTGCTCTTTTTCCCTTACATTTTAACTCCCACGTGCACACATTGAGGTCAGAATATCGAGGTGTGGTTGGCCTAATCAAACAAGTCTCTTTTAACTTTTATTTTATTTATTTCCATTGGATATTACACATTTTTATCAACACATCAAAGCGATACGGTAATGAAGGCGGCGAACAAAACCCAGACAAAGTTAATAAGTAACAAGTCGAATAAATCAATAAATCTATCAACCCCTCTTAAACACACACACACATACACCCAATAAAAAATTAATATAATCTAACGGAAATAAAGAGTGTAAGAATCAATTATAACAGTAACAAAATATACATATCAAAATTTTAAAAAAAGCTAATTTGCAGTCACAGATTCATATTTCTTAATTAGTAATGAAATGTTTTCACAGAATCTAACTTTAAGAGGAAGCTCAAAATTACATTAGAAAGATTATAAATCATCTCTGAAACAGCTGCTTAGTACCACTCTTCCTGATGATAATTTCAAATGAAGGAAATGCAGAAAAAAAAGGAGAAAAAAGAAAACCATCGCGAAGTAATAGTGGAACGTATGATATTGTTGTATATTTTGAGAACAGTGTAGCAATTTTATTTTGCACCAACATTTTGAAAATTATAATTCGTTAATCCAAATCTTCAAGACAAGGCATCTGGAAGATGATATTTAGATTGGAGGGCATACTCAAAGGAATGATAAAAATAAAGTAAAATATTACTGTTATTGGGAGAGATCAGAGGAATTAAAATTAACTACATTCCTTGAAATAAGAATGAAAGGGGATCTAACTGTAGCTTCGAAATAATTAATGGAATTTCTAATTA
Organism: Sepioteuthis lessoniana; assembly: GCA_963585895.1. NCBI lineage: Eukaryota > Metazoa > Mollusca > Cephalopoda > Myopsida > Loliginidae > Sepioteuthis > Sepioteuthis lessoniana. The sequence continues at coordinate 28,017,699 of OY757912.1, read as the reverse complement.
AGATAGACATTTTTTATTTCTTCTGGCAGTGATGTTTAACGTGAAGACAAAAAACGACTATTATTTTTTGATTTTTTTTTTTTTGGCAAATATATTAATAACTTTTTGAAACAAATTGTCAAACCCAATTAAAAACAGTGATAGCGTAAACAATAAAGGAAGATTGGATGTTTTTTTTTAAAAATTGTAAAAAAGGATTTAGGGCAGTTTTGAGAATGATTAGTTGAATAACCTCAGATAATTTAATCTATACATAGGTTTTGTATCAATTGTGAACATGTTCTAAACAATTATTTACGTTGATGTAAGAAGACAATGACAAAGTCTATTTGACCAAAGTTGTTAAATAAAAGAAAAAGCTAGTACAATAATAATGATAGTAAAATGGTTTTTAAAAAATTCTTTTGACGATTTAATGAACACCTACACTATTTGGCATGCGTTCATTCTGCTAGTGTTCATAATCACAAAAAGGTTCCTCATTAAGAGGAACTCTTATCCAAACTCCGCCTAATCAGCAAGATGCAATTAATTGCATACAATATATAGATTCGATACTGCAATGATAAAAAAAAATGTTCTTTCTGGTAAGAAAACGGTGTTATGATTTTTGATATATCAGAAAAGGATTCACTTTGTGATACATTTAATTTGCTTTATCTTGACTTATGTGATGAAGCATTGCATCATGGATATTATTGTAAAATATTATTTTTTAGAATTATCATCATCAACGCGTGCTGATAGTATGGATTTCTTTGACTATCTCTCGCTATCCGTCCCTATCAATCATTGCTCTTGGTAAGTCAACTTGACGGCAAAGAGCGGATATATATATATATATATATATATATATATATATATATATATATATATATTTGCGTGGTGAACAAAGATTGAAATTAACACCCGTATATCTAGAAAACACTATTGTTTTTACAAGATTATATAGTTTTTCGGGACTGATATATCTTAACTACAAAACCTCAGTCCTAGAAGAGGATGTAGTCTAGAAGACATGAAGGAAATGGATGATAGGGTCAAATGGAGATAACAGAGAAATCTGTGCTACCAGTGCCACTTCATGATCATAAATATCAATGTTTTTATAACCGAGTACTTTTAATTCCCGTGGTGTAATGCTTATCGTCGTAGGAAATGGACACAGCGACACGAGTTCAAATCCTGGACAAGACTGATTGCATTTCACAGAGCACTAATAGTCTTGGGAAAGGTACGAATACAATTAATCTCCTTCCATCTATGGGTAAATAGTAGGGCAGACTGGGTTTTTCAGCCTTGGTGAGACAGCTAGTCGAGGAGAAGGAAAACTCTGAATTCAAAGCTGTGAAACTCCGCTTAAAAATTGACCATGTGTCATATCCTGCCCGAGCGGAGGGCTTGGTAAATATAAAATGTTTAATAATAAACCCCAATGTTACTCTCAGTAATAAAACATTTTAGCAATATAAACGATTTTGGGTAGTAATTCATCACGATGCATCACAGATACTTTCTCGAGTGTTCGAATTCCGCAAGTCAACATTACTAAATGGGGTCACCATGTAAAATACCAAGCGTCATATATGAGACAGAGACAGTTATATGTTTTACAAAAAGTGAATGACAGAATCGACACCGTATGTACGTTGACATCTTTAAGCTATCGATATTAACATTTGCAACCGAAGTATTGATCTTTTGCTTGGTGTAGATGTCCCTTTCACATCTATTAAACATGGTCTTGACTTTCAAGAAACTTCTGTCTTTCCTAAGGTTGTCAAATTTTATCGACACTAGCTTCCAAGAAAAAATTTGTGAATGGCATTTCAAACAACGTAAGTAGCTGGAAATGTGCACCAGATAATCAAACATGAAATGAACGAAGAAAATAATCTGATGCCATTGATCTTGTGTATAAATATTACATGGGAAAGAATATCTATTCAAAACGTCATTATGGTTATTTTAATCGACAAAGCAACATGGGAACAATCATTATTAAACCTGACTATAATATTATATATTCTTAAATTGCAGCGCTCAAACTTGGAAGCTGATGACTAACACAATGTTGAGAGTTTCTTCAAATACACTTTTTTTGTCACAAATGGTTCAGCTTAACTCTTACTGCTAGAAGCTGTCTTCGATCCATATATTTTTCAACTCCTGACTACTGTATAGTAGCCATTTTGCATTTCCAATGAAAATCTTCCAAATAAAATAGTGCTTCATGTCTGACAATAAGTGAAATGTATGTTCACAGATTGTTAAATGCTTTATTCCAATTACTCTCGTAAAACGTTTTTGTTTTTTTTGTTTTTTTTACTTCTTATTTTAGGAATAATGTTCAACTGTTCAATCATAGGCTCTAAATGTTTACCCTAATAATAACTGATTGATTAAAGTTAATATGCAAACTAGTTTGCCAGTAATTTTTTTCTGATATACCACAGCGTCATTTATGTTTTGTTTTTTACCCATTTAAAAATGTATTTAATACTAATACCGAATCAACCTTCCCTGAATTCTGATAAACATTTAACGGTACATATTACAATTAAATGAACCTTTTTCGGTCCTGTCTTATCCAACAGTAACCGATGTTGAGGGGTTTGCCTTTTTATAAGATTGAGGGAGAAATATCGACAGAAAGGGAGGACATGGAAAGAAAGGGGAAATTAAAAAATATGAGAAAAAGAAAAAAAATATTTTAACGATAGAATTTTGTTCGTCTTCGTTTTTTTCCATTTTTTAACCTAAATAATTGAATTCTGATTACATAAATCTGATCATTTTCAGGTGTATTTAGTTCTTAGTATTGAACAAAAATATGTTGTTGGGAAATTTTCCATGCACCTAATAAAAGATCGAAATCATTTTGTAAATAGACTGAATTCAACAATGCAAGATAGTAGTGTAAACAAAAGTCAGCAGCCGTTGAGGGATATTGGAACCCTACGTATATTTAGGAGTTTGAAATTCAAACAAATTTCACAATCTGAAAAAGGAGAACAAAGTAATCATTTCCAAGTTCTTTAATCTTCGCCAAAATTGCATATCTTAGATACACAAACCCAAAGAATTAGTCAAAGTGTGAAAAGCTAAACGAACCCAAAGGAGCAATAAAAATTTCTTAGTTTATATCATCCTAGCCAGGTAATCCTTGCTTGAGAAATTAGAAATCCAAATCTTATCTGTTGAATGAGTTAAAAGATTTTAACGGCATGTCAACACTTAGAGTTACTTTATGCCTAGATCTTAACGAATGATAGTTGTTGTGCGTTCATATTAACACGTTTAAGCAGTTTCTTTAGAGGCTTTGTTTCTTTGTTTGCACTCAGTCCTAAAATATACGAACAATTCTTTATAGATCTATCAGACCCCAAAGAATAAAGGCAATGAGAAAATACTCAATATAACACAGATCTCCAGAACTGTAGCCGCATTACCTGATACAGCTTAGTGTCATAACCAAGACATCCATTATCGTTGGTTTTGACCCACACCACCTCTTTGCAGGGAATACCACCAGCGGTTTTTAAGTACGATAATTTAAAATTTCTTTATCGGATTATGTTTTTTTTTTTTTCTGTTCTTTAATTTTATTTTGGTTTCCTTATTGCTACTTACACATTCGTTATTCAAGGACATTCTAACCAAAGCTGCATTAATTTATATGAATAAAATAAACATTTATTTTAAATTCAATTTGCTTTGATGATAGTTAAATAACGGCTGTATCGAGGCAATTGAAGCAAGAGAAATAAGATAAAACCATGGTAAAAATTGATGGGCATCGATAATAGATTTTGAAACAATGGAGGACGTATACGCGCACACACGTATATATAAAGTATTGTAATGGTTTATTGTTATCACTTGCTTACTAGACTGGGTTTCATGCTTTACACATTCATCAAAGAAAGATTTTTTTTTTAATTAATTTTGAATCTACTGAAGCAACTAGGTATCGTTAGGAAATTTGACAAATGTGGCTTAGTCAGCGTCAATTTCTATGCGTTCCTAATCGTCCTCTGTGGTAAGATAAAGAATTTGTTTTAGCATTAGAGCCTTCGTTGTTTATTCTTTCTCCTGACTCTGACAATATTTTTATGGAAAAATCTATAACTGATACCTAGCACACTTTAAACTTCTTTATTTTTTGAAATCTCACATCGTTGATTCATTCCTTTTTATTTTTTCCTTTTGTCTCCTGGCACCCCCGCCATCAAAAAAGAAAGCCTTAATCACGAAATATTTTGAAATATGCATATATTATACATACACGTTCATGTAATCCATCACCCCGAATCAGTGAGTTAGTGACACGTCGAGTGATTTACTCACCCAAACTTGATTGAGCTTATCTTGTAACAGCAAGGGCACTGGAGTAGATGTTTAACTGACAGCTAGTCTTTCTTTCGAGCGATTCTTTTTTGATATCTAATTTATTCCTACTCAGGTATCATTTGCTTACAATGCTACACAATGCAGACAAAAGAAATGGTGACGTCTGCGACTTTTTCATTTCTTTTTAAATAGAAAAGTTCTTGATATTTTATGCGAGTTAAGGTTGTTTGATTCTCAATGATACCCTTCTTAAACCGCTGATTAGAATATGCTTAAAAATACGACTGTATACAATGACGATTTTGATATTGCTGATTATATTGCAATGTTATGATTAGCCAAAAAATTGCATTGTACTGACTTGCCATAAAAGCCAGCTAATCAGAATATCTAAGTATTAATCATAAAAATCTTAGGCAGAAAGCTGAAAGTAATTATTATCGATGACAACTAGAACTCATCACAGGCGGAGTTGCACGGGCAAATCACAGGTTTAAGTTGGCAATGAAAGAAACTAGTTCTTAAGTTTTCCTAATACGTTAAAACAAAAAGGAAATTACCAACAGCATAAAACAAATTCTATGAGTATTTTCAGAGGGGTTGTCTTCTCTTGAGAAAGAAGCTATAAATCATAAGTCTACATTTCAGTTCAAACATTTGTATCCAAAGTAAAGTACGTAATAAAACCATCTAAAAAAAAAAAAATATATTTTGTTTTATAGTATACTTACAAAACATGTAAAATGTTCATGTATCCTGAAAATTATATATTGATTTAAACTTTATGAATTTCAGTTACTATATTCTCATTCGTTTATCTGAATTTCCAATATCTGTGGGGTTTTTTTTCGGTTTGTCGGAATTTTCCTATTTTTACATGTATCTGTAAATTAATAATACCTATTATATAGTGTGCCTGTGTATTTGCCCGACTACTGACATGAGTATTCAGTAAAAACGTCAATTCTTTTAAAATTGTATAAATTATTGTCAAGTCAGAGATTTCCTCAAAGTCCTATTTCCTTATCAATGAGAACGAACCCAGAATGTCCTATATTTCTACAGTTAGGGGGAGAAAATAATGATTCATGTCTTTCCTAAGTGAATTAGCGTTAAAATCAAAAGAACCAAGTCTAGAATTTTAACTGTTTACCGATTCTATTTCTGGCGAATAAAACTGTTACTCTAAGCGAGCATCCAAGTATATGCGTGTGTACTGCGCATTTCTTTTCTCTATTACAAAACTGTAAATCGACAAGTATAATTGCTTGCCACTTCCCTCTTTTTTTTCTCTTCTCTAACTGGGAGACTAAGTGCTTTCGGTCATGAAGTGATTTTAACCTGGTCTAAATTGAAGATAATGCGCAGTTAACTCCTCTTGACACCTGCAGTTCATCCACGTTTTTAGAGGTTTTAATAATTTGCCGATATTTCTTTTTTTCTTTTTTAAATTACTAGAGGGTTTTAAAACCACACTCCTCATCCTAAAGAAACTCAATTGTGGAAATTAACTTCGTCACCGACAATCCGAATCATTTTTTCCTTTATTTAAAATATTTTTCTTTTTACTCTAATTTTTCTGATGCAGCAGTTGTTTTAGTTGGACTGCATTTTATGCCTAAAGAACTACAACAAGCCTCAATATTTGCGAATAACTACGTGGAGAAAGCATATTCATGAATTTCATAATATTTTACAAAAAAAAAAAAAAAAAAAAACGCTAATGGACCTTTCCAAAACTGGACGTCAACGCCATTTTGTGTCTTCGCTGTACTAATGTAAAACGTAATAGTAAATGTTTTTCAACACATTTAAAAAATGTAGACCATAGAAATTCTCTTAATATGTACGAGACATTGCTCTTAATAAGTACGCAGATAAACCTCTATTTGTGTTTTAATTGGTAAACTATTTCATAGAAATTAATATATGTTCTAAATGTGCTTTTCAGAGTACTATTTCAAGATATGCATATTGAGATTTTCTCATCGATGATTAGTTTTTCCTTTTCCAAAGTGCAAAGGATTTTGAATCATTTTTAAACAAAAAATAACCCGAAAGGTTCTCGCTCGTTTAAAACCTCACACAACACAAAACAATATGAGAAGAGGTTCATGATTATTTGTTTTGTTTTGAATTCATCAGGTTCCTGTACAAAAGAATTTACTGTCTGGTTCGATTAATCTCATGATCTAGAAGTGCATCTCTCATGAGAAATAAAACTTTAATGATCGTTTTGTTTATTTTGGTTTACACCTTAAGCCTCCAAAGAGTTTAAAATGATTTAGATACATCAAACCTCCATAACCAAGAATATAAGGAAAAATTTATGCAATTTTACCTCAATAAAAATGTTACAAAACTTGAAACGATAGAAAATTCTTTTTTCTGACCATTTTTTATCCTTAAGATATATTTTATATTTGAGATAGTTATTTTATGAAGACGTTTTTTAATGTATACTAACTTAGTAACTATTCAATCAGGTTAGATTAGTTTTGCTCAAGGACAGATATGCTTGCGTTTCATTGCTCAATAGCATATCAGTCTAAGAGGGTTTTTTTTTCCATGCTAGACCAACCTTTGTAAAAGAATAGATGTGTCATCATTCAAACTATAGCTGGGAGGTATTACATGGTTTATACCTTTCACATAGGTATTAGGTCGAAAGTGAAAGTAACAGCGAGACTAGACTTCGAACGAGCTTTCTTAGATACTGCAATCCAGCACTTCAGGCATTAATATCAGGTTGATTCTGCTGTAGCGATAAGAGTTACCAGTGAGAATCGATCTCACAAACACTACTTTGATTATTTTTTAATTACTAGAGTTTTCTTTCCCTTTTTAATATTTATTATATACAACTAAATTTTAACATTCTATTTCCAGGAATCCCTCATTTTTTTTTCTTTTGGATAATGCATCTATTCTACATTCATATACAAATAAAGTGATAACTTCGTGTAAATTTTTTAGCAGTTTTTATCAACATATATATTTCAAGGCAGTGTGATTTTTGTATGGGATCCATTAAGATATGATTAAAGTACAGGGTTATCGTCAGAGGATCGTAACTTAAAATCAGTAAAAACTGTATTCCACTTTACACTAATGCTCTCCATAAACATTTTATAAATATATATATATATATATATATATATATATATATATATAACACAGACGATTTCCACAACCCATCTATGGGAAAACACTAGGAGGATGGGTTCTTTAGATTCAGGTTGGTAAGCAGGATAAGTGAAGGAAAATTGGATTTAAGTCAGCTTTACTCTCAAACCAGCTTAAAAATTGACCGTCGTGTTTTTTTCCTTGTCGCAGGTATTACATAAATACATACCAATACGTTGCATTTTAAAGAAAAAATCGCAGTATTTAATAATTGCGTATAGTTTTCAAATGTTTATCAACTATTTAAAAAAAATGCTGACTTGATATTGCCGACCAAACGACTTTTCCAACCGAATCTAATAATGCAGAGGAATACATGGAATTGAATTACCCCTAAGAACATATGGGATAGCTAGTCGATCCGGTGAGTTGCAAAACTTGAGGTTGATTTAGGGATTTGATTATCATATATAAATAAAATGAAAATTATAAATATGTATCCCTGTATACTGACGTCGAGGGACAATATATGAATCTATGTTGACCCACCAAATGGATCCCTTTTTAATGACTGAAACAGGTGTCCGGCATGGTACTACTCCTTTCCTCATATTCCTCCTCTTGGCCTTGATCCGTACCTTATAATGCTGAATGGTAAGAAAGGAGGCACAAAGTACCATTTTATTAATTTTTTGAATGACTCAACCTGGGATTGAACATGGTTTCCTGGGCCGTTGGCGTACGCTAACCATTATGCCAACTGTTGTTTATATATAACTGGGCCATTGGTCGAATGAGTAGTGTTCGCCAATGTTCAGGAACATCGGGGTTCAATCCCAGGTTGAGTCATACTAAAGACTCAAAAATGGTACTTGACGCTGGCCTGCTGAAAATTGAACATTATAAGGTAAGGATCAAAGGTAAAGTGGAGTAATCCAGGGAATGGAGTAGCGATTTCCTCTACCCCTCGGTGTAGTAGTTATTGAAAAAGGGGGCTTTCGGGTCACCCTCAATTAATTTCGACATTACCTAATATCATTGAGTTCTTGTTAGTAGTATCATATAAGCAAGTAATATGCTTTATGCTGGAATATGATTAGCTAATTTTTTAAAGTTTAAAAAGGGGTGCTGCGTTGAAATGTTATTCTGGACTAGAACTGATATTTTCCTCCAAAAGAAAAGACTAAAATTCACAACAAGATGGTTTATTCAAAAGTAGGATTTAGGGGAAAATGTTTATAGTTTCCTAAGAATAAAGACCTAATGTTAATCCAGAATAAAGCATCTATACAATTTAGCAATGGACCTTATTTTAAGTTGAATACAACTCTTTGAATTTTGAATTTTTCCTCTCGACAAACTACTTGACCAAAGGTAATGAATCTAGTTCCCCCAATTATCTTAAACATAGTTATGATTAAAGTGGCGGATTCATACATTTTACGAAGGAATTATCGTTAAGTTAAAAGCAAAAGGAACGTCCACGTTTTGAACTTGACTGAATGATTCAATTATCTACAGTGACCTTTACACCAGGCGTGCATACTCTTAATTCAAAAGCATCTGAATATTCTTTTAAAAATTTTTCACGTGATATCTTTTGTTTTGTAAATATGTTAGATTTTATATGATGAAAAGTTAGAAATAACAAGTGTATCAGTTTTGTTTTTTATGACTTAAAAAGAAAAACGGTAAAGTGTAGGATTCATATAGATAAGTATATAATCTTTAGTAAATTTCAAATTTTGAAATGAGGAACTGAAACTAACTTTAGAAAAAAAAATCGTTCAAAATGTTAGCCAACCAAAATCAACGACGCACAGAGTATGTACGAGAAAAGATTATTTATTGCAATGAACTGTACTAAAAAAGGATAGTGACGAGGTGCATATACTCAAAATTATTTCAAACCGAAATCAAAATATTAACAAACACCGTTTCTATAATTCGGGTTAAAGGATATATTATTGAAAAACGGCAAACTCACAAAATTCATTAATTCGAAATTATAATTTATACCTGATAAACGTAAGCACAATCTGTGTGTGTGTGTGTGTGTGTGTGTGTGTGTGTGTGTGCGCGCGCGCGCGGACAGATACGTAAATGACAGCTACGTATTTTGTATCATATAGAGAAAGACATTATTATGGATATTTGAATCTTTGCAGGTAGAAAGGTTTATTTAACAATAGAGTTGTCACGCACACACACTATATATATATATATATATATATATATATATATATATATATAGTATCCCAAAGATTATCTTCGGCACGAAAAGTCCGATCTCTATTCATCAACGAAAGTGTAAATATGGGAACAATTTCTAATCTCTGAATGCACTTAAGTTACAAAATACCAACTTCACAGATGAAATCTTTATTGAAATCTATTAACTATTAAGAGAAACGCTATCGATGGGACTATTGTCTACAGGTTTATGTTTCGAAATAATGGCCATGTAAATGTATTACGGTTTTGCCGCCTAAAAATGTGGGAAATAAATGGTTATTATACCGAAAGGTTTGCTTTCAACTACGCAAAATATATAGCATCGTAGCATTTGATTTTTTAAAGTGTCTCTTTGGAAATTCTGAGTGGAATTTGTTGCAATAAATATTTCTGGGCAAAACAGACTGATAATATGAAGAAGTATCCAAAAACCTATTCATTTATAACAATAGTGCGTATAAACAGCCATTCACGATTGTTTAGTGGTTGACAGTTGCATCTTCCCAATGACTGGATTGAAAGCTCTTTAAAAAAAAGTACCATCTTTGAATATTGATGCCACATATTTCTCATTTTGAATACGTGCCTGACTAGTTTCAACATAATAACGTGGATGCAAACGTATGAATTGAAAAAAATTGCACATATTTTTATATGTTATCTCCTTGTTTTCTTTATTTGTATCATCAGAATGATGGTTGGTTTCATGAAACGTTTTACATTTTCTCGGTTACTTGTTCTATTATACATTTGCTATATCTGATGAATAAGGTTAAATTCATTTGTAAGGAAACTACAGCGATAACAATTTCAACCCTACAAATCTACAAAATGTTTTTTGATTATTTTCCTAAGAATTGGTCAAAACAGCCCATGTTCAGAACTTGGATGAGCGTTTTACTTTATGACAATGCTTGAAGGAAAAACATGAATACTTACGCTCTGGTTTGGTTGGTTTGGTTTTATGGCATATCAATCTTTGTAGGTTATTTAACGCCAAATCCATTTTTATGTAAATAATCTGTTCAATTTAAAACAACCCTATTTAACATAAGTACACAGTTTAATTGTCAAAAACATTTCCATTTCAAACTATTCAAGCAGTTATATGTAACAATTCAGTTAAGTGTAAATACAGTTTTAATGTCGAAAAACATTTCTATTTAAAATAATTCATTTAAGCTTAAGCACGCAGTTAAATTGTAAGTACGGTTTCATTGTGGAAAACATTTCTACCCCAAGCCACTCAGTTTATTCAAACAATTAATTTAAGCTTAAGTATGATGTTCTATTTAACCCATAGGTAGGGCCCTATCAGGTGCTACCACTTGGGGCCAGAGTGGACCTGGGAGCGATGGCAATGAAGGGGTACTTCGCATTCCCCAAAGCTCCAGCACTGCTGGAACCTCACCAGATTGGAACCTCATCAGATTGTTTATTGTCATATCCAGGACACTCGTTGGGGTGGGGGTCTTACTCCTCTGCAGAGGTGCAGTCAGTGTATTCTACAGCCACAGCTGACTGGGCAATTACTTACGCTCTCACCTACGGGTAAAATGGTTGAACTGATTGGACTCTTTAGCTCTTTGTAAGACAATCGGTTGAGAAGATGGAAAACAATACTACCCGTTTGTAACCTACTTAAAAATTGACCTAGTGACACATCTAGCCGGTACCTGACGGATTTGGGTGTATAAATACCAACTAACGTGACTTCGTTTGACTGAGAATTAAATAATGTACTTTCTTTAACGATACCTATTTTATTAAAGACATTTTTTTATATTCAAAAAATTAAACAAAAGTAATCTATTATCTTAATTTTACACAGAACTTAAAATGTATCTTTCTGAACAATTTTTAAGAGAGGTTAGCGTGCAATAAGATTCGTGCATTATCGAGTCGCGAATTTAGATTAGACATTCCTTGATTATTTTAGAGTATTTTAATGATATAACAAAAAAACATTTCCGTTGCGGGCTCTTATTAGTTCAGTGAGTACGTGTTCGTTCATGGCCCGGGAAACCAGGGTTCAATCCCTGGTCCAGTCGTACTGAAGACTAAAAAATATGGTACTTGATACCTTCTTGCCTAATACTCAGTATCATAAAGGTACGTATAAAGTGTAAAGCGGAGCAATCCAGGTAAAGAAGTAGTGTCCTCCCGGTGTAGTAGCTATGGAAAAGGGGGCCTTCGGGCCACCCATAACAATGGTCACCGAATTTTATATATATATATATATATATATATATATATGTATGTATGTATGTGTGCGTGTGGTGTTCATGGTCATAGGAAATGGACACAGTGACACGAGATCGAATTCTGGACGAGTCTGATTGTATTTTCACAAAACACTAATGCTCTTGGGAAATAAATGAATCATTCTCCCTCTTACTATGGGTAAATAGTAGGGTAGAGAGTGATCTGCCTTAGTTAGGCAGCCAGTCTAGAAGGAAAACTCAACCCAAACCTGTCACAATGCTTTAAAACTGAATCTGGGTCACATCTTGCCAGCACGATTGGGTTGGTAAATCCATCCACACACACAACAAAAGACCGTATAATATACATTTATTTATACACAATACGTGCATCTTATAACTATTGCCAAGAAACATACATTTTAAATTATTATAAGATTGATTCTCGCTAAAACAATTATTTCTTTTAATAACCTATTGGCCTTTGTAGATTATCTAATCCCGAAGACATCCTTGCAGAAGAGTAGTAATCGTAATATTCAACTCATAGTTAGAAGGATAAAGGAGTATATACGTTTTCCAAGAGTATCAAATCAAAATTGAATGGAATTTGAACTCGCTTATTACACTGCCGCTATTCAAAACGTTAGCCACCACGGCACGAGGACATTCTCCCGAGAATTTCTGAAGTTTAGTATACCGGTGTTCCCTTTTAATTTTGTCAATGTCAGACAAGATTTAGCATGATTATATTTACACATAATTTGATATTTATTTGGGAAAATGTGTGCTGAATTGTAATTTTATTAAAACTTCTAAGGTGGACCATAATCTAAGTTATCAAAAACTACAGCATTGATTTAATAAAGCAATTGCAATAATCTCAAATGAAATACAAACGATGCAAAATTTACCATCAGAGAAAGAATCAAATAAAAATGCATTGGAAAGTATTACACTAATTGAAGTGCATGAAGATAAATGGATTGAACGTCTATAAACATGGATCATTTTTAGGAGGTGGCCGTGGGGTAATGGTTATCGTCGCAAGAATTGGACACGGTGACACGAGTTCAAATCCTGGACGAGACTGATTGCATTTCACATAGTACTAATACACTTGAGAAAGGTATGAATCCAATTATTCTCCCTCCAGTTATGGGTAAATAGTAGGGCAGACTAGGTTCTTCAGCCTTGGTGGGGCAACTAGTCTAGGAGAAGGAAAACTCTATTCAAACCTGTTAAATTCCGCTTAAAAAATTTACCTTGTCATATCCTGCCAGAGCGGAGGGATTGGGTGAATATGATAAACACGGATACCAATTTGGTTCAACATTTAAGAAAACCATCCTCAACCGTTATGGAATGGAGTATATGGGTTACCATCAAAATCTCGACAACATATGCGATTGTCAAATATTTGACAAAGCCGTTAAAGTTTTATTTTACGGATATCAAATCCACGAATAAAGATATCCAAAGTGTAGATATCACTGTCAGCTGTTCACTGCATTAGAGATCATAAAAGGATCGTTTAAAAACACGTGGATACACAAACAAATTTAATTCAAAGAAAAGTTAGGCGATGTGACAAGTTAATTTTTGGAACGCAGTTTCTTCCAGGCAGCGGTTGTATTGATACTACTATATGGATGCACTACATGGACGCTAACTAAACGGTTGGAGAAGAAACTAGACGGGAACTACACAAGAATGTTGAGAGCAGTATTAAACAAATCCTGGCGACAACACCCCACGAGACACCAACTTATACGGACACTTGCCCCCCATCACGAAAACTATACAAGTTAGACGAGCCAGACACGCGGGACACTGCTGGAGAAGCAAGGACGAGCTCATAAGTGATGTACTCCTATGGACCCCCACATATGGCCGTGCAAAAGCAGACGACCAGCTCGAACCTACATGCAGCAACTATGTGAGGACACAGATGTAATCCTGAAGACCTGCCGGAGGCGATGAGTGATAGGAAGAAGTGGCGTGAGAGGGTCAGGGATATCGTGCTGGCGGCACGACATGATGATGATGAATGATGATGAAAAATCACCTGACCATGATTTAGTGTTAAAACTACCTGCGAATAATCAAACATGAATAATTCAAGTAATATCACTTTGTTTTAATGAAAGCAACTAAACAATACATATTTTTCATATCACACACAAACATACGCATATATATTTAAAAAATATATATATAAGGAGATACTTCTCTCCATACATCTGTATACGTACTGCCCCCATCAGATAAGTTGTGCACGTAAATTGCATTAATCATGTGATAGACTAACTTCTTTAAAGCAAATCAAGCTATGTACAATTGCCAATAACTAGCAAATATCAATGCTTCCATTATGTTGATACGAAGCTTTCTCTAATGAAAACACTATACTGCTAATCATACTTTGACCTTTATCCATGATACGAAATCTCTTCCTGCTATTAGCTGTATTGGTTTCCTTTTGTTTATGCCATTCGCCTCTCAATCTGTCAAAAGTGTGCCGCGTTAATTATCTATGTTAGCTGAGCAATGCCATGTTTATAACAAAACTTCATTTCAAGGAAATGTATTAAAAGCATTGCAGCATTGCAGAGATGTTGGCAGATTGAGAATAGGCTACTTTGTATGCACATCATTTACATATGACGCCATTTCATAAAGTAGGTGTTGACTTGTTTATTTTTATCATTATTTTTCTATACACTTATCGGTTTATTCTAAATTTGCATAATTTTGTCCCAGCTTTTTAGATATGTAAATCTTGAGGGTTATTTTAATCTATTTAAATGTGATAATAAGAATCAGAGAAAGTGATATTTTTTATCCAATGCAAGCAAAAAGGCTACCTTTATCACGACGATATTCAGTGCCAACGCCCACTTAAATATGATAGAATATATAAGGTTACACTTATTTCAAAACCAGGAAAAAAACAGTTACGTGATAGATTTTAGATGTTCATTTACACATAATTCGGAAACATTAAAATATCATTTCTTTCGATGAATAGATTTTCATAGAGATTGGACCTTCAAAAATAAGAAAGATGCCAATTCAAGTTTTTTTTTATTTTTTCGTGTCTACATAATCACTGAAAGGGAATGGAAAATTTATGTTAAACTACACTAATTGCTGAAAGCTCATTGATTCGTAGATGGATTGATTCTAACGGTTTGACAAATCTCGGTTTATTTTATGCAAGGGGTTAGAGAATTATCTTAATTTTTTGTGTATGGTAACATTTTCTGAGTAATTTCTTTAAAATAAATGGCACACAGCTATATGATATCAAGTATTTCTATCTAATACAGATAATTTGCATAAAACTATATAATTTCAAGTATCAATATCAAATAATCTTGTTTTCAAATAATGATTTCTATTCCGTAATAGTCATCTGTTTACACATATGGTTTAATGCGACTAATAATCAACATCACTAGCAATTTTAACTGCCAATAAATATACGTGAGCCGAATAATGTCCTGTTAAAATACACCAAATATTCAAAGCGAATACGAATGATTTTTAAGCAGTTCTATTTGAACGATAAATGGGACAAACAGGTCATACTACACCGTGTAAGAATGGGACTGTGAATTACTGGGTCCGTTATTTGTATCCCCGAAATCAATTGCATGAGAATCTGAACGGAGTTAAAAAAAAAAGGTCCTTATATGTGAGGTTTGTTTTTCGTTTAACCCCAAAAATTGTAAATCAACAACATAGAATTCGTACTGTATATAAATGATTTACAAGTAATTATCAATCATATAATTTGCATGTGACAATATCGAATATTAAGGCTTCTGAAAGCAACCTTTAGGAGCCAACTAACAAAAAGAAAGATTAATGCTTAAGGTAGATAAATTTCTCTAATATTTGAAACAGGATAAATTAAACAATGTCATATTTTTTTGGTTCATTCGTTCTTATTACATAGGGTTCATTGAAATATGTAGGAAAAAAAATTTCATTAATGGTCAAATGATTAAAGGAATATCAAACGAAGTGCCCCAATGAATACGC
>OY757912.1:27712878-28001531 GCA_963585895.1 Sepioteuthis lessoniana | reverse complement strand
GAGATTGGCTCATTGAGGCGAGAGTTGGGTATTCGGCCGTTGGAGTTGGATTTTGACACTTGAAAGACGTAGTTGTTTTGTTTGTTTTTTTTAATCTCTACCGACAGATTTTAGACATCACAAGATGCACCGCGCGTTGGGGGTGGAGTGGAGCATTGTATGGTTAGCAAAGACTTTAAAGAATTCTGTCTCTCCTCCTGTCGCCATAGACCGAAGTCAAAAGTTAATAAACCGTTCGTATCTGAAACAACAGTGTCCACCTGTGTTTGTATTTGTATTGTATTACATTTGTTGTTGTTATTATTATGGCTGTAGTATACAGCACTCTAATATGCTTTACGATGCGTAAAAATGATCTTATGTCATTTTGCTTATGATGGACGGGTTAGGTAAATACTTACATCGACTTAACAGTATGAAACGTAAAAGTATTGTTGTACCAAACAAGAGAAATCAGATCCTGTTCCTAAGGTTTGTGTTTACGTATACTTGAAATTTCTTTATTAATTTTTTACTCGCTGCTATTATTGATAATACACTCAAGACCGAACAGCAAACGTGTATCAAATTTCAACTAAGAGAACGTTGTTTGATATGTATTCTGAAGCATTCTAAACAACAAGCATTGAAGGTTCATCGTTGGATGTATCACGAAAAGATTCATGAATCGACTGTACCTGATTTAATATTTTCATTTTGAGTTCTTTGTCTCGGTGGCTGAAAAAAAAATGAAAAGAAAAAAAAAAAAGACAGACTCGCGTATTTTGTTCGTGTTTCTTGTGCAAAATTCTCACTGCCTTGCACATTTGTCATTTTCTTTTTAAATTTTTTTTTTAAATTCTTATTATACGCATTGCTCTTACCCAGACTTCAGGGTCGATTCATGATATTTAAAACTGTCGACTTTGGGTATCTGTTAATCTCTCTGAGTGTGTATAATTCCGTCTAAGCAAACTCACGCATAAGCAGTGGGATTTTGATATATCTTAGTATGTGAAAATGTTTGTTCGAGTTGTGTCAGCTGACGTTTCTTAAATTTGTGCTTTCTTTCATTTTCTATTCGTTTCATACAAGTTTTGGTTTTATATTTTCTCAGTATTTTTGTCTGAAAAGCCACGAAGGAATACCGATCGAGTTCTACATTCCAGCATTCATCACACAGCAATATCGTGGGGGCTAGGATATCTGGTAGGCTGAGAAATAAATTTTTAAAAAAGACAAGTAAAAGAATTACTCCACGACAAAATACCTCTTCAGCATGATAGTCTCTTCGTGATGGTGGGTGGTCGTGAGCAGACGAGGCGAGAGATTAAAGTTAGTTTTCCCGGGCGAATTTTGGCGACGAGGATATATATAATACGGCAATTAAGGTACATATCGAAAGAATGGGGGATGTGCAACTGCGACTGAAAAGTGTATGCAAAAAAAAAAAAAAAAAAAAAAAAAGATTCCAACGTAAAGACTAGATAAAGTGCAAGTATCAAACTAAATATCCTATAATGAAGATAGGATGGAGAGATGAATAAACTCAAGCGCATACGATAACAGCAATGGAGATACGGAGAAAAATAAAGAGATAGACAAGATGTGAGAGAGGTACATGTAACGGAAATAGAAGATGCAATTGCGAATATTCTGCACTCTTGTATATGAGAGAGAGATAGACATGCGCTGACACACGAGATATAGGAGACATTTCAGTTAAAAAACGTTAATATAGATTAAACCAATGTTATTACATAAATTGAAAAAGAAGCTCTCTCTCTCTCTATATATATATATATATATATATATATATCTCGGACATTGGCCTAGCGGTTAGAGTGTTTGCCAATGGCCCAAGTCATACCAAAGACTCAAAAAATGGTACTTGATGTCTCCTTGCTTAACACTTAGCATTATAAGGTACCGATCAGGGGTAGAGTGGAGCAATCCAGGGAAAGGAGTAGCGCTCTCCCCTACAACTTGGTGTTGTAGCTATCGAAAAGGGAGCCTTCGGGTCACCTTCGACTACTATGGACTCTCTCTCTCTCTATATATATATATATATATATATATATATATATATACACTTTATGAAAAAAAAACGAAACCGGTCACATAGGATTATAAATTTATTTCTATCCTGTTACGTATTTTTGAAATTTCCAAAAACACGAAAAAAAAGAAAAATTAACAGGACTTCTTCAGATCTTTTTGATAAAAAAACTAGAACAGACACATCAGAGTGGGAGGGGATAGAAAAGGGGTGAAGAATTACCTCTTCAAATTTCCAAAATGCGTAACAGGATACAAATAAATTTATAATCCTATGTGATCGGTTTCGTTGTTTTTTCTTAAAGAATTTATTGCTCTGTATAATTGGTACATTGAGCTCTTTACCAGGAAAATTCTGAATATTCATGCTTGAATAATTTCTTGTCCGGATGGAATTACTCCCAACTCCGTATTTATAGCGTACTTGTTGTAAATACTTATATATATATATATATATATAATATTTACAATAAGTACGCTACAAATACACTATCCTCCCTATATATATATATATATATATATATATATATATATATATATATATATATAGCCAGTAAAAATAACTTTGTAGACGATTGTTGTGTAAGGGTTATCTTCATAGGAAATGACACTGCGAACCAATTTGTAAGTTATGCATCTTACTATATTCCCTCTAGTTGTGGGTAAATGGAAGGATAATTGGGCACTTTAACATTGGTTAGCAATCAGCCCATGAGTAGGAAACTGAATTCAAAACTGATTTAATTTGCCCTTCAGTTACATCCAGCAAGTGCGTAAGGTTTGTTAGATACATAAAGGTTAGGTTATTTTGTATATATATATATATATATATATATATATATCACCACACTAGACGGAGTCTCTCTGAAACTAGTAGACCAATTCACCTACCAAGGAAGTAGCGTCTCATCAACCGAAAACGACATCGACACGACTGACGAAAAAAATGGACGGCTATCGATAGGCCCTCGATCATATGGAAATCAGACCTGACCGATAAAATGAAACGCAGTTTCTTCCAGGCAGTGGTTGTATCGATACTGCTATATGGATGCACTACATGGACGCTAACTAGACGGCTGGAGAAGAAGCTAGACGGCAACTACAAGAATTTTGAGAGCAATATTGAACAAGTCCTGGCGACAACACCCCACGAGACACCAACTGTACGGCCACTTGCCTCCCATCACGAAAACCATACAAGTTAGACGAACCAGATACGCAGGACACTGCTGGAGAAGCAAGGACGAGCTTGTAAGTGATGTACTCCTATAGACCCCTACGTATGGCCAAGCAAAAGCAGGACGACCAGCTCGAACTTACATACAGCAGCTATGTGAAGACACAGGATGTAACCCTGAAGACCTGCCGGAGGTGATGAATGATAGGGAGAAGTGGCTAGAGAGGGTCAGGGATTTCCTTGCTGGTGGCATGACATGATGATATATCTCATCATCATCATGTCGTGCTGGTAGCAAGGATATCCCTGGATCCTCTCTCGCCACTCCTCTCTGTCGTTCATCGCCCTCGGCAGGTCTTCAGGACAACATCCCGTATCCTCACATAGCTGCTGAATGTATGTTCGTGCTGGTCGTCCTGCTTTTGCACGGCCATGTGTGGGGGTCCATAAGAGTACATCTCTTTTGAGTTCGTACCTGCTTCTCATATATAAAATGATTTTTAAGTGAAACAAATATATAAGGATGTAGATTAATAGTACGCTATTGTCTTTAGTCGTTTTTTAATTTTGGATTTGGGTGAGCGCAAACGCTTAATCCACACGATATCTATTAGGTGCTAAGTCTTGTTTAAAATTACGTTACAGTACATTAAGTTGAACATTCTTGCTCAACTTGCTAAACAAACACAAAACACAATGAATAAATACCAGCATTCTTCGTTAAATACTGTTTCAGAAAGTCATTACCACGCACACATCTTGTAATAAGTTCTATGCCATATATCAATGAAGACGCTGCAGAATAATAAATTGTTCTGCTTAATAAAATTGTTCAATAGAATAATTATTTTATTCTATGCCTTGTGCCAAACTAATCCGAGTAAATAACAGTCATTTAATACGCTCAAAACCGAGCGGTACAAAGGCATTCACAGTTTGTACCTCTTTTGCATTTCTGTGAAATGCAAAATATTGAATCTGATATAAACAGGAAATAAAGAAATCCAGGCACTTAAAGAAAACAATGATTTCTCATAAATATATTACCCTAAAGCGGCGAGTAAAATATATTCTGTCAGCTGCGCATTAAAATCTTAATATTTATGGTTTCAATTGTTTGGGAAGATTTTGTTTCACAATTCAAAATTTCATTTTCTAAAGCCACGTTGCAGCTAAATTTATTCATTAATTCCTCAATAAATTTCATCGATCTCTGTCTACATCATCTCCAGAAATTTATGCCCAAAGACTGACTATTTCATCTGTGTGAAAACAGCAGGGTTTAAAACTTAAAGAAAACACTTCCCCACCTCCTGTCATCGTGGCTCTACGAGATGAAAATGTGACAAAGCTTTCTTGTGAGTTACATACATTGTGCGCTTAAAAGTAGTTCATGAAATTGAGAATAAGATTTCAAGACTAATTGATATAGTGGAAACTCCTAAAATGAAATCATATTGTCAGTTTATAGTGTATAGTAAAATATTGATCAACCAGCAATATTGAGCGCAACGTTTATTTGAATATATAATAAAATTATATGTATATAATTACATTTTTTCAGAGAAGAACACTAATAACGATTTTTTCAAATATACTGAAGGTCATATTTTTAAAAGTCAATAAATAAAAATATTTTTGATATAATATAATAAATCTTGAAGTATATATGCTTCTTCGTATATAACAGATGAAAGATCTTTTAAGAGTAAACGTATATATAAAATCTAAGCCTCCCTTTTCAATAGCTACAATAGAAGCAGGGCAATAATCCTTTCCCTGGATTGCTCCCCTTACACTGCATCTGTACCTTATCCTGAGTGATAAGCTAAGAGGCATCGAGTATTTTTTTTTTGTTCTTTGGCTTATGATATGACCTGGGATTGAACCCCGGCCTCCTGAGCAACTTCATTTATATATAAATATATGGTATGTATTTACGTTATCTTAGCATATATATATGCTCTATCCTCGATATTTAATAATTCGTATTGATAAATACAGCAAACATAATTTTCAAAAAATGAGTAATTTTCATACAAAAATCATTTTTGGTTGAAATTCCTGTCTTGTCCTCAATATTTGTATAACATAATGTTAAAATCATTGCACTGTACTTTTTAGCAACCGATCATGCTGCAATAATTGATATATTTAAAGAACACTCGTAATAAACAAGAAATTCCGATATTATACCATGATTTTATTTGCACACACTTTCAAGTAAATTATTCTGCTCATTTGAAAAATATTCTCTGGAACCTAATCAAAGTTGAAATCAGATCCCTGACTGAAACGACATGAAGCTATTTACGCTAAGAACATTGCATTATATTTTTGACAGATATACAATTGTTGTAAATCTTCAAATAAAAGAAAATCTACTGAAACAAAATTCGTTTTGTAGATCGTAGTGAATTTAGATTTTATGGTGGATGATAAGTGGCCCATCTGAATTCAAGATCATCCTACTTACTACTTTAAGTCAACTTCAAACCACTAATGGTACTTGATTTAAGTCAACTAATACGTTAAGTTCCAATTACTATAAATACAATAAGGACAAGTCAATGACTGAGCCACCTATGGTCGTTTAATCGTACATAGTGAATACTCAAACCAATTTAAAGACGCTTCCTTTGTTCAAGTACAAAGCCGACAATGACAGTTTCAGAGACTCTTCTAAGAAATCAGTACAAAGATCAGGAAATGATTAAACTGACTTTATCAACTTTAACAACGACGATATATCTCAAAAAGAGATATGCTCATTCGCAAGAGAAACAAGGCTGAAAAAGGAATTTGAAAAATGGTGCTAATAAAATCTCCGTATGAATGTGATAGGCAATAAAATAACGATATCTAATTATAAAATAGTTTTGCTTAGTATTCTATTTCATATTTTTAATGAGATTTTTTTCCACTCAATGATTTTTAAATATGTTTTTTTTTATTAATAAATTCAGGAGTGCTGGAAAAATCCGGAATATCGTTGCTGTTGGTCTCTCAGCAATTTTTTCTACGGAACAAAGAAATTAAATAAATTGACGTATGGAAAAACAAAAATCATTAAGACCTCACGACTTCGAATTACACATTACCAATCTTATGGTATGTAGGTTTTGTTTTAACGCATATCAACCCTTTTCAGTTAATTAAACGCCGAGTTAAGTCATTTTGTGAAAAAAAGTTTCAAATAATTTAGCAAAGTCTAAGTACACAGGTTCAATGACAAAAACAGTTCTGTTTTAAGCAATTCAGTTTAGCATACAAAAACATTTCTATTACTAACAAGTCAGCTGAGCCTAAGTACGCAGTTTGAATACCAAAACAGCCCTATTTTTAAAAAAAATCAATTTAGCCTGAGTACACAGTTTAGTTCTATTTGACCCTTGTATAGGGCTATCAGGTTCCACATTTCCGGGCAAGAATAGACCTGGGAACGATGGTAATGAAGGCGTACTCTGCATTCCCAAAAGCTCCAACATGACTGTAACCTCACTGTCAGATTGTTTAGTATCATATCCGGGATACTCGTTAGGAGGTCATACTCGTTAGGAGGTGCATTCTCCAGCTGACGGGGCAACCAATCTTCAGGTGAACCCGTACAAGTAAGTTAAGACCTGTCACAACTGGTTCAACTAGGATCAGTAACGTGAAATTCAAAATTGAGATATTTTTTTATATTCTGGTTTCAGAATCAGTATTTCATAACCGAAAATATTGGGATATTTCTTGGATATTTACTGATTCAAAATAATTCTACTGTTCAATTCTAAGCATAATTGTTGTATAAAATCAATAGAGGACGAGAAATTGCGATATTCGCACATTCGTTCATTGTTATGCTTTTTATTTTCTTTCTCTCCAGTCAGTTTAAAACACACTTAATTAAAATGCAAACAGAACAAGTTTCTACGGCTTGCATTTACCTACACGCAGAGCCCTGAATGGATCGAATTTTAAGCGGAATTAAGCTGGTTTGAATTTCAAGTTTTCCTTGCCCTAAACAGCATGACAAAAAGTTTAAAGCGCACAATCCGCTCTCTGATTTACCCATGGGATTAATTTATGTCCTTCCAAAGAACTTTGTTGCTAAATGCAAACCTCGTCTAAAATTCAAATTATGGTCACAGAGTCGATTATCTAAAGATCTAAACTGTTAAGCCACGCGCCTCCATTCTTAAATTAATATTGTTAAACCTCTGGTCATCTCTGACAATATGCCTGACATGGCCGGTCCTCACTATCTAAAGTTCTTAAATCAGCTCATGGCCATTCGATAGTCCCGTGGTTCCTTTCATCTCCGGCCAGGGGCATTTCACATGCTTTACAAACACACTACAGACACAGCATATATAACCGAGAGTGGTGGGAAGAACAAACAAGCACGGACTTGGGTTAGCCCCAAACGCAAAAAAAGGGGAAGTTTGAGCACTTTTCCTACTTTCTATGCTTCTGTGTCTGTCACGAGCCTGTACGCAAAAAAAATTCCAACACAGCTACCAGGAATCCTGACTCATACTCAAGCGTTAGCCGACCCGGCCTCTGTGTTTACAAGTCTCAACTCCTCCTTCAGCAGCCGCCTCTCCCTGACCGTCGCTAATTCCTTTCCTCTGTTGAGTGCGCTGGGACCTTGCATTTCATCGGATTCTTCCGGTCTCGTAGGAAATCTCACGCGCAAGCCTTCTGAGTGGGTTTCGTGCCAAAGCAGACAAAGAAATCCTCTGACTGGCACCCCCACACCCACAGAAATGAATGCCCACCATCGTGCTACAATATATGTCATCCAATCTTAAAAAGAGTCATGTGCATTACATAACATTGTGACTTTTTAATACTTTATATCGGCGCTATAGATAGATAGATAAAAGCTTGCTATATTTATAAATAAAGATTGCTTGATATTAGTGATAAAGATTAACTTAAGCAGGACTTCACTAACTTATATAGCGTCAGCGGCGTTTGGTGACAGTTTCTCGCCGATACGGCAAAAAATATCAAAATTCTAATGATTACATAGTAAAAAAATCCCGGTCAACAAGCACGATCTGTTGACCGTGTCAACGAGATAAATATTGAAAAGCACTATGACTTGAAACGAGAAATAAAGACATCAAAATGAAATCTTTTAGTAACATAGGCTAATTTATATCTACACGGACATGCACGGTAATTTTTTGAATCCTTTATTCGGTATATCAGCAAGAAGTTATTCATACATGACTACAATTCATTCATCTGAAATCTTAGGAATATATTAGGCTATATTTGTATGAGCATTTATTCATAAAAAATATTGAGAGAGAGAATTACAATTGATAACTTCAATTCCGTTTATTGTTCTATTGCTCGAGTCTTTTTCACGATGACAACGTTTCCACAAAAGTGGAAAATGCATCTTTTTAAATACTCTCAGTGTATGCTCGCTTATACTATTCTCTATGGCTATTGTACATTGCAACATTGAGTAATAGCACTGAAGGTGTTCTCTCCACTGCAGAGATTCTCAACTATGCTGTTTAGATGAGTGGTCTTATGACTGTGTTGCGAATACAATCAGTTTATTCTAGCTTTAATGTTATAACACAACCAAAAGATTAGTTTTACTGGTTATACTTTATATTTGGTTATATCTGTTTAAAAGTTGATTAACTTCAAATATCACCAAATTGTTGGTGTCAGTGAATTCACTGGTGAATACAGCAGAAGTAATACGAATATGCAATATGTTTGTTTGGGTTTTATGGCATATCAATCTTTGTAGGTCATTTGATGCCAAATCCATTTATACGAATAAACAGTTCTATTTCCAACTACGAAGTTTAACATTAATACATATTAATTGTCCAAAAATTCTATTTCAAGCTATTCAATTTAGTCAAAAAGTTCTATTTCCAATAATTCACTTTAATATAAGTATAGTTTTTGTTTACACACAGTTAAAGTTAAAACTGTTCAATTTTTTAGATTCAGTTTAGTGTATGTACAGTTTCAGTGTCAAAAACAGTTCTATCTCAAACCATTCAGTTTAGCATAAGTACACGGTTCAGTTCTATCTAACCAATACATAGGATTATCAGGTGCTATTACACCATGCCATAGTGGATCTGGGGGTGATAGCAATGATGGGATACTCCGCAATCCTCAAAGGGGATTACTGGAACCTCACCATCAGATTATTTAGTGTCACATCTAGGACGCTCGTTAGGTGGGATCTTATCCTTCCGCAGAGACGCAGTTGGTGTATTCTACAGCCCCATTCGACTGGGCAATTTCATGAAAGATATTTCGTTTACTTCATCAGATATATTAAAGCGATAGCTAGTAACCAATGGTCTTGAAAAAAAAAAAAAAAAAAAAAAAAAAAAATCATGAGATCATTAAAAGAAAATATTGGAAATAAATATACAAAAGTTATATTTTTTAAATACATTTTTCGCATGTATTTTTACGAGGCAACGATAATTTGATTATGTTGACTTAGTGGAATACGAAGGTAGAAATAATGTAAAATGGAAATTATTTTTCCACTGCCTTGTTTTTACTAGAATAATGACATGTTTGACTAAGTCCAACTGCTATAGATATTTCATTCTATATTATACAAACATTTTACTAGTAAAACATTAGCAGTATCATTTACGTCTGTTTTGGTTCGGTTTTATGGCATATTAACCATTGTTGGTTATTTTAAGTTTACACAAAGTAAATGTATGATTTCTGAACACATTTGGTTCTTAATATTTCTAAACGAGCATAAGCTCATTCTTTTGCAAACATTTAAATGTATTCACGTATTACTAATACGGATATTAATATTTAGTATTAACCATTTGTTTGCACCTAGTTAAACAGATATACCTATGATTTCTAAGTGAACAGTGAGTCGGGGGATTTTATTTTTAAATGAATTAAAACTAATTTATTTTTACATTAGTATTATTATTTTCAAAATTGTGAAATGGTTTTAATTATTCCTATCTAGCATTTATAATTCTCTTCAATATTAACCATCTGTATGCAGGGAGTCTAGTGGTTACAAGTATTCCTTTTTATAGAATTATGCAATCGAAGGTTGAATAGTTCACAATATTGCTATGTATCACTTATAATTTAATCAAGCATCAGTCCTTTATTCACACAGTTAAATTGTCTAACACTTCTATTTCTAACAATTCAACCTAATATAAACTGTGTGCAAACGAAGGAGTTAAATGTTACACAATTCTTTTTGATTCATAGATCGAAACATATAAGGTGCTACCACCCCGGGATACAATGGACCTGAGAGAAATGACAATAGAGGGGTACTTCTCATTTCCCAAAGCTCAGGGACTGGAGTATCACCATCAGATTGTTTAAAGTAATATCCAGGACACTCGGTGTGAGTGTCTTACCCCTTCTGTAGAGGTACAGTCGGTATATTCTACAGGCAAAGTCGACTGGTTAGTATAAAAGACTGAGTCCGCATAACTGCCTGGGGTTTAAATGAATAATTTATTTTAAATGTCATGTCAAATGTCCATAAGTTCATATTTCATCTTTTTGTATTGGCTCCTATCAATTCCGAATATTTTCGAACAGATTTTTATGAAAAAAATGATAGGTCATCTATGTATACAGTTAGAACTGGGAGTATTGTCAATGACGGCGTATTACACACTGCCCAGGTCTTTAACAAGGGGGCTAACCATCGAATATATTTTATTTTCATACCCATGATAACCTGTTTGTGGGTGGAGGTGTCCGTTAATGTGCCTTAAAATCCGATGCAGTTTAGCTTCATACCATAACTCCATTTTTGAGTGGAGTTGGGTGTGCGCATTCTTGGCCCTGATGAGAGAGCACAAAAAAATTACTCATATGTGTGGACTGTGAACAATGTTACAGACATGTCTTATTTCCATGAATATTCTATACACCGTTACAAAATTTCCTAAATATTTGATATGTTCCCTTGATTTCGAGAATGAAATTGCAAAAAATAACAAAAAACATTACAAAGAAATAACTTTTATATTTCTGGAAAAATATATTTTAAAAATAAAATTTTAAATATATCTTCCAAAATCTTGTTCAACATTGACTGAAGATATAGTAACTCTCTCTCTCTCACATCGATACTGCTATATGGATGCACTACATGGACGATAACAAAACGGCTGGAGAAGAAACTAGATGACAATTACACAAGAATGCTGCGTGCAATCCTCAACAAGTCCTGGCGGCAACACCCAACAAGACACCAACTGTACGGCCACCTGCCCCCTATCACGAAAACTATTCAAGTTAGGCGAACCAGACATGCAGGACATTGCTGGAGAAGTAGAGATGAACTCATAAGAGATGTACTCTTATGGATCCCCACACACGGCCGCGCAAAAGCAGGACGACCAGCACGAACGTACATTCAGCAGCTATGTGAGGATACAGGTTGTTGTCCTGAAGACCTACCTAGGGCGATGAACGATAGGGAGGAGTGGCGAGAGAGGGTCAGGGATATCCGTGCTGCCAGCACGATATGATGATGATGATATATATATGAAAATTTAAGCATCAACCTATTGAAAATAAATGTTCTAAAATTCTATGGAAAAAAAAGATATGGTTGTTTAAATTTAGAGTATTTTCCGGGCGTTTATTCTCATAACAATGTCGATCTATTTCAGTGTGTGTGACTGAGAGAGAATTATCATATCCCGGGTCAAAGTATAACAATATTGTTTCTCCTCAGGTAAAGGATAATCTCTAAGGAAGAACCCCCCCAGGAAAAAATCCTAGAGGCATGTAAAACAAAACTTATTTGAATATGGAAACTGCTTCAATTTTTACAATGTTTTACTCGGATACTTTATGATATTTGATTAAACCACTACATAGAATATATTATATATATATGTCAAGCAGTCCTACTCAGCTAAATTTACAGAAATACACTTACCATCTTCGTTAATTTTCTTAAGAAAAAGAAATTAAACAAATATCATAGCCAATAATATTTACTCGAAATATAATTGCAGCGTGTAGATTTTAGTCGCAATATATAGGCACAGAATCATCTTCACCTGAAGATCAAAAACGTCAAGCATCGAGTTTTATGTTTTTATTACCTTACTTTATTCTTTAAAAAATATGTATGCCAGTGTGCCATTAACTCAATGTGTTTTAAAATGTTATCGTTTCTTTCAATTAAAATTATTTTGATTCTCTAAAATAAACTTGAAAAAACTTTTGACGGTATTATCCGTCAAATGCCCCCACTTTTTTAGCTACCCAGCCTTTTCTTTTTTAATTTGAATTTTGCGCAGATCGTGTGTGTGTGTGTTTCCCTTTGACAAATTTCTGATTTAGCAATTGAACTACATCTTTTTGAAAATATGTCTAGCTAATGCTTTCGGTGGATTGACAATCTTAGTCAACAAACTTGTAATAAACGTGCCTCAAATTAAGCCAAAAAATTTGGATAAAATGAAAATTTAGAACGTACAAAAATCTTCATGAAATCCAAAAGCCTTGACTCTAGGAAATGATGATTTCTTAAAAGAAGATATAAATCAGACTAAGAGCAATTGACCAAATGGAAAAAAATATATAATAAATAAAATATTAAACAATATTTTTCATTTCAGTCTATTAAAAAAAAAGATTAAAAAAAAATAAAAACAACTTTTGCAGCAGTGTAGAAAAAAAGAAAATATATCAAAACAAAATGCCTTTACAAGCAGAGGCCTAATATTCCGAAGCGCAAAAAAATGTTCAATTTCAGATTTGGTTATAATACTATTTTTATTCATTATCTACTTCTGAATGTAGTTAATATTGTGTTCATAGCGTTTTTGTGAGGCATATCTTGTTTTAACCTGCGTCTCCTATTGGGTTAAAATGCTTATTTAATAAGTTTTCTTCATTGTATTACCAGATCCCCTGTGTAATAGTACGATTTCAGTTTAATATACTTTTGGCATCATTGAAGAATTTTAAATTTCTTTTTTGAATATAAAAATTCCTTTTTTATTGGGTATTCTTTTGCTTTATTCTATTTTACATTTCTCAAGATTTCAATCAATGTTCGACTATTGTACTGCCAACGAAATTTCTAATTCGATGTGCTGACTAAATCTCCTGTCTAGCTTCAGTTACTTTTTATGCTTTTATAAAATTTTTGCAAATAAATTCATCTTCAACTTGGTACATAGTAATTTTATGGAAAATTTCAAACGAGGAATATATAAGCTGTCTTTCGGTGTTTGTTCCCTTAGAAAATTTACCGAAAAAATTTAGCAATCTAAAAATGTCCACGAAAACAAAATCTATTATACTGTGCTTTGTATAGTTTTCAAAATAAACTGATTCTGTATAAAGACAAATGGAATAAATTTGAAAAAAAAAGTATTGACACAGACTGGAAATTAAATCATGCATCAGAGAAGCTTTTAACTGAATCTTTCTATACTGCTTCGAAAGTTAAAAAACAAACAATTATAAACTATTATAAGTTTCTTTTTCTTTTCTTAGCATCTTTTTCTGAAAATAAGTCAGTGATATATTAAAGGGGCATCTTTTAAATGCAGGAGTTTGAATTGTACTTTCATTTCAACCAGATTGAGTACGGTTCCATGATAGGTTGGTTGTTTTTATGGCATATCAACCTTTGAAGGTTATTTAACGCCAAATTTATTTTTATGTAAATAATCTTTTCAAACTATTCAGTTTATTAAAGTAATTATATATAACAATTCAGTTTAGTCTAAGTACAGTTTCAATGTCTAAAACTGTTCAATTTCAAACAATTCAGTTTAGTATAAGCACGCAGTTTAAATCTAAGTAGAGTTTGTCTAAAACATTTCTTTCAAGCTATTCAGTTTTGAGAAGCAATTCTAATTCAGCTAAGTACAGATTTATTTTACACACATTTAAATGTCAAAACTGTTGTGTTACACAATTCAGTTTAGGGTAAATACAGTTTCGATGTCAAAAAAGAGTTCTATTTCAAAACATCCAGTTTAGCATAAGCACGCAGTTTAATTGTAAGAACGGTTTAATTGGCAAAACATTGCTATTTCAAGCTATTCAGACAGTTCAGTTTAGAATAAGTATGTTGTTAGTTCTATTTAACCCATAGATAGGGCCCTATCAGGTGCTACCACTCCGAGCCAAAGTGGACCAGGGAGCGATGGCAATGAAGGGGTACTCCTCATTCCCCAAAGCTCCAGCATTTGCTAGAACCTCACCATCCGATTGTTTAGTGTCATATCCTGGACACTCGTTGGGGGTGGGTTACCCCTTTGCAGAGGTGCAGTCACTGTATTGTATAGCCCCAGCCGACTGGGCAATCCTTGAAAGGCAAATACCGTGAGGATTATAAGTAAAATCTATATATTAATGTAATATAATCCATCTACCCAGAAGTAGAGTTTGTGAATATTCGTTAAGATGACCGTTAATATGAAAAATCTTCTGAAATTGTCTCAAAGAAAACAAAGGAGGATAAACATTATTTTTCAATAAGTGTTAAATCACTTCTGATTATAAATTAAATTAAAGGAGGATATGAAGGTAATATTTCTCGAGAATGGAAATGTATATGTCTCCATTGAGACTCGAGGCTACAAATATGTAAAGCGATATGATTGATTTTAATATATAACATAGTTTTCAAATGTAATATTTTAGGATTTCTAAAATATGAAGCGGATGTTTTTCAGTTATAATAAAAAGAGGTATATAGACTAAAAAGTCAATGGTTTCCCGAAAATCAATTTTATCGGTGGAACAAACATCGTGACATGTCTTTCAAGAGAAATGGCACAGTGCCAAGGATTTAATTTGCAGATAAAATTCCGAATTTTGTACAACAAAAGACTTACGGAAAAGCGTGTCTCCAAAAACTACGTCGAAGTTTCTTTTCAGGAAATAATGATTTTCAGATGCGAGAAGAATTTAGAGTACATGTATCGCCTTGAAAAAATAATAAAAGCAATGTTTTTCTTGTAATAAATACTTTCAAACTTTGTAAAATCGTACTATTTTTTTTTAGAAAAAATAACTCATTTTCTGCAAGGAATAAAGTACGCTCTTTTTGTCCGAATAATGAACCTAAATTAATCTTCCAACTAATAGATATTTTCAAAGTATACTATTGTGTTCATAACTGAATTTGAGTGTTACCAACAGTTACAGCAAACTTAACATTCGAAAAAATTCCATCAGATATAGACTTATTTTTGCAACGTGATTGTATGGTTTTGGTGGGTCATATACACATCTGAATTTCTTCAAAGCAAACTATATACGATCTAAACATTTATAAATCCTTAATAGAAAATCTAGCTTAAAAATAAAAAGAAGGTTCTATTTTGACAATAGACAATATTTTTCTATTTTACCTCCTGTTTAGAATAATTAAATGTCTATCTAAACTACTTTAATATTTAAGTGGGAAAAGATCCCTACATTACTTATTCCTATTCTCAATTACGATGTAGAAATGGTAAATCGTTTCACATAATTTACTATACAAATCCAGTTGGATAATTTCGATCATATACACCAACCCTACAGCAAAAACTTTACTTTGCTATTATTTTAATAATCTAAAATCCTTGATAAAATATACTGATTACACATCGATTTTTCGATCAGAAAATTAAAGCCAAAAGTTTCAAGAAAAAAACAATCTTGTTGACGCTTACACATACAGACATTTTTGCTAATTCATCGTTTGTTTTCAAATGATGTATGAGGTGAATACAAAACCTTGTTTTTATGTGCGATAATAAATATGGAAAATATGAAACTTGCAACAAATGAAGAAAAACATTTCAATTTAAATCTTTATCTGATATACAGACGAATTTTTTATTAGAATAGTTTGCACTAATCCACGTTGTTAGGATGAGTTAGATCATTACAAGCTGCTTAAATTGATCCGATGTTATTAAATATTTGTTTTGTAAAGAAAATTTTTTTCAATATACCTACGTTCTTCATAATAGTTACTCTAGCTTTATTAGAATTATTTTGATATGCTTATTTATTACTCGAGTGAGACTTGGTATTATAAATTAGTTAAGGCATAGCTGCAACTAGTGAGGGGCATATTCAATAAAAATATCGATGCAATCTAAAGTATTTTTATCATATTTACCAACCCCTCCGCTCGGGCAGAATATGACACAAGGTCAATTTTTAAGCGGAGTTTAACAGGTTTGAATTCAGAGTTTTCCTTCTCCTAGACTAGTTACCTCACCAAGGCTGAAGAAATCAGTCTGTCCTACTATTTACCCATAGCTGGAGGGAGAATAATTGGATTCATACCTTTACCAAGGGTATTAGTGCGATGTGAAATACAATCAGTCTCGTCCAGGATTTGAACTCGTGTCGCCGTGTCCATTTCCTCCGACGATAACCATTACACCTCGGGCACCTCAAAAAGTATTTTTATTAATAATAAATCAATCAAAAATTGTTTATAAAAGATTATCATTCATTCGTGTGCATAAATGAGTGTAAACAAATGGTTATTATTAAACATAAATATGTACTTGTAATATTAGAATCATTATGAGAGTAGAATACTAGAAAATATACATTTGTTGGGAAATTCAGTGTATTTGATTGATTGGATTTTAAGATATATCAGCCCTTATGATCTATTTAATGAAAATTTCTGTTTATGCATATTCTGAATACATGATTTCAAAAAAAATAGTTTGCTTTTTTTTTTGGTAAGATTTTTAAACGAGCAAGAACTTGTTTGTTTGCACATAGTTAAATGGTTATGACTGACTTACAAGGGAATAATTTGAAGGTAATTTAATTTCTTTTAAAATTAGAGTAATTTGTTAGCCAATAACATAGATAGACATAGATAGTTTCAAGTATTGCTATCAATCATTAATAATTATATTTCATGTAAATTATTCGTTTACGCACTGTGAAATGATTACAGGTATTGTAATTTAATACTACTTATTCTATCAAGCACACATTCAAAAAAGGTTCTAAGTTTTGATATGAGACTAATTCAAATTTGCTCAATGTTAAATGGTTTCAAATATTTCTTTTCAACTCCAATAAATCTTTTTAACATTATTCAATTTTGCACACAATTCTATGGTACAAATTATGGCTTTGTATCACTAACAATTCAATTAAACATCAAATATTTTTTGGTACACAGTTAAGTTGTCAAACAGTTCTATTTGATCCATACATCAG
This sequence comes from Sepioteuthis lessoniana, assembly GCA_963585895.1. Lineage (NCBI taxonomy): Eukaryota > Metazoa > Mollusca > Cephalopoda > Myopsida > Loliginidae > Sepioteuthis > Sepioteuthis lessoniana. The sequence goes on along the minus strand of OY757912.1, from coordinate 27,984,091 downwards.
CGCAGGTGCAAAACTATCGTGTCAGAGAAGACCAGGGATTAATGTTAATGAAGGAGTACTTTACATTCCTCAAATCTCCAGGATTTGTAGGTTTAGCGTCATATCAAAACATTTTTTTAGGAGGCGTTAACGTATTCTACTGCCTCAGCTGACTAGACTGACGTGTATTAAATTGGAATACTTGATATAGATGTGGGGAAAAAACGATAAACAGATATTTAACAACACAAAAAATGCAATCCCCTTACATCTAGACAGATTAACATACCGTTAAAAATCAGCCAATTACACTTCAAATCCATACCAACTAAATACTGGTTAAATGTACTTTATGGAATGCATGCGTCTTTAAAGCAACCAAATAGAACATATATAATGAAAAATTGATCAAAGTAGAACATCGAATCAACATTTCATGAAAACTCCGATTTTATGATTTTCTTTTTAACTAACACTTATGACATTTATCGGTGCAGTCTTTCAATGACAAATATAAGTCATTCATGCCGCTCGGAACAAGTATAACTTACCGTTACATTTGAGTATCAAAGGAAATTTGCAAATTTAAACACCCTATTTCAGAATTTTTTTTAATCAAGTTTCAGTATTCAATCTATGTTCGGGAAATCAAAAGTAGAAAGGAATGCAATATGAGTGATAAGACATTGATCTTACTGTCAATACTTCGTTCTTGCAATTATGTAATTAAAAAAAAAAAAAACATCATGTAACTATTATACGTATAGTCTCCGTTAAGATCAAATTATTTTGGCTTCTATAACTTACTTTGATCTTGAACTCGGAATCTAAATCAATCACGTGCTATACCTAGCAGTTTCTGATTAATTTATTCCGCTTACCATTGCATTGCATTTCTACGCAAAAAAAATTATTTTTAAAGAAGTAAAAACTGAAAGACGAGGAACTCATCCCATATATGGCTGCTTTTGCGCGTAATCTGAATAGCGGGTTACTTATATTTAGGCTTTGACCTTGGCTACCACTACAGACATTTTGTTGCCGGGAGGAACACAAAAACGATACCTGATTATATTTTTGACACCGAGAACATAGAAAGGTTTTAGGTGAAAGAACTAAGACATACTTCAATTCTGCATTTCTCAATTTAGTTTCATTTTTTTTCGGACAGTCAGCGTCGAATCAACCGAAAAGGACATCGAAACGAGGTTAACGAAAGCATGGACAGCTATCAATAGGCTATCGATTATATGGAAATCAGACCTAACCGATAAAATGAAACGCAGTTTCTTCCAGGCAGCGGTCACATCGATACTGCTATATGGATGCACTACATGGACGCTAACAAAACGGCTCGAGAAGAAACTAGATGGCAATTACACAAGAATGCTGCGTGCAATCCTCAACAAGTCCTGGCAGCGGCACCCCACAAGACACCAACTGTACGGCCACCTGCCCCCTATCACGAAATCTATTCAAGTTAGGAGAACCAGACATGCAGGACATTGCTGGAGAAGCAGAGATGAACTCATAAGAGATGTACTCTTATGGATCCCCACACACGGCCGCGCAAAAGCAGGACGACCAGCACGAACGTACATTCAGCAGCTGTGTGAGGATACAGGATGTTGTCCTGAAGACCTGCCTAGGGCGATGAACGATAGGGAGGAGTGGCGAGAGAGGGTCAGGGATATCCGTGCTGCCAGCACGATATGATGATGATGATGAACCTTTCGCCAACCTCAGTATAAAACAAAAAGAAATATTTACGCATATACATGGATAAATGCCACTGAAACAAATTTGAAATGTTCTGTACTATTACAATTATATCAATTCGAATATTTATCAGTCCATTTTAATGCAGTCTCTAATCTTATCTATCTATCAAAATCAGATAGATAAGATTAGAGACGGCATTAAAATAGACTGATAAATATTCGAATTGATATAATCGTAATGGTACAGAAAATTTCAAATTTGTTTCAGTGGCACTGCTGGAGAAGCAGGGACGAACTCATAAGAGATGTACTCTTATGGACCCCCACACATGGCCGTGCAAAAGCAGGACGACCAGCACGAACATACACTCAGCAGATATGTGAGGATACGGGATGTTGTCCTGAAGACCTGCCTAGGGCGATGAACAATAGGGAGGAGTGGAGAGAGAGGGTCAGGGATATCCGTGCTACCAGCGCGACATGATGATGATTTTAATGCAAGTACGAACGATATTTTGTGCAGACCAAAATCCCTTCAGTACCAATGGTATTTAAAATCATCTTATTTTACATTGCCTAAGTTTTTGAACTCATTTTATATAATAAAGTCAGTTCCTCAGTGTCTCTCTCTCTCTCTCTCACACACACAACGAGTATGAGTGCGGGGTTATACCTCTCAAATGGAGGCAAACATTTTTGACAAATTTTATCGAAAAATTTCAAATCTCAAAAATATATTGATAATCTGCAATAACTTCCAATTACAGGTGTTTTACAGGCACTTTCTATAAAATCCACTATTATGCACCATACAATGACGTTTAGTTAGCCAATCTATAACGCCACTTCAGTCTCTCGAGTACCTCGTCATGGAGTAAAGCTTAGCAAGCAAATCAAACGTTTGAGTAGAGAGTTTGACCCTCACAAAGTACCCTATTACTGAAACACGAGGCAAACCGTATCTATGGATTTTGAGTACATTCCATTCTGTGGTGTTTAGCTCGATCGTCTTGAGTTAAGTTAGTTCAATTTTCAACTTTCCCATATTTGCGTTGCAAAAGTTTAAATATTACAACGAAGAATGTCATCATTATTTTTATTCTTTATCAATTTTGAAGGCTTGTTGTAATGCCGGTCATCGTCTCAGATATGGAATGTACGGTATTATGTGATGATCGAATTTGGGTCTTGCCTTAGACGCTCATGCTCTGCACGCGTGTACGCACACTTTAAAAAGTAACCAACACTCTTTACAAATTATTCTAAATGCATATTATTTTTATGCATAATCTACATTATCTTTCGATGATATTTTCGTGGTAAACAAGTCACTCCAACTAAGGCTTTTTCAAGAAATGTTTTATCCCTTTCATTTACTACTTTTTCATATAACTATGGATAAATTTTATCTGAAAAGTTTGCGTATTATTCTCAATAATTCTGGTATGGATATCATGTATATATTAAATGCTCCTGTGTGTGTAACTGAACTCCAATGTATTAAGCTTTAGTATACCATTGAATATGCTAATATTAGAACTTGGTTAGTTAGAAAACAACTAAATATCGTCCCTCGTTCAGATACACTTAATACCACCATTCTTGACTGAATAATATCACAGAGCAACCATCTTTTACTTTTTGAATGTTGTCTAGATTTCTACAAGTGATTTAGAGTAATTTCGCACTGATGAATCAGGAAATGGCATCCGTTTCTCTCCATAGGCCAGGTTTTTGTGTTAAGTTGATTTGAAAAAAAAATCAGATCTGGTGACAAAATCGATTACATTTTTATGGCTTTATCAGCTGATATTTGTCAACACATATCCTAAATATGTTTTTAAAAGAAAAAAAAATGTTTTGCCAACAACGTAGATTGATTACCTGATAGAAACATCGATTTCTGTAAACTGGATGGTGGGGATTGATAAAGGTAAGTACACGTAAATTGCATGTTGCTTCACCATTGTTCAAACTTCAAGTCTTGAACTTCGTTTCTTTGAACTCCTGGAATGCTCAGCGGCCGGGAGGTCTCTTCAGATTCCAACAGTAATCAGCTACTATCACTACGTCCCAGCGACTCTGATACCTGGTCTCCATCTCTTTCAGGTACTGATGGAATCTCTCCCCCTGCACGTCAATCATTGAACCCAGGTTCTCAGGAAACCGGTCAATATGTGAAAATAGGTAGTGTATCTTGATGCTAATGTTGCAGCCCAGGTTTCTGAAAACAGTAAGCATGTTGTTATCAAGTTCTGCCTAGCATCTAGCATTATTAGTGCCAAGAAAGTTCTTCACTTCCAGAACAAATGCTTTCCACGCTTCCAGTTCCATTTCGTTCATCGAGTTTTCGAACTCTGGATCTCTGATGAGCCGCCAGATCTGAGGACCGACAAAGATACCAGCTTCCAACTTCTCCATGGTCAATCCTTGAAAGGTCTGGCACAAGTAAGTGAAGCAGTCACCATCTTTGTCCAGAGCCTTGGTGAACTGCTTGATTAAGCCGAGCTTAATGTGCAGCGGTGCGAAGAGTATTCTGTGTGTCCACCAGAGGGTCGTTGATGACGTTCCTTTCTTTGCAAGGCATCAATTCCACCCGCAAAAGCCACCCCTACGTGTAATGCTGAGCACCAATTTTTGTATGATTTCGATGTTTTATGACTTCAAACTAATCCTTTTTCGACATAATCCCCCATAACTATCGGACCTGAATACTTCTTGTCATTAAAATAATGATTTCCAATCAAAACAATTATTCGAAATGGCATTTTACCCCCACCAACTTCTTCTAAAATGCTCCACACATTCGTACATGTGAACGAAAAAGTAAAAAAAAACATGATTGAGCAAAAACAATGTGATTTTGTGATTCAGCGCATCAGATTCGTCCTAGATAAGCAAAATAAAAAAAAAAAAAAAAAAAAAAAAAAAAACCAAAAAATGTTGCTGACCAGTGTATTCAGCTTTGGTCAAAGCTATCTCAGTGATTTCAATGGCAAAATATCCTCAGTACGATGATATCACATGACTGATTTTCCGGTACTGAATTTTCCTGTGTTAAGGAGTATTATTTAATTTTAGGCAAACATCTTACGAGAAACTATATGAATATAAATTCTAAAAAAATTGACTATCTGCTAATATTTGTAAAATAATCTGTATATACACTGTCCAAGGGAAATTAATATTCTATCACCTAAGTTATAGAACAGTATTTTGCATATATTGTACATGTTTATACCACGATTATCTGTTTCTTTGACTCACCTATGGTCCAAGATAACAGAATACGTGGCTTCAAATTGAAATATTTCTGTTAGACGAACATATGAAACAAAGTATAAGATTTCACTCGTCTTTGCTCAAATCATTAAAGGGAAAGGTAATAATATCATTTTTAAAATACGTTAAATAGTGTAGGAATTTTAGAAGCGAAAATTAGTCAAACATAAAAGCCAATACTATACATAAATCCTGCAGATAAGAAAAACAATTAGACTATATATCAATTTGCTTAAAGTCACTTGAATCATCGGAATTTCTAGTAAAGTAGGATTACTTTTTACTGATATATACAGTAATGTATTGTATCTATTAAAGAATAACAAAATTAAATTAGCTATTTAAAAGGAAAGAAAAAAGAATCCATGTAAACTTGATTTTTCTTGAGAAAAAGGCTTTTGCCTCAGCTTTCTTCTTTGATTGTATTCTAGTTGCATTATTTCCGGATTCACCTAATGTTTTATTCATATTATGGTTTTTGGAGAACTAAAGCGTAAAATTACTCAAAGTTTCATGAAATATTTAGAATATTTGAAGGAAAATGATAAAATATCTCGTAGCAGTTGCACCTTAGAATGCACCTCAAGTCAGATGCACCTTTGGTGCAGGATTGCACGTTTCTAAGAGAGCGGGGGTCTATATTTGCCGTTGTCTATGAGTGAACACAAGTTATGCAATATTTTTATAGACAAAGGCCAGTCTTAGATCTACATAGAAGTTACCTACAATAGACGAAAGGCAATGAAATTAGGCAGTTGCCAGCTGCTGCTGAGATAAACTTATGTGCATTAACAAATTTCACAGAATATATCAATTCTAAGTCATAGAATTTGTAAAAATATAATTATGCAAAACGGACGCACATTTTGATTGCAATCGAAAATACAAGGGTACTAGCGCACCGTCTCTGCTTTCATCCCACATATAAAGACACGGGTCCCATACACAAAAAACGTCTTCAGTTGATCAAGTTTATACATCAGGCTCTACGTTTCCATTCAAGAAACCAGACATGTTCAAAATACTTACCTGAAAGTTCCATGTTTCATCAAAAAATGGTAAAATCCAATTAATATCCCTTATGAGCAGTATTAACTTACCTGAAAAGAAAAAAAAAAATCATTTATTCAGTAATGAGATAAAGAACTGTTAGATAAAATATATGACATAAAGAATAGAGTTGTGTCTATGAAATAGCTTTTACTTATCAGTTTGACCGATACATATATAGAAAACATTGATACCATCAATTCTTCAGCTGTACACTGTTGCGTATTTGAAACAAGCGAAGAGGAAAAAATATTTTTCAGACATTCAATTTGACAATTCATCGCCAATTTTAATTCTATACAGCTTCCAATTTATAGTTGTTCAGACAAGAAATACATTTCTAGTACAGATCATGTCTTATATTGAATCTGAAAAAAAAAAAAAAAAATGTCTTCCAGTATATTCAAATATTAGCAAATGAATATTACCCTAATATCAAGTAGTAATTAAAAGTGCTCCTTAATATTATTCTATAATTTTATAACATGCACGACAGTACTTTATCGATTTGCTGAACATATCTTTCCTACATATTAGTTTCTAAATAATTTATCTTCTGACAGTTATGTTCTCAATTGTATGATCCGTTGATGATAATTATTTTTACTCGAATAATTTCTGCATTCGTTGTATATTTTTATTGAATTTGTTTAGTGTGATCAAGTTAAAGGATTCAACTGATCTCACAATTTCAGAGGCTTTCCACTTAATGTGCTTGTTTAAAAATACATGAACTGTTTCTTGCCAACTCCTATAAGCCAATGTCTCAAATAGTTTTCTCAAGGTTAAGCAGCAAAGAGTTGGCTTGATTAGCTGTATTTATGAGAAGGGCTAGAATATCTGTGTTTTGTTGGTCAGTCAGTGTCTCCGAAATATCATCTGTGTTTTTTTTCTTAGTGTGCAGTTCACATGATTTGCCAGCAATATCTCGTCTCCTGAAAGCGATTTCAACATACGCCTTGCGAAGGCGTGTAACGTTATTGACAGATTATCTATCATATTGCGACCTGATCTATCACCAAATAAAATGGGATTTCTTCCACGTTGTGCCTTGGTCAGCACTACTGTATGCATGCACCACATGAACACTTATGAACCACTTAGATAAAAAAAAGAATTGGGAAATACCCAGGAATGCTACGCACTGTTCTGAACATATCCTAGAATAAAAACCCAACAAAAAAGCAGCTTTACAACCCCTAATCTCTCATTTGAGCAGGATTTAAACTGACCATTAATCCCTTTTAATACAAAGATAAACGTTTTGCAAAGCACTCCTCAACCAAAATTTCCAAGTAGAAGACAGTTTTCCAGCGTAACAAATAAGTCTTCTAAATTCTAGTTTTCACACCTCTTTTTGATTAAAAAAATAGGAAAACGCAATCCTCTTCACCACAAATCGATCATTGTGCTTTCAACGTGCTCAAAGCCAAACATTCACTTTTAAAGATTTGTTTATATTCTTTATAATAGTGAAGAGCTTAAACGTCAGATTCACTTGACAATATGTCATTATCTGGGAAACGTACAGTGTTAATAATACGACTTAGCTGTATTTTCTAATCTAGACAAACTTTGTAAAGATCGTTCGGATCAATCAACAAATAACTTTTTTGTTTGTTGTTTTACACTTGTAGAGTTTCTCTAAGTTGCCTTGTCGAAATCCTTGTCTCAGGAAAATACAAGTTTTGCCAAGAATGAAGGATATACTAAAAATATAGAAATTATAACTCACAATATGTCTCTGATTCCCGAAAAAGATTAATGTTAAGAAACATCTAACATTAATACCAATTATCTTTATAACTATGGTTTCTTTGTTTATCGTGTAATGTTGACAGTTCTTTTTCATCGACATTATATTCATTCATTTGGGAGGTGTTTACGCCAGTCAAAATTCACCCGTATCTATTTTCACTTACGCTACGCATTCTATTTATTTTATTCCTAATATATCGTAATTACACAAGCACACACAAATATTCCTTTATTTATAAGCCATTCCTATCAGTTAAATTTTGAAGTAGAGTTTTGATATACGTGCTTTAGTGTATATCAAGTTGAGCAAATTAAATGTTGTTCTTCACCAGCATTTTTTGTTCTCTTTCAAACGTGCATTAACTCTTTATAACCATTATTCGCAAATAAACTCGTACTCAGTGAGGTAGGACACGCAGGAAGCACTCAATTAGTTAAGTCAACCTGCTTGAAAATTATTTTTACTGAACTGGAATTCATTAAACCATGAATGCAAGCCGAAAATGACTATAGATAAAAAGGACTTGAAACAGTATCAATGAACCATTAAATATATATTTGTTATTAAGCATTTACATATTAAACAAATGTCAGCTTTAAATAACCCATCATGAGTTCATATGCCGCGTAAAAATTAACTAAATCAAACTGTAGACTACTCATGATTAAATAGGGTTTAATGCAACGCATATGTTGACGAGCCATGTCTGTACGTTTGATTTTTTTTTAAATGAATATACTGTTCAATTTGCGTTTAACTGGAGAGTTTTAACGCCATGTCAAGAAATATAGTTATTTGATGCCTTGGTGTTAGTGAAATGCATTCATTTTTGTGCAGTTGTTTTAGATGTTTTTTTACACGTTTGTGGGATATAACATATTCCTTTCTAAAATTTTACCCACTGATATATGGTTTTAAGTAACAAATCAACAAAACAAACTGAGCGAATAATTCTATGCGATCCATAAATGTATCCCTAAAAGCTACAATCAATTCGAGCAAGAGGCTACATGGGAGTAATGGCAATTGAGCAGTACCCACTCTCCAAGAAATTCAGAATAGGTGTCTCGCCTTCAGATACAGTCTAGTTTCATACCTAGTGTATCCTTCTTTGGAAGTGGGGCATTACCCTCCTACTGGTAATAGAGTATTATAAGCCCGGTCGATTGGGAATTCAAATAAGTTTTAAGTCAAATGAATAGATTTACTATTATACCAATCCCGGTGCAGAATCAAGCCGCTTAATCTCTCGTGCCTTTTGATTTTAACCCTTTAAATAAGGATATCGAGTATACTCACTTTCACACATTGAAGACAATTGCAAATCTGTTTTCAATGATACTGCCTTTGTATTTTTCAGAATTTGAGACGCTTCTCTGCTAGTAAAACACGGATGCACAAAATCGTTTTCAGTTTCTACGCCTAGATTCAAATCTCATGTGCTACTCAACTCTTGGAAACTCAAGCCAGAGGAATTTAAACTTTTAAATAAGTATTGGCACACGACATAGGATGACTGGTGTAAAAAATTATGGACAGCTCGAAATTCATTTGATATTTACTGGATGAGACACTCATGTGGACTTGGGCCACACTAGACGGGATGAATATCGTTTAACAGCTATTTAATCGTCATTTTCAACCATTATATAATTATCGATGAAAACTTCTGCAAATAGGGGGACCCAGTCAAAATTATCTTCCCTCCCTATGTAAGACAACTCGTAAAAGTTATAGTGGGATGTTTTAATTGCCATATATCTGTCAGTTATATATTCAAAATATAATTTTAGATTTATTTTGTTTACATCGATAAATTGCGTAGATCAACAGTAAGTCTCTTTTTTTGTGTTTTTATACAACTTGCTTCAACAGAACATTTTCTTGTCGGTTGTCTTTGCATTGATTAAACACTTGTTTATTTTTTGCTTTTTTTTTTTTCACCCCTAATATTGTGAGTAAAATAGTCTTGATAGCATTATATCTTTATGTCCACGTTCGGACATTTTTGTTGATTAGTACGATATTTTATTCCTCGAATAAAAGGCGAAAACAAAATAAATATTCCAGCAGATGAATATAAACAAGATTTAGCTAATCCAGAGCTGCGCAAATATTTTACTTCATGCATCACTCACTAAATTCAGTTTTTATTGACACCATCTAAAAACTCATGTTAAATTACAAAAATAAAAGGGATCATTTTTAATACACGGCTGAATGATTTTAAAAGTATGTCAGCATATCTATGCTTATTTCAGAACTAGAGTTTAGGAAATCGTGATCATAGTACTTCATATTTTAGAAAGTGTTCAGATTTTTTTCGTTTTTGCACATTTTTATTTGATATCAAATTGTTTGCACAATTGTGTGGTTTCTCGTAACTGTTTTTTAATTATCTATTAATTCTGACAAAACAGTTTCGAATATTCCTAATGGCAATGATTTAGAGTTATTGGTATTCTTATCAAAAATTAATAATTTTCAAACATAGCTAATTCTAAAAAATACATGGGTCCCAAGGATATACTATCACTCCACGTCAGTGTAAACTGGTGAATAATTACAATCAGGGAGCCTCATCATCAGATGCATAGTATCATATAAGGACCCTTATTTTTGAGGCTGTTACACTTCTGCAAGAGATTTATTCAGCGTTTTCTAAACCCCATTGACAGGACATGATATCTCAAGAAAAAATACTAGATTAGAGGATAAAACGATTACTAGTTATGTTTTTTTTTTTTTTTTTTTTTTTTTTTTTAAAAGGATAATGGTTTTGCCCTACTTTTAAACCGAATGTCATTTTCACTTAGCTAGATTATCGAAATAATTTATATAAATAAATAAGTCTATGATAGAGAAGATTTCTAACTAGACAATAAAATCATTGATTGTTCTTACATCGTGAACGCACTGGGTCGTCGAGTTTTATCTAAAAACATTTAAACGATCAATTGAATACAATTTACGACTAAATATTGAAAAAAGTAACGTGAAAACAATGCAATTCTAAAAAGAAAAATTCAAAATAAACAAGGAAGACGATATGATCAGTGTTTCAACTCCTAATATAAAAAAGGATGTTCGCTTTGCAAACAGATAACATGAATTAAGAAAATGTACAAAATAAACAACGAGATACAAATAACCTATAACGTAATCAAGTCTTATTTACATTATTTTGGCAGTTCCGTCACTTACTGGGATTGCAAATTAATATCTTGATAGGATATTTAGTAATACCAGATGGAAAACTTGGTCGACTTCCTACAGTTGTATTTGCGCTTACAGCAAATAATTTTTTTTAATGGACAAAAAATATCTCTAGGAAGCAGGTGCTCCAAAAAGACCGCTCAGGATATACAGAGGAAAAAAAAAATTACAAAGCATTCATATATACACACACACAGACACACGTGCATCCATTTAGATAGTCTCATACATAGCTGTAATTAAGGCGAGTGTTGTAAATGTAAAAAAAAAAAAAAAAAAAAAACTATATATATATATATATATATATATATATATATACACATACACACGCAACGTATATTTTACAGGCATGGTATGCCATATCATTTGAAAAAAAAAAAACAAACTTAAAATCATTCACTTTATTTCAAAAATATTAACGGTATGTCAACTCATCGGGGTCATTTTATGCTGATATATCCGGCGGTCACGTTCACATTAACACTTTTTGTGTCATCGTCGTTTAAGATTATATTTCTTTTTCTTTTATTGGCAAGTGATAATGTTTCATATGAAAATTGCATTTTTCATAAGACTGATATAAGGTGAGTGTATAAATTATAAGTTCAGCAGACCAGTATTTGAGCTCATTCCTGCTAAAAAAAAGATTTTACGATTTGTTCTTGTCTCCCATATATGACACAATGAAATGACTGCTTTGGTTTGAGTAAATCAATTCCATTAGCAGTTTTCATATACTTCAACTTGGTGTTTGCGTTTCACATTGCATTGTTGAAAAGACACGAATCCCCCATCTTCCCATACCTGCCAACTATGGGTAAAATAAGATAGACTTGTGTCTCTAAACTTGCCAAGAATAACCCGTCTAGAAGGAAAACAAAATGATGTCAAAACTTGAAGTTTGTTGTTCGAGAGATACTGTGACAAATTGGTCTCCCATTCTTCTCTTATCAGCACATTAAAAAAATGTTTTCACGACTACAGATAAATACTTAGTGTAGCAAATCCAACAGTTCGAGATAATTTCATATAATCTATACATATTACATCCACATTAAACCCATCGAACACCTGAAACAAATTAAACTATAACAAATTCAAAACATCGAATTTCATTGTTAAAATTATACAAAATGCTCTACATTCTATTTAAACGAAACAAAAGCAGATTACAATATTTTATGTCTATATTTGGAGTGTCTCCCGAAATCCTAACGCCTAAATCGGCCATACAACCACCGCCCTTTTTACATTCTCTCTCATACCTGAGCCATCAAACTACAAGAAAAAACTCACACAGCCTGAAATACAAAAAATCCTCACAAATAACATCATAATCAATAAAAAAATAATTTAAAAAACGCCAAAAACCCTCAAAGGATTATTATTAAAACTAAACAAATTGTACTAACATTAAATATCTTCAAAAATTAACTAAACCACACGACCAATAAAAACCCTTTCCACGAAATAACTCACCCAAACTAAAAAAAATATAGATATGTTTGATTTGGTTTTATGGCACATCCACCATTGTAGGCTATCTAATGCCAACCACATTTTTATACATACAAACAGTTCCACTCCAAGCAATTCAGTTTAGTTTAAGTACAGAGATTTATTCTGTTTGACAAATATATAGGACCCTAGCGGTAGTAGGTCATAAACATGTGAGTCCATACTTAGTGTCACTGCAAAACGAGGACACCCCAGTTAATTGTGATTCCTAACTCCTTTTCATATATTCTGCTCTTCAGATTTGATTTTAAAATTAGCATCAGCACTAAAATTTCAAACTTAAAATTGCTAAGACGAAGAACTTTCGGACAAAGTAATTTGGATAATTAGAATAGCGAAAATATAAATAATATATATCTTTTGTGATTTATTAAGTTATCACAAGAATCGGGCATCATTTTCTGAGTGTTTGCTCAAGTCATTCAATATGCTTCGAATACTACCTAATCAGAAGTAACAGAACGACAAGAATGTCAGTTAAGTTATGGGCTTATTGAAATTAACATAAAATTCAGAAATTTTAAAAAAGGTAAAAAATGTCCATATATCAACTGACGTTAATCTAGTTTTCCCTGTAAACCATTCAATATCAAAAGAATTGCTTATTACTTTAGGTCACTAGAGATATTCTGCACAAACACATGCACACATTTTATTCGTTTGTGTGTGCTATTTCAATGTATATATAAAAATGGGTAAAATGTTTAACTAATGTAAAATTTAGCATCTACAAATATAAAAAGACTGAGTATTATATAAAATTTAATGAAAAAATGCATAGCTCAAATGCAGAAGTGACTGTTATATACAAATAATTACGGTATATTAAAATTAATTGTTGGTCTAGAGAAAAATCCAAATATCGAATGAACTGCTTAACCAGTTAAATTATACAATTTGCATTACATTGATATGTAATTGTACGTAAAAAAACAATACGTTTATTAATAGCATATAACTAGGTGAAGAGAATCCTTTCTTTCATTGAGAATTTTTTTTTTTTCTACAAAAATGTTAAGTACTAAGAGAGAATGGTTTAAAGTGGTTAAAAAAGTGAAAATAAAATGAAGCATCATATTTTTAAATCAATTTGACGTCTTGATAGTTGTGATAGATAACAAATCATTACTCTTTCTTCCAGACTAAATAGTTCACCTTTTTAGTTATATCACCGAATAAAATACCAGCTAAGTCTCTCTTCGTACGAAATAACTTAGCCTACAAAGGAAATATATCGTGAGAAATCAATGAAAATCGACCAAAGAAACTTTGCTGAAATATAGATAAGAAAAGAAAGAAAAAAATATAGTGAAAATGTACTTGAACTTTACCTCAACAGAAAGCAAAGTAAACGTCGCTAGTAGAATAAAGGAAAACAAACTCATTGTAATAAATTTAAAATACAGCAAAGAAGTATAGGTCCACATTTTAAAACAATGTTGTGTGTGTGTGTGTGTGTGTGTGTGATAAAGACATAATGGATAAAAGCGACGCACAATTTGTACATTTGAACAAATTTTGCAAGAAAAAATAAATGAAAAATAGAAATATTCCAAAATGAAAACAATGTTTGCAGAAAGACAAAAGGAAATACAAAAAAAAAAAATACACTAAAATGAAATGTACAGTGAAAAATAGAATAAATAATTGTGTTAATTATACAAATAGAGAAGATTTAAAAAAAAAAAAAAAAAAAAAAAAAAAAAAAAAAGGAAGTGAATGTTTATTACAGAAATACATTTAAATTATAAAATTTTTACTGCGTTATGGTAATGAACTAGCATAATACATTATTTTGATTTTGTATAAGATTAGGTTCGGTCACACAAAATTTTGACATTACATAAACTTGAATCATGTTATGATGCAGCATTCAAACTTGAATCGTCCGGAAGAGTTAAGTACTGAAAATCGGTCAGAAGTCGCGGTCGGGTGGAATGTAATATAATGGCCGAGGGATTTCGTTTTATATATCTTGCCTTTGGGTTTAGTTAGGCTTGGAACCTTTCGGCTCAGCACATGGGTTAGTTAGGTGCAAACTTGAGCACAGGTGTTGAAGCACGCACGGGGAGGATGTCATTCACAAACGTCAAAATAAAAATCCCAGAGAGAGGTTGACCAGTGGATGTGAATGACGTCATGCACTGGAAGCGTGCGCGGAAGATTTTGGGGGATTTGAAAAAAGTCAGTTTAGTTGAGTCCTGCCTCGGAAGAAGACGGTTGACTTTCGCTTGCTCGCCGAGGCGAGACCAGTAGCTTGTGTCGGATGCGCACGTGGTTTGGGGCAGATGGAAAAGCCAGCATAGAAAGATTGTGCCTCTCTCCTTATGTCGAAAAACCTTTAGACTCAAAAGGTAATAAAAAGTTTCGTACCTGAACAAAGAAGTCGTGTTTTTCGTGTTTCGGGATTCCTATGTTCTATGTACATTTCCCATATTCATGTATGGGTATGTTACAGGAAGACAGGATTTTATATACTATTTCCCTTTTCTTCGCTCCTCTTTATTTTAGAATCTCCAAAAAAGATGCTCACTCGATATATACATTAAATCAACTCCCTTCCTCATGCATGTAAAATTAAAACGAAAGTGCAAGGGAATTAGGTTGAACGGTTGTGGTGTTATTTAATCTATAGCTGGTAGGATAAAAGGATTCTTATTTTTCCTAAGGCTATTTGTCCGAAAGTGATCGTAATAGCGCAAACTCACGACGATTCAGCTGTCCAGCGTTTTAACCGTTACACCACAAGGAGACTCCTCTCTAATATGATCACCTAAACGTAGACATCAGTGTTAGCTGACCAGCACGAACCTACATACATCAGATGTGTGTGAACACTGCGATGGAGACAAAGGGCAAGAAAGAATGAGTGGTTTGCTTAAGTTTTATAACATATCAACCATTTTTGGTTATTGAATGTGTTGTATCGCAGAAAGGAAAAGATGCACTGTGAAATAGAGCCAATTATTAACTCAAGTGGTACAGTACGACTAATATTATAACACTCGCGCTGTTGGTGTTACGTCCGAAGTTGGTCTTACAACTGACCGATGTGCTTTTGTTGTATAGTATCCTACGAGTATACAAATATACACGGGAACATAAAAAAGTAAAGTTGGCGACCATAGTCGAGGGTAACCCGAAGGCTCCCTTTTCGATAGCTACTACACCAAGGTGTAGGGGAGGGCGCTACTCCTTCCCTGGATTGCTCTACTTTACCCTTGATCCGTACCTTATAATGCTGAGTGTTAAGCAAGGAGGCATCAAGTACCATTTTTTGAGTCTTTGGTATGACTCGACCTGGGATTGAACCCAGGTCTCCCGGGCCATTGGCGAACACTAACCGCTAGGCCAATGAACATAACCAACTGATAATGAACGAACTTCAATGAACGAACTAATACACTTCTTTATAGAAATACAAATCTCTTTATTTTCGAAAAGGTGATGTTTTTGGTGTGCGAGAAATGAGTGGAGATAGGGACAGACAGCTATATTGACCGAGATTCTCCTCATGACCATAGCAGCACTTCTTTCGCATCTTGGCTTGGGTTGCTCAACAAGCGATCACTAAAGGTCCAATGTCCTCTGTCTGCAGCTAGTTCTCCTTTTGGCGTCCTGTCTCCAACTGACTCAAACCTCCCTGGCACCTGTTTATAATATTTTCAACCGTACACCTGCTTCTGCTGTTCCGCTTATTTTCAGAGGTGACTTGATTGACGGCTCGGTCGAGGGTCAATATATAACACTTTTAGAGTTGTCTTTCTGCTTCCGTCTTCTTGTCCTGCACAAGCATGGCGTCTTTCTACTTCAGCGTTACCGGAAGTCATGTGGTACGAGCCACTATACAACAATCAGAAATCTTTATACATATATATTACATTTATGAATTGTAAAAATTTTGTTAACATTTTTCTACAATTTTCTTTTTTTCCCAACTGTTACACAGTTAAATGTTTTTATATGCAACGGTAACAACTTAACATAGGTGATTTATTTGCACACACTTAAATGAATATACATAAATGTTTTCTAAGTAAAAAGTTTGTTGGTAATTCTATTTTTGTATGAGTTATAACTAACTTATTTACACACGAGTATTGCTATTATTTTTATAAATTTTAATGATTTCAGTCATTTCTAACACTAATTCTATTCAATATTAATATTTTTTTTTTTGGCCGACAGTGAAGTGGATACAAGTATTATTTAACATTAATTTCTCTAAGCAAGTTGTAAAATGATTCCAAGTATTGATATGTATTCCTAATATTTCGAAACATCAATCATTTGTTTAGACCCAGTTAAAGGATCAAAGAGTTCTATTTCAAACAATTCATACTAAGTCATTTGTTTGTACATTCTCAATGTCAAAAGGTTCTTTCGAAACATTGATTAGAACATATCAGGTGTTACTCCTCTGTGACAGAGTAAACGTGGGAACAATGGCAATGAAGTGGTACCCCACATTCCGCAAAGCTCCAAGACTGGACTTTCAACATCGCGCTGTTTTGTGTCATATCAGGACAATCGTAGGTGGTGGTCTTACCCCTCTGCAGATCCTGGGCAATCTAAGTATTATTTGGTCCAGTTAAACCGGAGTTGGGAGTAATTCCATCTGGACAAGAAAACTATTAAAAAATGAACATTTAAATTTTCCTGGTAAAGAGCTCAATGTAATAGACATTACAGAGCAATAATTTCATTAAGAATAAACACCAACCGGTCACATTAGGATTATAAATTTATTTCCATCTTGTTATGTGTTTTTGAAAAATCAAAAAACACGAAAAAAATTAACAGGACTTCTTCAGATCTTATGAATAAAATAATTTTTATCCACAATTTAATCCATAAGATCAGAAGAAGTCCTGTTAATTTTTTTCGTGTTTTTTTTTTTATTTTTCAAAAACACATAACAGGATGGAAATAAATTTATAATCCTAATGATACCGGTTTGTGTTATATATATATATATATATATATATATATATATATATATATATATATATGTGTGTGTGCCTCTATTTTGAAGCAAGACACAATGGCTTCTTTAAAATAACTACATTTGTCTTCAGTGATTACACACAGCCAAATTTATTAGTTTAACCTAGAAAATCTTTTTATTTTTACTTTTTAATAGCCTATCAACCAACGTTGGTGAGTTAATTCGAATGGCATATTAGTATAAGATTGGGTTTGAGTTTGTTTGGGCTTTATGACATATCAACCGTCGTTAATTATTTAATATAAAATCCATTTTTATACATATAAACATATCTATTTCAAACAATTCTGTTTTGCAAAATTACTCATTTTTTTTTTTTACTTAGAGTTAAATGTATAAAACAATCCATTTGAAACAATTCAGTTAAGCATAATTATACGGTTTAGTTCCACTTGACCCATAGACAAGACCCTAGCAGGTGCTACTACTCTGGGCCTCATTGGACTTTGGAGCGATGGCAATGAAGTTTTACTTCCTATTCTCCTAAGAAGAACCGATGCTTCACCATCGGATTTTTTAGTGTCATATCTAGGACACTCGTTGGTAGGGAGTCTTAATTCTCTGCAGATATGCAGTCAGTGTGTTCTTCTGTCCCAGCAGTCTGAGCCACCTTGTATAAAAACACCAGTGATGCAGTTTAAAACGTAGCTGGGGAGAGAGAGTGGGGATCAATACCTTCATTCAGGGTATTACTTTGAAAGTGAACATAACCGTTGGAATGGAGTTCGAACTCGCTTACTTCCATGAATCTGTTTAGCACATTAGCTATTGGGACGCTCACCTCTTGAATACGAGTAGGATGCATGGTATTATCTAACACTCGGAAGAATCATGTGTGCATCTTATTTTACACACGAGTCTTCTACTCGAGTCAACATTTTTAATGCCTATTATCCTTAAAGGACATATAAAAAAATATTTAAAAAAGGAGACAAATAAACCTTAAAAGGGAAATATTTGAAAAACTTAAATCTCTCTTGATGAGAATGAATAATCCAAAGAAAAGAAAACACAAGATGTAAGTTAAAACACAAAGGATTAAAATCTAAAAAAATAATGTGAAAAAAAAGTATACGAAATAATATGAACCAAACATTATTTCTTTAAAGCAAACTTTTTTAAGAAAATTCAATCTAGACAAAAGAAAAAAAAACCTTAGCAGAAACGATTAAGAGCTGAAAAGGAAATATTGAAATGTTTTCGTAAGCATGAAAATAAGGCAAGGGGAAAAAATTCTTATATTGTGTCAACACTTGACAATCAGCAGCAGCTCCTCGCGTTAAATTTTCATCTTTGCACTTAAAAGACTTTAGATCATAAACAAACAGAAACATAACGAACCGTAATCACTTCAAGGTCTATGCATACATTAAATCCCGCTCTGTTTGGGATAAAAAATATATCTACAAGTACGAAACATTCTGGTCGAAACATCTGCTACGTCAATAATTGTGTTCAAAAAATTGTCAAACAAATTTAAAAAAAAAAATAAACGATTTGGTTGTATTTATTGATTATACTGTCAAAATGTTATTAATTTAATATTAAGAAAATAAAGTGCAAAAATGCTTCAAATTTGCAGCTGTCAATGGAAATGTTTTGTTTTCACATTTTTTTAACAAACCAAATTTAATCCAGTCGTTATTTTTTCTTCCTTTACAAAGACTGGAAATTTGAAAGAAAGAAACAGGATCATGTTTTAAAATTTCAATCTTATTCTAACGTCGTATATGCTCTTTTCACTTTAGTAATTAAACCTGACAGAAATTGGTAAAAATTAAAAGAACGTTAAAATCGACGCAATAATTAAAGTTACAAAATGGACTTTACAAAGATTTAAATTTATCAAAAGCATTTCATTTCTTTTTGTTTACTCTTAAGCAAAGTTTCTCTAATTGTATTTGATGCATTCTTACAGAGTGTAAACTAAAAATTTCCGTACATGATATAAATACAATAGAGTCTAGAAAAATTAAAAAAAGGATCACACGTGAAGAAAGCTAGAGAACAAAGTAGTTCGAAGTATGGAGAGAATGATAATGGCGCCTCATCTGAACAATAATAACTGATAAACTCGTTCAAAATGTCTTTTTCTTTCGTAAAACTATGATGATATGAATCATTAACGACGACTAAAATCTGAATATCTTTTATCAATCAAAACGTCCGTTCATTTAAATGACATGTACATTTTAACACGTCGTATGTAACCACCACGACACTAACCCAGGTGCACAATATCCGGGAAATTGTCTTTATGAACCAGCGATTTTTTTTCTTTTAAGAGATGTCATGAAAACTAGTAAATTTAAATTCGTTGACCCCTAAGCTTTTTATTCCAACTACCCACATTTTCGCCTCGGTGGTCTATATCAGCCATTTTGAGAAGCACACCTCTAATTTTTTTTTTTTTTTTGTATATATACACATCGAAGTAGTATGCAATCCTCCATTAAATGCGAGACAAGTTTGTTGGGGCTGTAGAATACACCGACTGCATCTCTTGAGTGGTAAGCCTCCGACCTCAAGGGTTTCCTGCATATGACACTAAAAATATGATGAAGAAGCTCCAGTAATGCTTTCACTTTGTGGTATCCGGAATACCCCTTCATTACTATCGCTCCCGGGTTCATTCTGGCCTGGAGTGGTGGCATCTGATAGAGCCCTATCTAAGGGTCAAATAGAAAAGTTTACATTTAAAATGATTTCAAACAAATGACTTACACTAAATTATATTGTCTGAAATAGAAGTGTTTGATCATTTAACTTTGAATAAACCAATGAGTGATGTTTAATTGAATTTGTAGTGATATATGTCAATATTTATATGCATGTAACTTTGTTGGTTAGTGCTAATTTAAAAAAAAAACTGTAAGGGATTAAATTTTTAATATAAAGGAATAAAATTTGATATGAGTGTGACACTAAAGCCAAATTTAGTATTTAACTGTTATCTTTTTAGGGGGCTTTAGTATGCAAAATTCAAACGGTAGATATAAATAGTAAGTTCTGCAGCTTTCTCGTTCGGATACCGATTCGAAAAGATAAAGATTTTTAAAATAAATGTTATGCGAAAGAAACAAGAAAGAAAGGGATAGAAAAGATAAAGTGTTGCAGATTTTAGAGCAATTTGATGGAACTTATCTAAGCGTGTCCGGGAAACAAAATTCTTTGAATTTGAGTATTTTTCTTTTTTGTTTTGTCAAAAAGTTTCAGAGTCCTTTCAATTTCGAGTCTTCTTTAAAGTTCTTTCAAGAAGAATTCTTTGTTGAATTTTCTTTCAGTTGTTTAACTTGGTAGCATTTCAGTTGTTGACTTTCGTTTAATTTTACTTTTATTTCTAAGGAAGCTCCATTCAAGAAGCAAGTGACGAAACCCATTTGACTACTATTTTTCCTGCTTACAGTTTGGTCCCCGAATTCCTACTGAGGGTTCAATAGTAGTCCTAGACTAAAAAAGGTAACTTTTTGGTGCTATATTGTCTGGTATTTAACCTCTTTTCCACTCTGGCTAAATCAAGTGCCGCACGTGGTCGTCTTAATTTCTTTTAGAAATAATTTTTAATAAAATTGAAGTATGAAAAACATAGAACTCTTTGATCATTTAACAGTGTATAACTACAAAACGTGTTTACAAGACGTATTCGATATATATTTAAATAACCACCAATGATTGATATCCTTTAAACTAAACCGAATGTAATATAAACATACACACTCTCTCGCTCTGTTTTATTCAACTGGGGAAAAAAAAACCCAATCAAATCAAGCTTTGAAAAATTCAATATGAAATATTATTCATGTTGTTAAAACTTTGAGATAAATATGATCAGGTGCCTTTTTACAGACATATCAACCATCTAAAATATTAAATTTTTGCATTTGGTCCGAAATAGTTCTTAGAGTAAATCTTTTTGTGACACCCTCAAATCATTAAGGAGGGCAACATCATATTATATTTCTCAAGCAGTTCATTTTAACCTTACGTGATGAACCCGCTGGCATAAAGTCTTTTGACCATGTGATACTATTTACCAACCCCTCCGCTCTGGCAGGATATGACACAAGGTCAATTTTTAAGCGGAGTTTAACAGGTTTGAATTCAGAGTTTTCTTTCTCCTAGAATAGTTGCTTAACCAAAGCTGAAGAACCTATTCTGTCCTACTATTTACCCATAGCTGAAGGGAGAATAATTGGATTCATACCTTCCCCAAGGGTATTAGTTCTATGTGAAATGCAATCAGTCTCGTCCAGGATTTGAACTCGTGTCGCCGTGTCTCTTTCCTACGACGATAACGACTACGCCACGGGCACCTCCATAAATTTTGACCATGTGATCCCTAACAGTACATTATCATACA
This sequence comes from Sepioteuthis lessoniana, assembly GCA_963585895.1. NCBI lineage: Eukaryota > Metazoa > Mollusca > Cephalopoda > Myopsida > Loliginidae > Sepioteuthis > Sepioteuthis lessoniana. The sequence goes on along the minus strand of OY757912.1, from coordinate 27,962,198 downwards.
ATGTTTAGATATACGTTTGTTTCGGATGTTAAGATGTTATTTATAAGATTTGAGATTCTTGATTTCAAAATCACGGAAACTGTCAGCAGAATTCTCTGGCTCTTCAAAACATTTATATAAGTTCTTCCAGACTGCATCAAATGTCCTGAAAGAACTTATGTACATAATTTCTTGCGGGTCAGACAACCATACAGAGTCCATGAAAAAACAAAAGTAATTGTTCGCTTATATATTATATCATGAAATAGCAGATATTTTTTTTAAATAACGTAATACGTATGTTATATGAGATTGATGTTACTAGTCATTTCTAACGGGGCAACATACTTTTTTACCAAATCCATCATCTCTTTATATCTTCTTGGCCTTCAACCAAAAATGCATTTTGGGTAAATTGCCAGGTGATCACACACTGAATTCTTTTCTTAAATGGAGATTGCGTTTCAGGTTATCTGAATTTATAATACATCTCATTTTTTAAGCAAGGGACAGAATTGAACACACTGTTTTTATCTTGTTAACAATCATGCATACTCCGAAACCCTATCGTTGTTTGTCAAACAGGAAACAAAGATGATAGATTTATACGTGAAAATTGACTCTTGAAAAGAATACAATTAATTCTGTGTCAATTATTAGTCTTCCTACTAAATGTCTCTCGGTTTTTAGTTCAACACTTAGGTCTTCATTCTAGAGAAATAAGTGAAATTTAAAATATATCAGTGATAATTCTATCCTTTTACACTCTCAAAAGTACACTAATCGCCGAATTGCTCACAAAGAATCACAAGTGCCAGAGCTGGTGTAGTCTTGGTACGCTACCCATGTAACGTGTCTGGAGCATAAATATACGGCAAAGAACATTCTTCCCCAGGTCTAAAATTGGTTTGAATTCATATTTTTCTTTCTCCTTGAAAAATTGTTGCTATACAAATGTTAAAGACTTCTCCACCATACTATTTACCCATAACTCGAGGAAGAATCGTCACAATTAGTTGGTTTGTGTTTTATGGTATATCAACAGTTGTGGGATAGTTTTTGATATATATGTATATATATTTTAATCGAATCGTTTGTAGGTAACTTTATATTTTAAACAAATTCTCAAATCATTTTTCCACACAATCGCTTTCAAATATTGCTAATCAACATTAGTAATTTTAGCAAGAGAGTATTTCCATCTAATATGAATAACGTTGACTAAGCTTTATAGTTTCGAGATTCTAGTAGTAGTCCTTAGTCAATGATCGAACTGTTCTATTTGACCCATATATATGACATTAAAACGAACTACCGATCTAGATTAGAGTGAACCAGGGATTAATGGCAATGGGTAAGTACTCCACATTCCCCAAAGCTCCAGGATATGATCCTTACTATCTGCTGCTTGTTAGTTTACCCGGAACAATCATTAGAGGGGTTATTACGCCTCTTCGTGGGTGCAACCGTCGTAATCAAGGAACCCAAAGTGAATTTAGAGTATTGCTGGTTAATGAACCCCTATCGTTGAAATCCTCTGTGAGCCGAAGACTATGGTCCCATCAAAGGGACGCATACAGAAAGGCTTGTGACCCTGAGATACTTGCTGGGAATACAGAGGTTACGCACAAACATAACTCATTCATTCTTTTTATGTTCGAATCAAAAGCATCTTTGAAGGTAATTTTAATTGAGTGAATAAATTCAAATTAAACGTCATGAGCAAAAACCAACATGACTAGACGAGACAATATTCAACTTCAGGTGATACCAGAAGGAGTGAATGAGAGAGAAAGCGAGAGAGAGAAGAAAAAGTGGAATAAAACATCCCTGATCCCGCCAGTGCAGTTAGATTCATACCTTTCTTAAAGACAGTGGAGCAAACAGCCTCGTTTAAGTTTAGAACTCAGGTAGACGAATCAATTTTCTCTGACAAAACAAACGTTAGGTCACGAACATCTCCAATTGTTCATATGACATAAGAACGCTGCTGTTTGGGAAAATATCAGCTCTAAAACTGAAGTCCATTCCCAAAGCATTCTTTCGGGGGAACATTTTTTTTTGCTGTTTTTACCACTTGCAGGATTAATATTCTGTATCGATTTTTAAAAAAAATATAAATCTTATTAGAAATGAAATTATCTTTTGATGGATAATCTCAGAAGTTTTGTGAATGGTCTTTCACTATTTCCGCAAATGATTCTTTGACATTTGTTGCTTAAACATAGCGCATTTTTATAGCAACTTATATTGTTCGTAGCTAGTTTTCTTAGTAGAAAAAAGCATATACACATAACTGCAATTTTTACGATGCTATGTATTTGATACGACGTATACGAAGACAATGATTTACTGCACAGATTTATAATTCTTTTCTCAATTGCTCTATCAATTTACAGCAATTGTTGGCTGATAAATGTGCGCATTATGTTTGTGCAGGTGCTTCTACTTTTATTCGATATTTCGTTTATACGAAACGTTATTTAACTGTCATCGATAAATCAATTCAGGGCCAGGAAAAGAAAATTGATTTCTTCATAAGCATAATGAAATTTTTAACATTTGCACAATATATAAAAATGAGAAAGTACGTTCAATCGAATTCTTAAAATAAAGCCAAACATTTACAACCTAAATGCATTAAAATGCAATTGGCATAGCTTAATCCATATGTACATTTTTAACTGTCACCGCTTATGAAAGAACAGAAGAAATATGTGAATTATTGATTAACAATATAAATACACGTTTTAGTTGATTTAAAAGAATTAAAGATAAACACCATGTATATTCATCAATACATACAAAACTTTTGCCTACCGTTTCATTGTTGATTTGTGGCCACGAAATAATTAACGGAATTAATTTTATCGAATTGTGATTCACTTTTACAAAACTATTACTCCTGTTGAGGTCAAATACCTGTTTTTAATTTATACTTCCATGTTTGAATTGTACAAATGCACAAATATACAGTAAGAATTAAAAAATAATTCCAAATATATTTCAATTCTCCAATCTGTATGTACCGGTAAAGCCTCGTATTTTGGATCCGATTCTAACCGAATTATCAGTAATTTTTTTAATCATGACAGTTATCAACTTTTTTCGGCAAATCCCTCAAGCTCCATGTCAAAAGCCTAATACACAGTTACAATGTTTCCCCTCTCACTATCCTGACTCACACACTTGGTAATCACTACATCAGTTACATGTCACTTTATATGCCTTTACGTCCACTGTTTGCCCTCAAAGTCAATCCATTTTGTCTCAACAGTCACCCGGCATTTAGAAAGCTTAGCCACTTTCTCAAAAGGATTACACTCTCCAAGTATAGAAAATAAAATTAGATTTTTTTTTATATTCGCTCAGTTTTAGATGAAACTAATGTTCTGTATACTACGTCCGAAGTAGAGACAATGGCTTGTAGGATCTAAACGATATACACAAGAATAAACCGATTCAAATGCGAATATTATACTTGGTTAATTTTTACTACATAAACTTCGTAAAGGTCAGGGAATTGTTTATATTGTACGTTTATATTTACATTTAGGTTATAAATTTTTGCTCACAGTTTTATATAAAATATTATCAAATACTAAAAATGTGCACTCAGTTGTAAGGCTTCAAATAGTATTATCTAATAATATAAATTCATACGCAATTATGTGTTTATAGTAAATAACATCTAATCAATGATTATCTTTCGTTTTCGTACACTTATATAGTTTCGATAATCCTTTGAAACAATTACAGCTTTAAGTAACTATTCATAATACAAAAAGTTGCATCGGATTATTTGATATCATTGAAATAATACAATTTGTTAACATATTTATTTGAATAATACGTGAGGCCTTAATAGTTACTACCACATCAAGCCCAAGTGTTCCTAGAGGTATTAGCAATGAAAAAGTAGTCCAAACTTTCCAACTCTCTAGAACTAGAGCCTCGGTACCAGGTACAGCTGTCATACTCAAAACATTGCTTTTGGAAGGGGTTTAACCCGCTGCCAGAAATACAATCAGCGTATTTTAAACTAGCCGACATGTTGGCATTATATTGTTTATTTGAGCGCGCTTTGAAACATTTGTGAGAAAGGAAAGAGATGTTAGATACCCTGTGAATAATTTTGTCACATAACCTTACTTCTCAGTGTCCTGAGTCAGGTTGTCTTCAATTTATCTGGCACAGAAAATGGACCCAAGTAGGACTTGATAAAATCAAGGTCTAATATCTTTATTATTTTGATGCCTACTAAGATAGTAAACTGGAAATGACTAACACCAACCCTGAAAAAGATCTTTGCACCGAACATATACAATGTTAAATTATCTATAGCCAGATCAAATTCTGTAAAGTAAAACATCCGATAGTACAAAAAAAATGCATTCTTAATCTGTTCTATTATTTCCGTAAAATATAATTTTGTTTTTATGGCTGATTTCGTTTTATGGTTTGTTTTTTTTTTTTTTTTTTTACACATTTTTTTTTATATTAGGCAATTTATTTCAAAAATATCTTACAGCTATAGCAAAAAAATGGTTAGTACACTTTCTAAAATTTGCCTCGACTAATTTCTATTTTAAGGATATATATATATATATATATATATATATATATATGTGTGTGTGTGTGTCTACCTTATAGATTGTATTAGTTATTTTGAAAGTTTCAGTTATACGAGGATCATTAAATAAGTTTCCAGACTTTTTTTGGTATGGACACTTTTGTTGGTAGTACACACACGAAAATCTAGTCACCTTCGAAGTTATCTCCTCCGGCTGCAATGCACTTGTTGTACCGTTCCAACAACTTCTGGAAGGCCCTACGTATGTCCTCTCGTGTGATTGTGTCAACCTTCGACACAGCCTCTTTCATCTCTTCAATGGTCTCATAACGATAGCCTCTGAGCTTAAGGAATAAGCAAAAGTAACAGGAAGCAAGGTCTGGACTATCGGGAGGGTGATGAACTGTCTTGATGCCCATCTTGGTCAAATAGTCTGAGACAAGGATGGAGTTGTCTTGTTAGAAATGTCACTGACCAGATTTGAAGAGTGCTGGCCTTTTCCCACGGAATCTCTTCCTGAACTCCCTTAAAACCTCAACATAGTAACCCTAATCCTTTGGCTAATCAACTCTGGTGAATTGACTTCCTTACTCCTCCCACACCTCTCATCTTCCCTCATAGACTCCCTGCCCTTTCTTTGAATTTCTTATGCAATTCAAAAACTGAAGCTCCATTCATGAAAGATGCTTCAAAAGCAGTCTGAAGCATTCCATACGTTTTTATGGCATTTTCTTCAAGTTTAAAACCTAAGTTTATTGCATATCGTTCTTCTAAAGTGTCCTCACATCCAGATTGCATTTTTGAAACTCACCAGCTGTGACAATCAGGCTTTAGTAGAGTGTATTCCAATTCCTGCTGTGGTTGTTCATTTGAACTTGAAATCATAAAAATTGGTCAGTCATCTCAGAAGATGCATTGGCATTACATACCGAATTTTCAAGAGTCTACGACAATTATAAATGGCTGTACAAAAAAAAAAGTTTGGAAACTTATTGAATACACCACGCATCCCCTCTCAGTTTTCTTGTATATTTTCCGTTCTCTCCCCGGTAATTTTTATTTGTTCACTCATTCTTTTCATGCCATCTCCAGGCGTAGAATATGAATACAGAAGTTATACAGTTCGTTTAGGCAGATATAGAAACCCAAATAAAAATTCCCAGTAAAATAGAATTAAAAATAACTTATATAACACCCAATATCAATACCGGATTTAACAAGACCAATTATTGACATTGACTTATTAAGTCTCAAAGAAATGTCTGGAGAATCGATTAGCAAAACTATGAATAACAAACAGTTTGCACTGCTGGTGAAAAAAGGACTAGATCCTAAAAACACGTTCACCTACTGGCTCCCTCACATGGACAAACCGGTGTTGGCCGACGAGTAAAAAGACTGGATACCAAGAAGGATTGTCCTGGTGAGATATACTCAAGGAAATACGTGCTGTCAGTACGAAATGATTTATGACAAAACCATCTAAAATAATAAAATCCTTTTGATTCAAATCAGGATCTACAATTCCCCCATGGGTATTCTTTTCATATATACACAAATTGCATGATGTAGGGTTTAACTAGATCTGTTTTTTTCCAGATATTTCAACTCAAAAGGTTAGGTATGGGTGTTATCAACGAAACTTATATAATGAACTTTTTTTAGACCACATGACTGCCCTTTGGAACAGCAATGTGCTCAACTCCATGACATAGAAACATCGATGGAAATGTGTTTATAATTTATTTTTCATAATGTGACTTTCTTTACTATCAACTTGTATTTTTCCGTTTTTTTCAAATTACTATGAAGATTTTGTTTTAAATTCTTTTTTAAAATTTAGTACGAACCAATAAAAAGTAGAACAAATGCTAAATCTATAATAAATTTCGCAGATCAAATCTTTAGTTAATTAGTGCGTATAAAACATTTTCCCAGAATTTAGCTGTCCAAGTTTAGATGGGTGTGTTATGCATAAAATGACTTTTTAAAAATTAAAGCAAAAGTAGCAGCCATGCCAGGAGTTTGTTATTTTGCTTACGCCAAAACTAGAGAACCACATATTTTCAATATGAAATATTTTTCCCCTAATACCCTATAACTCGTGCTATCATCCTGAAAAAAGATAAACCTCACACCTTAAATATCTTAAGTAATCCTGTCAATTCCTGTAAAGAAATGAAAGATATTATTTTCCTGATGTTTGAATAAAGAATCATTTTAGATTTGTTTTTTAAGTTCTAATCAAAAATTTAAAGAGAAAGAATTAAAAATGTTGTCCACTTAAGTATGGCAAGTCGAAATCTAATATATATACATTTAACGACACCGGAGCTTATTCCTAAGAACAGTTATTTAAAAATAAATCTGAGGGGGTTGGGCGCTGGGAGCGAGCCAAGATTTTTCTTAAGCTACAGTATGAATTTTTTGAGAGCTACTGGCACCGACTAAGGTTGGTTTGTTGAATATTATGACCTATCATTTTGGTTATTCTAAGCCGTAAACTTTTTTTTTATTCGTATTATGTGAGGGATCGTTGTTACATGTATATTTTTTTGACTCATCTGTTGATAATTGAACATTCAGGGTAGTTGTACGACTTCGGTTTTTACTCTCTGGTGAACTCTGCATTTCTACTGTGCATTTAAATCTGGGTGCCTTTGTGGGTAATGATTAGATCGACGGACTTCTATCTTAGGTTGGAGGCCTGTTTTCTTCACCGAGCTTATCTTATCGTTTCAAGTGATTTTCACACACTTTAGATGCTAGAGAATTTTCTTCTAGTTTGGGCAAGATTTTTGCCTTAAATATGGCGTTTCGATGGAGAGTAGCGAGTTCACTTTTCTAAACCTGCCTGCTAAAAATACCAGTGCATACGTTACAGATTTAATCAAAATTCTACTTAGTCCAGATGCGAAAGAAAACTGGACATTCGAAGTGATATTTTAGTATTAAATTTGCTGAGTACTTTGAACCTTTGGTTTTCATTACCTTTTTCACAGCTCACTGAAGTTGACCGGTGAGGAATTGGTTCTGGATTTGCGGGGACAAGTGAGACAAGCTATAGCGTGACTTGCGAGAGGAAGAAATACCAAGTTCCGAGAAGCACTGATTCCTATGGGAAAAAAGGAATGCCCACGAATTTACCAAGCACTTGGTGTCTTATCCATTTTCATGTCTTTCTAGAGCCTGAAGTAAGTAAATTAATGAATAAACCTCGGAAGTTTGAAACAAGTGTTTTGTGTTTCTTCTCGTCCGAAGCTGATCACCTGCATGAACATAGCAGAGGTAATTTATAATACAAGATGTTTGCAATGCAATATCATCCTGATATTTACATGAAGACACATGTAGTCATTAAGTGATATAAAATATCCTCATTTTATGTATCTGTTGTTATAAGTTCTAATATTTCTTTTTAATCTTCAATCTGTAGATTTTCGGAAGACATTTTCAATGCGCTACAAAGAACTTCCAGGAAATTGAGACGTGAAATCGATATCCGAAGGAGAAAATGAGATTATTTTCTTCCTGGAATGATTTCCACTAATGAGAGAAATATCTTGCGAGATGCGGGAAATACGAAAGAATGTGATCAGACAAAATGGTTTCATGTGTGAAATTTCCCAAACGCTCGTGTAACAATTTGTGTAACCCAATTTTGGACTTCTCGTGTGGCTTCTGTTTAGACAATTATCTTATCAAAGAAAGTTAAAATAACAAAACTAAAAAAAAAAACCAAAAAATTGCATGTATTGCATTCCTTTTTTCCCATAGGAATCAGTGCTTCTCGGAACTTGGTATTTCTTCCTCTCGCAATTACTATGATAAAAAAATCAAAACCCAAAATTTTCAAAAATTACAGACCGTTATTACGATATTAAAAAATTCTTTTTTACGCACGTATGAAGTGCGTAAAAAAGAATTTTATAACCCATTAATAAATACGCCCTTGTAATTATTTATAAAATGTTTATTTCCTTCTGAATCAAAAATAATGATTTTTATTATTTATGTGGAACAAATCAAAAGGATATCCTTACCTATTTATTATCAAACTATATCACCGAAATAACTAAGTAAAATTGGCGACTACACCGAGGTGTAGGGGAGGGCACTACTCCATTTCCAGGATTGTACCACTTTACCGCTGATCCGTACCTTATAAGGATGAGTGTTAAGTTAGGCAGCATCAAGTACCATTTTTTTCAGTCTTTCACATAACTAAACCTGGGATTGAACCCGGACTATTAAACACTACTCATTGGGCGAAATAGTAAACAAAAATATGTCGCTGTCATTTCATTCTTGAGAACTTAACTCTCATTACTTAAATCGGTGTAGGTTTGGTGGAAGTCCCTATGATGTAGTGGAATACGTGCTGAATTCTGTCATTGTACAGATTTCGAACTCCAGGTGTAATATTGCATTAATTTTCACATTAATATCTTGACAAAGGCGTGAAACCCCTTATCTCCTACCTATGGTTTAAAAAGTTCCCCTACGTTTTTTTCCCCGACAAGAATGTCCTTGACATTAAATAACCTCGACGGTTAATCTGCCATCAAACAAAGAAATAAAATTTTAATTTCCATTAACCGTTCCATAGGACTTAATCAAATTATGTTTACGTTTCTCATATTTTCATTATTGTTGCTTATTTAATTCCGTTCTAAATTTTCTGGTCAAAAAAGTATTACCACAAGTAGTCGTTATTTTATCATCTGAAGTTTTGCTAAACAATACATATTTTTTGATAAGTTGGTATTTCGTGACTGCCGATCGTTTACATCTAAAACTCTAATGGCCTCTTTCTACCTAGTTTTTCCAATATGCTTTCATTTACTGACCAAACCCGTGTACTTTTATGGATCTTTGTCCTTGTTTAAAGTACACTCAGTACAAACGTGTGCACTTGCTCACCTCTTTTAAATACCACATATATCCAACCTAAAAGGAAAAAGAGGTAATGGAGTGGGAAGAAATGATTTCCTAAAATATCCGGAAAAATGTAAGCTTTACAAATATATAAAAAAACAGCATTTAAGACTAGTTTAAATAGTTATTCAGTCTGACGTATCATTGTCGAGGTGAAAAATGAGATATCAATTGTCTATCTCGATTAAGTAATAAGTTTAGTATCGCAAAAGGTGGGAAGTATGTAACACCAACAGATTCGAACTTGATTTCCAAACCCATTAATAATTATAAAAATAGTGGATATGAAAACACACAAGTTGAATTTGTTTGTATAGAACAACCGACGAGTGAATCCATTATTCAGTAAATGGCTCACTACTTATTCTAATTTTTTTTAAATTTGGTATATGGTGCGACCAACTGATATTAGCCTATGATTTAAGTCTCAATGTCACATGATAAGCGAGTAAATTGGGCACGTATCAACACAACGTCAATTATAAAGCGGACTACTACTAGTGCGATTTCAAAGTTCAACTTCTTGGACCGGTTGCCACACCTAAGTTAAAGAACCCTGTCTGCCCTATAATTTATGCATAACCTAAAGGAAAATAATTATATTGAGGTGAACTAAAATCCAATCAGCTTTGTCAAGAAGTAATTTCCTAAACTTGTCACAACTTCAGACGTAACTCCACAGAACCGACTGTACAAGCAGAGGCGTCTCAAAAAAAGCTCGATATTTTCATTACCACGTGACTCGTTTGTGTAACATTAGGGAAGAGTGATGTAAAACGTATAAAATTTCATAGATATTTTCAAGAACTAATCATTTATTTCGATAATACAAAATTTAACTAGGAAATAGAAAATGAACTGAGTAACATAAATTTATAGACATTGTGTTTGTTAGAAAAAATCTCTTCGGCTATTTAATCAGATCGAGGGATAAAAGTATATTTCCCTTGCCTAAATAGTGGAGTTATAATTCTGTGAATATGATTGTTGCTTTTATCTTTGTTTTTGATAATCGGTCGATATCTACTTTCGGCTTTGCGATGCCCATCTCATCTCGTGTCTTTAGAGTTCAAGTAGTACTTTTTTTTAGAATAAAAAAAAAAACAAACAAACAAAAAAAAAAACACAGGTACAAATCGAATTCTGATCTTGAAACCAAATTGAGAAGGTCATTACATTAAATTGATTAGAACAAAATGAACGATAAAAAAAATAATCAGAATACTTCAGTCGTAATTGCCTCACCCGTTTCACTCTTATTCAGCTTTCTTTTCTGTGCAGATGTTTTCTTGCACGGTGTTACTTTAGTATATATTTCACAATTTCCAGTAATGAGAACCCAAATATTTATATCACCAAAGTCAACCCTAAAGATCGAGTCCTGAGCATTAGGTAGCATCTTCAACACGTCACTAGTTTCGATGATAAATATATTTTACTGAGTGGTGTCGTTACCCACATGACTTCAAATTTACCCTTTTCCTCGTAGACTTCATCATTTCACCGAGTTTAGAATACAACGATTACCACGCCCCCAGATTGGTCCGTCCCCACCAAAAAGGGAAGCGTTTCTGGATGTGAAACTAACATATGATGGTAAGACTCTTATTCTGGTCAGCCTGGAGTAGTTATTGCTATTACTTCAAAATCCAGCCTGATTATGAATGACCGAAACTTCCATATATATGTCAGATAGGTCTTAAAATTATTTTTACCCATAGGACTATATGCATTTACTCAAAGATTATTAGTAAACTAGCTTTAAATGTTTTAAAAAATTATTGGAAAATATAAATGAATCCCGATATTCCTTCCGAGCTACTGTATCCATATTGGTCTAAATATTCTCATCAAATAATATTTTCTAAATAAATTTCACAGCCTATTATTTAAAAAAAAAGTTATTTTCATAATTCGGTGTTTTACTAAAATTATTCAAGAACAGTTTTTCACGTATATATATTTTTTTCTTCAAAATATAATCTGTTTCATTAGCCAAGTCGAAAACACCCGAAGTTTTTGGGTCAGTGCCAGATCCTTCGCTCATTTAGATTTGTCAGATATTTTGAACATGTCCTATGTTAACGACTTATCACTAGCCACCAACATCCCGAATCAGACCTTATGCTCGGTATACTCAATCAAGTGACGTATCCAAATGATTCAGTGTTTTTTGATCCGTTATATAAGCATTCATAAATACAAACTAGTAAATTCTAATGTGAATCCCTATGCTTTTATTATTCCCTATCCAACTTTTATTCCCTCCTAAGATATCTATATGGATAACTTCATTAAGCCTGCCTCATAAAAGGTAATTGAAAGTTTAAATATAATTTACATCAACTTGTCAAAACATAAGATACACTAATGTGTCAGGTAAATATTTAATAACTGTATATGAAAGGGGATAATATAAAATTATCTTTATTTTCTGATAAAATTCAAGTTTTTAACGGATCTGCTCAGTTTTCAAGCTTATCCAAGCGCAAATTCTGAAGTCTAAATATATTTTTCGTTATTAATTTTAATTTAGAATGCGCTCCAAAAACATGGTCAGTAAGTTTACATCTCTGCTTGTGGTATATTATGTTTAGTTTTCCTCTAAGTGTAAGCATATTTTTCATTAGCTCTTGTCTAAACTTGGTCAGTTTTTGAGCTTAAAAATAATATAACCCGCTGCTTATTTAGGCATGGGTGATAATTTCCCTTAAGTGTCTTAAATAACATCAACTGCATTGGTTTATTGATTACCACACGATGTTAAATTTAGCATAACATAAGACGTTAAAAAGACCAGTGATAAATAAGTAACGGGTGTGAATTGTATAGAATATACATTAGTAGTGATTTTCATGAATCTTTTCCCCCCGAAAAAAACAAACAAAAAAAAACATTTCAGCACTAATAGATTTTGGTTGGTTAAGTTTTATAGCATAATTATCATTGTCAGTTATTTCATGGAATATCATCTTTTATGTAATATAACATGTAAACGAATAGTTTAGAGATAACATTAAATAACCCAGAATTCATTTGTTTTCACGCTGTTTAATGATTTTGAATATTGCTATTTAACCTTAACTCTTCAATTTAACTTCATTTTTTTTTGCACATTTCTGAATAATTCAACATTTCCGTTTGACAAATAGATGGGACCCGAACAGGAACTACTATTGTGTATCACAGTGAATCAAAGAGTAATGACAATGAAGGGACACCCCACAATCCCCCAGAGCTGGAATCTCACTATAAGATGGTTTAGTGTTATATCCAAGACACTCGTAGAGGGAGAGTCTTGTTTCTTTACAGAAATGCAGTCAATGTATTATATAACCTTATTTGACTGGATCGACTCTAAATAAAAAGTTCAAAGTATGTAACAGAAACCTGATATAGTTCCTCATTCTGCTCCACAAGATAATCAAGACTATCCGCATGAATATAACGAATTTGAAGGCTAAATTTCTAAGCAAAATATTCTACGTCTATCCATGTAAGGTTGAAATTCAAGCACACTTAAAAGTAGTGAGTAATCATTGATTTATTGTGAAGATATACCGTAGTATGTCGGAGAAATTAATTTAGTTGACATATAAAACTAGTTCCAATACGAAAATGTGTTTCTATTTGTATCCTTACCTTATTTCATACAAGATGCAGCAAAAAGAGCAAGTTCGACCAGCAGAATCTAACAGCTGGAAGCAACTTCCCACTTCGACAAAAAAAAAAAAAAAAAAAAAAAAAAAGATTCCGATTAATCTTCGCGTTACAAGTCAAGAAAACCGTTTAATCGTTTCCCTTACAGAGGATGCGCCCCTACTTACATTCATCAGATCAGTTTTCAATTTTTTATATTTACCAAAAATAGTTTGCACACAATTGTATGGGTCTTATTGATCAATAATATTAATTCTAAGTAAACAATAAATCAAGTAGCTATTCTTAATACAATTAAACTGTACACATTTATATCGCATCGATTATTGCTATCTAATCTTAATAATTTTCAAACATATCAAAATGCAACTCAGGATCATATTCTACAGTAATAAAAAAATGCAAGTTCTCAAAAACTGGATCCTCACCATAAGATGCAGTCTAGTGATATATTCAGGACATCCTTTCAAAATTAGTCTTATACTTCCACAAAGTATACAGTTAGCGACCACTAAACCCCGTCTAGAGAGCCAGCTTTTGTGTAGAAGTCAACATATTGCTTTAAACCCAAATACTAATTCAAGGCATGTGAGTTGATCACATTTATTCAAGCTAATCCAATGAAAAATTGTTACAATAAACACATTAATCTGGCTTCATTCAGCTGGTAATAAACGAGCTCTTTCCGTTTAACACGAGTACCAATACTTAAAACTGCTACTTATATGTCCTCCGACAAGAGACAGAAATATATTATATAAAATATTGATATATATTTGTTTTATTCAAGTTACGACGACAGCATATAAATAAGTTTGTGCTAACAGATTAAACACCAATATGCTTAAATTTATGGATTTTTGTTGAAGAATCTTCACACATTCTAATGATATTTTGCATCTCATTTATTTGCAGCTCGTTATTTGTGATTATTTGTTTTGTGTTTGAATTAAAGAGTTTTGTCTTTGGGAGTCCAACTATCAAATATTTCTAACGAATAAAAATTGTCGTTGAATAAGGTACACCTTCATTTTTCTCAGTCTTAATATTTTATTACCACATGATCACATACGATTTAGAATATAAAATATATGACACTGCATGCTAATCGTCAAATGCGACATGATGATAAAGGAAGCAAATATTTTAATGTACATCAAGTCTACGATTCTAGTCGAGGCAATGTAAATATAATTACTTGAATCAGTTGGTTATGAATCTGGAAATGTGTCTTAAGATTTCAAGAATAAAAAAGGATATCCAGATAACACAAATCGATGTTATTTACAAAATATAGAATTAATTTTATCTCCAACCAAAAAAGTTCCTTGTGTGGCTCCGTAAAGGTAGATCGAATAAAAAAAGATTGGTATAATTCAAGGATATATTTTCGGTTTAATTCACGCTTAGGGGTTGCATACATTGCTTGTTCATATTCATAGTTTTGGGTAGGTACTATTTACCAACCCCTCCGCTCGGGCAGGATATGACACAAGGTCAATTTTTTAAGCGGAGTTTAACAGGTTTGAATTCAGAGTTTTCCTTCTCCTAGACTAGTTGCCTCACCAAGGCTGAAGAACCTAGTCTGTCCTACTATTTACCCATAGCTGGAGGGAGAATAAGGGGGTTCATACCTTTCCCAAGGGTATTTGCCCGAAAGTGAACGTAATAGCGCGACTGGAGTACGAACTCGCGTACTACGATTCCGCAGTTCATCGCTTTAACCATTACACCACGAGGACATATTTTTGGGTAGGTTGGTTGTTTTACGGCGTATACACCCAATTCGGGTTATCTAACAATTCAGTTTAGTATGAGCATAGAATTTATTTATAAACTGTTAAATGTCAGAACAGTTCTATTTCAAACAAATAAATTTAGCATAAGTACACAGTTTAATTCTATTTGACCCATAAATAGGACCCTATCAGGTGTTTTCACTCAGGGCCAGTGTAGACACGGGGGTGATGTAAACAAAGGAGTGCCCCGCATTCCCCATATCTTCAGCATTACTGGAACCTCATAAGATAGTTTAGTATCATATCCAGGACACTCGTTGATGGGGGTCTTACCCCTATGCAGAGGTGCAGTCAGTATATATTACAGCACCAGCCAACATCAATTATATTTTTGTTGGGTTCATTATTCAATGACATTTCGAACTTTTTGGGTCATTTCATGCCAAAGACATATTTGCAGAAGGATAGTAATTTTATTTAACGCATGGTTTGAGTAATAAGGTGGGGTTCATATTTTTCAATCGTATTAGTCCGAAAACGAACATAACTGTGTGACTGGGATTCGAACTCACTAAAATGGCGCCTTCTAGCTCGTTAACCACAACAATAACGCTCCTCTTATATTTTGAGTAGTTGTTAAGTGTGCTACGTTTGTTTTTCTAGAAAAGACTGATTATATATCCTAAAGAGGGGTTAGAAACTCCAGGAAGAAAAAAAAAAAAAAAAAAAAAAAAAAAAAAATTGTCCTGGGCTTGACAAAAATGAAACTGATGAGGCTCCAGTTCTGGAGTAACTACTCATTGCCATTATTTTCATCCCGATTAAAACCTGTAGTTTTGTACCTGTCAGTGTCGACCGTGTGGAATATGTTCACTGCTTTAGAAATTATTTGTATTAGATGTGTCTGTATGCAAAAAAAAAAATTACTTGATATAAAAATGAAAAGAAAAAACACAAAAATGAAATATGAACGTACAATTAACCTGATCTTTAACTTATTGGTTCTAGATAACACAAGAAAAATGTCCATGCCATTAGAATCATTCATCTAAAATTACACTTTGGGATAATATCTCTCCTCTTAGATTTAGAATTCGTTGAAAGCAAAGTAAGGCGTTTTGAAAAATGCCTGTTTCGATTCAGTATCGATGCCAACGAAAAATAATCTGGTTTTACTTTCGAACTTTGTGTGTACTTTATAAACCTAGTTATGTTGTTGCAGATCTGTTTATTTAAATGTCTAAATCATCGTCTATAAATCATATAATTGGTTCTAGGAAGATCAAGAAATAACGTTATTAAGTGGTTAAACGTCATGTCAATTAAGCTTATTCTCATTCAGCCATCAAATCAGATAAACCCGTCTACACAATTTGGTTA
Source organism: Sepioteuthis lessoniana (assembly GCA_963585895.1). NCBI lineage: Eukaryota > Metazoa > Mollusca > Cephalopoda > Myopsida > Loliginidae > Sepioteuthis > Sepioteuthis lessoniana. The sequence continues at coordinate 27,945,929 of OY757912.1, read as the reverse complement.
TTAGTAATCAACACATTCAATCCTAGTTATCCATCATTTGTATGGCCTTTCTCATCCTAGTCATTTTCTTTTATCTATTTGTATCGCATTCTTCAGGTAGATCACGTTTGATTTTTATCAACTTTAAAAATAGTGAATATTGATTAAACAGACTCGCATAGGACTTCCACACCTTTAAAAAATTGCGTCGTTTTTTTGCAAAAAAATGATTTTGGATTGTTTTCCCCAAAATTCAGCAAATGAAATATCTGGCCAATATTTTTGAAGCATTTTATTCCATGTTTCTTTTTATACCATGCATAAAAAATTGAATTACCCTGAAAGACGTTAGGTACAAACATTTATTAAATTTTAGATTTTGTTTCCATTAAAGAAAATTTTTGAAAGCTGGCACACAACAAATGTTGCAGAATCTGCTATGATTATGTTTAGATAAACTTTTGAATTCATTTAAAACTTTTTCTAAATGTTTGAAAACAAATTGTATTTAATGTGAAATACATTTTGGCAGTTTTTATTTTTAACTGCATAGGTTATTAAATCCCGAAATTTGAGTCATTGTAAATTTTAGACTATAACCAGAACCGTTTAAAATTTCAACTTTCCAATATATTTTTCTTAATACTTGTAAATGATAATTTGTTTGTACATTGTTGTATGTTATACTACTATCTAATAAAAATAACTTGGATACATTTAGTTTCACGTATTCCTATGCAATATCAATAATTTTGAAACATACTTAACCTTGAGTAGGTGTCTTAACAGGTACTCTCAGTATTAGATATAACTAGGGAGTAATGGAAATAAAGAGGTTCTAAACAGAGCACCAAATGAGGTGTTTCAGAAAACATTTAATTTTGGGTCATACCCACAACCCCTCAATGCATGAGGGTCTTAACCCTTGTGAAAAGGTTTTGTTTTCAGTTTAATAGCATTTCAACATTTGTGGCTCATTTTATGTCAAATCCAACCTTGGCGAAAGACAATAGTGACTACTTAACGCTGAGCTAGGTGTGTTATATAATTAAGGATTGATTTTCTATATTAATCATTTTTAATTAATTATATTTTATTATTCAATTTGGTTAGTCTTTGAACTATTCAGGTTAAAAGCTCAGGTGCATAGTCAATTCCTGCAGATTTACGCTCGCGCGCAAAGGATATGACAATCACAATTGTCATGATAGACCCCCAGACAGGAAATGGGGCTGGAGTGTGGATGACGTCATTCCCGGAAGAGATAGTTCTGAGAATTTGAGGATTTTGAAAAGGGTCAGTAGATATTGGACCATTGAGGCAGGGAGTCGAGTTTCTGCCATGGAGGCATAGAGTTGAGTTTTCTACCGTTGCGGCGGCGGCGGTTAAGTTTTTTCGGGTCTCGACCGGCGGAGATGAATTGAGACCTTAGACATTACAAGATGCACTGCGCGTTGGGGGTGGGGTCAGCATAGTAAGAAGAGTGTCTCCCTCCTCGTGTTGCCATGGGCCGAAGTCAGAAATTAAGAAACCTGTTCGTATCTGAAACAACAAAGTCCGCCTGTATTTGTATATGTATTGTATTACTGTTTTGATTGAGATCATTATGATTATGGCTATGCAACTGGAGGATAAAGAGGTTCAATATCAAGAGTATCAGTCCCAAATTTAATGTAATAGTGCGGCTAGAGTTCAAACTTGCTTACTACGAGTCCGAAGTCCAGCACTGAAATCCCCGCTCACCTCTTTGGAGGTCACAATGTATTCTAAACACGACTGACAGTATGCAGTAAAAATTACTTGTGGAAATCAATTTTAAATATTTCTAACAACTATAATGAACATATTAATTAGATAAAAACAGTGCAATGTGTTATGTTTGGATCTTTAAGAAAAAGAGAAAAAAAAAAGCACTTATCTGGAATATTCTTAGGAAATCTACACAAACATTTAGATAAAAGAAATTATATATTTTACTTCTTTCAAACAAAAGTGATACTTTCGTCTATTTTATCTTTTAAAAGTTTAAAGAAAATGTTTATACTATTGACGGTATCCAGTAGATATTAGTTATTCACAAAGCTTACGTCATTTGTGTCCCACTGTGAGGATATGCCTCTGGAGTAATGATCAGTTAACCAAAACTGTTAAAATTATTGAACGAGAGACACTATAAATAGTGACTTATAAAAAAAAATTAAAAAAACCTACATTATTTTATTGTATTAATTTAGAGCACTATTGCAATGCGAAATAATTATTTAAGTCTAATTTCAGAGTAAATCATCCGAAAATAATTTGAACATCCAACGCCTACTTCCTTTAAAAAGTCTCTTACGATGAAGTTTTTTTACTTTGAAATTAATTAGACTCAAATGATTATTATTTCTCATTGCATCTGCCCACTAAATTAATAAGATAAAATAGTTTGTTCAATGCTTCAAGCAAATTACAAAATACTTTCAAAAACTTACATACTTTTTCGAATAACTAGTGGAAGTTTTCCTTAAATATCTAAACTACATTAATGAACAGCCAAAGAATGTGAGATTTAAACAGCATTTTAACTTGGGTTAGATTATGCGTAGAAATTAGTTTACAGTGTCCCTTCTATATTTATATTTTCAGTGTAGTTCTTTTATCAAATACGATGAATTTTTTTACAGATCCATTTCTTTCTTTGGTAGCACCCTAAAAGCTATCACAACTCAGCATCCTAGGGGGACTGGGAATACGACCAATGAAGGCGTATTCCACACTCCATAGAGTTCCAAAACCGTCAGGTGCAATTGAGTGTTATACAAAAAATGAATTTTAAACCTCTACAAGGGATACAGCCTCACCGACAAGATCATGAAGAATTTACCCCAAGCATGAAAACCAGGAATCAATCCAGCTACCGCTTTTAGATATATAAACAGCCATTTCGTCTCGATTCTACTAATTAAATGATGATGCTAACATGTGGATCCACACTGTCGCCGTTTCTATGTGATTATCTTTGTATCTGCATGTCTTTAGCTTCCACAATTGATTTTTACTTGCACTATCAAACATTCACACGCACAAATCATACTAGTCTATTGTGTCTGGTCCTAATATCGACTGTTTAACAGGCTGAAGCATGCTCAGACATCATTATTGTCCATTGGTTCGTATAAGCAGATTGCCGGCAAGTCTGTGCTAACGGACGTGTATTTAATATCGATTAAATTATGAGTTATGTAGGCAGAAATTTTAAAACCTTTCAACCAGGACGTGTGCCCAAGAGTTAAGTAAATTGGCCCTGGTTTTACGTGGCGTGCCGCAACTGACATAAATCACACTGAATTTCGATCATGTCTGGTAATTGTTAGATGAGACATCATTGGTATTCATGGAGCATTTTCTTTAGTTTGAGAATAACGAAGTCGTTTGGGTATCGGCTTGAATATCAGAAATGTACAGCTAGACAGATTTAAACACCTAAGCGGAAATTCACTGATATTTATGTATTACTAAAATTCATACTGTAGGACACGTTGAAATATCACAGAATGAATATTTGGAAGAACTGTATTATTCCATAGTTACAATACATGCTGTATTTATTGACTTATAAGAGTTACCTCAGATGGCGCTAGCATTTAAAATAAATGGGTTTAAACAATAAATGGCAGGTAATTTTTGCAACACTCCTCACTATAGGTTCATTTTCAAAGTTCCACATGTGCTCTGACCTTGTTTACATTTGCAAAATGATTTTGTTTGGTTCTGTTGTTTCTAATCTGTTTAATTTTAGAGCCATTGCAGACGTCGAACTCAATTAGCCAGTAACCAATTTTTACCCTTGATCTAAAAAAAGTAAGGGCATTTTCTAGGACATTTCTTTGAAATGCATGTTGTATTATCCGTCTAAAACGGTAGATTTAGTGTACTCTCCAAATAGTGGCTTACAGTATGTGTGCAACCCACAGCCACGGACCGGATGTGACACAAGGTCAGTTTTTAAGAGTAAAGCTGGTTCAGATTCAGTTTTCCTTCAAGATTGGTATGCCTCTGGAGAAGGAGGGACGAACTCATAAGTGATGTACTCTTATGGACCCCCACACAAAAGCAGGACGACCAGCACGAACATACATTCAGCAACTATGTGAGGACCAGCCTAGGGCGATCAACGATAGGGAGAAGTGGCGAGAGAGGGTCAGGGATATCCGTGCTACCAGCACGACATGATTAATTATAGCTAGTAGGAGAACAGATGATTTAATGGATTTTCCGACTGTATTAGATACGCAAACAGCCTTGTATAGTATTTCTACTGTGGTAGCCGATTCTATTTCACACAACGATAACCGCTACGCTAAACGCATCCACTGCCATAGAATAAACTGCATGGATTACAGTATGGTTTGTATTTTTATACACATGTACTGCATATATTTCTGAATCAGAAAAAAAAAAAGGTTAATTTGCTCACTTCTTTCCAAACACAAAGAAAATTGCGATGAGTACATCGAGTTCGCTCAATACATGCACGCAATATGCAGTATCAATTATGACAACAGAATGTTTTTTTTAATATTATTATAGTGAAAAAATGAGGCATTCCAGAGTCTGGAAGAATGGTGGCGGTGACAAAGGCAAAATGGAGAGATGACAAGTTCGAATCAGAAAAAGAAAATAGACATGGTCAGAAAAATATCACCCACTTTTTAATTGGTTTTACAACCGTCCCCAGGTCCGATTTCAAAATGAAAGCAACGTATTGAAGAAGACCGATGAAGCGAACTAATTAATGAGTACAAAAATCTCCTCACGCGTGGAAATATTGGCTAAAACAGGACATAATGTTAGCCATGTATTTGTATGCGTTAAGGAATACATGCTGGTTCACAATGATGGTGAAATTATCTTAGTATTTTTATAGTCTCAAAATTTAAGGTTTTGGTTTAATTCAGAATGGTTATAAATGTGAGTGGATGAGTCATGATCCAGAAAGAAAAGACCATAAGATTGAGCTTATATTTAGACCCATTAGTTTTAGCTTAAAATGCATTATTTGTTTTTCTAGCATATAAACCCTTCATTGTTACTCAATATCATATTCTATAACGAGTGACACGAGAACATCCAATAAGGTTTTGAAACTGATATAAAATCCTTGGTCTAGGAGAAGAAAAAAAAAACGATTTCAAACCATGTTTGCCACGCTATAAAAAAAGAAAAGACCTGGAACTACATCTTATTCTGCTTGTAATGGAGGGGTTGAATAAACACGTACATACATCTACAAACCATATAGTCTACTTGAAACATATGGTTAAAGTCAAACCATGATATCGATGGTAGTGAGGGTTTCAAATGCACGTCGTTTTTTCTTTTTAAGATTTGAAGTTCCTTGCACAAAGTCCCTCTTAAATACAAAGTTTGTCCTTGGTTGTCCAGATTTTTTAGTCTATTCTTCATCGAAAATTAAGGGAAGTTTATAAGGATTCATGCCCTTCCCAAGGCAAGTAATGACCAGTAAAGGAAAAGAGTTCTGGTCAAAATTTGAACACACCCATTGACCACACAGCTTATGGACGCAAGACTTATTTCCAATTTTCATTAATATGGTAATAAAATATATCTTAGAATGTTGTTGTTACATAACTGATCGTTAGAGAAAACTATACAATAGTTTTTGACGTTATAAAATTTGGCACATATCCACCTAAAAGCGATATTAATCATATTTAATAGTTGTTCTTTATTTTATTTTACTTTTCATTCATATTCAATATCGTTTGTGTCTCTGTCTTCAAGAAATATTTCTATTTAGATTGATAGGAAAATCTTCCATGTGCTGGAAAAGTTCCTGGCCCGACACAGATCATTCCTTATGAATCACTTAGACTTAAAAATAAGAAAAAAAATATGAAAAACAAAAACAACTGAAATCAAATCGACAGGCAATATGTTACGGACAATTGCGGTTGGCCTTATGCCATCATTCTCAACAGAAGAAAAAAATGTACCATCGTATGGAACATTTCATTAACTCGTATCTTATATTCTTTTTTTTTTTCTCATGCTCTGTCTTAGTCCTTTTTTGATGGCTGCTATTTTTTATATTGCATCTCTTTCGAACTTATTATTTATGGTACCTTTCCATTGTCCAGTCTCCATCCCAACTCAAACGGCCCTTAGGCCATCGATTTTGCATATTTCCTCATGGTAGATGCGTCAAACGATGGTGGTAAGTGTATTCAACCAGTTCAAGATGTGGTCTAAGAATCTTTTCTAGCGCAACGACTAGTTTTAAATGTTATAGCTATATAAAATATTTTCCGATTTATTCAGGTCAAAATTACAGCCAATGAATTTTATTTACACAATGAAATTGTCATTTTAACCGTACGTATCGAAAGTAACCTAACAAAAATCGGCGAGTTTTTTAAAGCGGGTATATATTTAATCTATTTCAGTTGAAGAAAACATTTAAAATTTGATTTACTGCTGTTGATTATTAGATGGGAAGAGTCATACATGTTGGACGAGTAAGCACTTCATATTTGGTTCAAAGAATTTTAAGAGCCAATGTATTAAAATTCACTAGGATTGGAATCAATATTTCAAACAACTATTTAACCAAATGATGAAATTAACCCGTGCTATCATTCACATCCATAGTGGACTTAGAATTTATGGTAAGGAAGGGCTATTCCACACCGGATGACTTTAGCATTTAGGGTGAATCTTACATTGTAAAATCAAAATATAATTAGAACAACTGTGTGAGATAACGCGCGAGAGTTAGTATATGAGAAAGAGAGCGTGCGTGAGTTAGTACGTGAGAAAGTGAGAGAGACAGAGACCGCGTCTTAGTTTGAGAGAGAGAGAGAGAGAGACTCACAGAGCACGTCTTAGTTAGAGAGAGAGACAGACAGAGTGCATCTTAGAGAGAGCGTATCTTAGTGAGAGAGAGTGAAACAGAGAGCGCATCTTAGTGAGAGAGAGACACACACACAGAGCGTGTCTTAGTAAGAGAGAGACAGAGAGCACGTGTTAGCGAGAGACAGACAGCGTTTGTTTGAGAGAGAGAGAGAGAGAGAGAGAGAGAGAGAGAGAGAGCGTGTGTTGGTGTAAGTACATTTTCTGGCAATGGCGTGAAGGATGAAGTAAGGTATTTTCCCCCCATTTGGCTGTTCAGGATTTCGTGATCAAGAACGTATGTGTGTAAAGACGCTCTTTGAAATAAACTAGAAGTTCCCATTAATACGTATGTATATCTTTATAATACACTGGTATTTATATTTACGGATGTTTGCTGGCATTTATAAAAAAGAACAGATATATATTGGTAAACCTAAGCATTATATGATAAGGTATTTAAAATTGATTTCGCTGTAAAAAAAAACAAAAAAAACCCACAAAAACATTCGACGCGAAACAAAATTTAATTAATATATGTGGTTATACGGGAAGAAGAGCTCTTTGAAAATGACAATTTTGTCTTAAAACACTCTCTTAAGTTCCTGTACACACACGCATCACTGCGTGGGTGTATATGTCTGTGTGTGTGTGTGTATGCACGCGTGTGTAGAAAGCATAAAAACCAATGCATAGAGGTAAGACAACGAATTAGGTAGAATGTCTATTAATCGATTTATAAATCAATCACTTCAAAACTAAATCATCTTCAGCATACCCACTCTCTCTCTCTATATATATATATATATATATATATATATATATATATATATATAGTGAACGTGTGTTTTCCCTTATATATCCAGTTCTCCGTTCAATAAACTAATTCATTAGAGTTCGCTGTCTTGAATTCGAAGCAGACTGGGCGGCTTTGCTTTTCATTTAAGTTGAAGAGTTTTGCCGTTCTCTGATTAACCTCGCTAGACCGTGTACACCAATAACAGGAGCATGACTGTTGCTTAATTGGCCGCGTTGCCGGGAAGCATACACAGAAAAGAGCAAAAGAGGCGCGCGTCGATTCTATAGAACGCGTTCTGCGCAGCGGAAGACAGAACAAACTAGTCATGTTGAGTATCGCCTGGGCATCTGGTTATGTCCGACAGAACATAATCAAAACGCAGTCGGCTGGAATTCCTACACGTCTGGTATAGTCTCGAATCAAGTTACAAGTGTTTACAGGATAGGGTCCAGCATGTAAGGACACGTGTGTTTTTCTAATAAAGGTATACATCCATATAATCGGACATGCGCGTTGCTGAGTAGCGCTTAGGGAATGAATGTGTGGGTGGATAAATGCGTCAGTGGTTTTAATGGAGGTATTTCTAAGTCTCTGTCTGTCTGTCTCTCTCTCTCTCTATATATATATATATATATATATATATATATATATATATATATATATATATATATATATATATACACACACATAATTTGGATGTAATTTTATCTAAACATACAAATTCGTTTTACATTTTAATGATGTTGTTTTTCCTTTTTTATCTCAGATAATTGTGAGACTGTCTTGGTTAATCAGTAATCGACATTTTATATAGACTATAATCGTATTTAAGTCGACCCTATGTAAGGTATTGGCCATGGTTCAATGCTAACTGAGCAATTTATGAAATTGACTTTTAAAAGACTCTCCTGTCCACGCACAGACCCTGTCCCCTGCAAAGATTTTAAAAAAATACGTGCTCTGGGTATGATTCAGAAGGGATTTTGTTGCGAGGATCCAGTTTTAGAGCACTGGTTTGAGAGGATCCACACTTTGTTACCAATACTCCCAGATCAACTGACTCAGGATGGTATTATCTTTGTGTTTTTGATTTTTGTATCGAATGATCATTCTCTCATTTTTTCAACCAAACAAATATTTCTTGATGGTGAATGGGCATAGTTGCTTGAAACCATATACTGGAAAAAAATTAGTATTAGGTACCATATAATTGAATGTAAAAAGTTATGGTCAAGGGGAGGTTCAAATGATGACACGGCACAGAAATAAGTGATAAAAAATATATAGAAGGCAAATAGTACATACACAAACGATACCTGGGAGATACCCTTCCTCAGTTTAATAATCAGGAATATTACCGCTCTTGGTAACGGCTCGCTGAGACTCGAGTGAGACAGGACCGAGAATGTGACTGCGCAGAAGATAGCTTCGTTGGAATATGTGACATGAGGACGAGTCCATCTATAGGGAACACCCCAACAAGTTAATAATAAAAAGAGGTACAACAAGATCTAAGACGAACTTTAAAAATATAGACATCGACAAATACTAACAAGTTAAAGCTTAGCATAAAATTACTGATAACGTTGTTGATATATCGTTCAATAAAGCAAACTTTGAAGACAGGGGTATTTCATTGTTCTGTCCGTATAGTTTAGTGTCTTTCCTTAATGGTCAATCATTCCTTGTTTGTTACTTAATGCCATTCTTGTAGAAAAAAAACAGCGATATTATTTAACCAATAACTGGCAGGATAAATGGGTTTATACGTTTCTCAACCGTTTTAGTTCGAAAGTGAACGGCATAGCAAAACTGGAGTTCGAACTCTTATTACAATTCCGCATGCTAGCGCATTAGCCATTTCTCTCCGGTTGTTAACCATAATGTTTATGTTTGACAGTAACAGAACAATTATTCATATATAGTCCAAAGCAAACTTTCTCCCAAAAACTAGATCTTCAAATTTCGACGTCTTCCGTCTTTATCCTTTATCCTTGAAGCAACAACGTATTGCATATTAGATTTCCCGCCATTTCCACATATCTAGATGTGCAGATTATGCTGCCTACCATACATATTACAAAACAACCAGTCTGTTTTTTTATATAATGCACCTCTTTTATAACCAAAAGGCATATTAAGGGAAAATTAAGAAAAAAATCACTTCTCCGCACCATGGGTTCGGTAATATCCCTCAGGATATTGACAGCTGTTTATCCACTGAAAGCTTTTTTAGATGAAGGATATCAAGTTAAATATATGTTCTTCATAAATGTGTTTTAGTTATTATTTAATAATTTTGACACGCACTATTTCCTCTTCCCGATTCGAGCTACTTTCTTCCGAAATGCGCTGTTTTTCGGTGTTGTAGATGGGAGAATAAAAATTCTAGAAATCTGTGATTAGAGATAAAACCATTGAATTTGAAAAGATAAAGGATAATATAAGCCAATAGACTTAACGATTGATCAATTTTCATCTAAAACTAATAAATACTATTCGATTTGTATTACTAGAATATAAAATAAGAGCAACCACAGCGCCGAACACTATCGGAAACGACCGAGTTGTTTAGTTCCGTTTATTTGTTCCACGTTATATCAACTTTTCATGGTCCATATAGTGCTGAAAATGTATTAACTCTTAGATGTATAATTGTAATCCCAACCATATCTTCAATGTTTTATTCCATTCTATTTTTAAACACACACACACACACACACACACACACACAATCTCAATAAACCTTTGTAGCTACAGTTATATTACATATTCCTATCTTTAACGGAATATCAATATTTATAGGTAATATTTACTGTTTAAAACCATCCTTCTATAAGAACAGTAGTAGTACTATTTAAGCCATAGCTTGGAGGATAAGAAGGTTCATACCTTTTCCAAGGCCATTTGTCTGAAAGTGAACGTAATAGCGTGACAGGAGTTCGAACTCGCTTACTACGATTCCTTCGGCCTGCAATTTAACCATTACACCACGAGGATACCCCCTATATTACATGTATTCTATACAGTACTAATGATATATACAGTTATATAGTTTCAACTAATTATCATAATTCAGTAATCATTTATTTGTAAGCAGTTTTATGAATAGAATTAGGACGATCAAACAATAATGGCCAACATTTTTTTCAAGTTACAGTTAAGACACCATTGTAAACCTTAATTGCTTCAAGTAACTATTCTAAAACAGAAAGTATACAGGTTACTTAACATATCAATCTTTTTGACAGATCTATTTTAATCGTGTAATGGATCCTTATATGTTCAAGCTCTAGGATTCCGAGTGAACCTGGGAGGAATGATAAAGGAAAACTCCCCCATATTACTGCTCTTTGACAAGGACCTCACCATTGGATCAAGTGCAGTGTCATACTCAGGACACTGTAGTTTATTCTATGGCCTTATCTATTAATTTGATTTCTTTGATAGGATTGATGCGCTCATGGCTTAAATGGTAAAGCTGTTGGGACGTAGAACCAGGCATCCTCTTGGGAAAATGGTTATGTGGATACTGTGTAATCAAAAATTCATTTTTTTTTGTCGTTATTTAAGATACACCCTACCTAATGTAATAGAGGTAATGATATAAGACATATGTAATAAAAAAAAACCCAACTAGATGAATGACAACATTGTTCAAGTTCAGTTATAATAATAAAAGCTAAATAGTGATGTTAACGTTGATACGGTTCACCGAAATTTTCGCTCACACCAAACCAACTGCAATTATACAAATGGCAATACGTATTACTTTATAAGAAAATATTTATATTAGAGTAAGTAAAGTTGTTGACCGTTGGCGAGGGCGACCTGAATGTTGCCCTTTCAATAGCTACTACACCGAGGTGTACAGGAGGGCGCTACTTCTTTTCCCTGGATTGCTTCACTTTACCTTGTAGTGCTGAGTGCTTTACAAGGCGGCATCAAGTACGCTTTTTTGAGTCCTTGGTATGTCTCGACCTGGGATTGAAACGCGGTCCCCCAGACTATTGGTGAGCATTCTAACCATTATACCAGTAATAAAACTGATACTATCTTGGATAGGAGTTATCGCCTAATCTTATATTTAAATCAATGGATCGTTTACAATATGTTTTTATCCAAGCAATACACTTTTGAATATAGTAAGCTGTAGCATAATATTTTCCAAATTCTGTGCTCGCACCTTCAGGATGAGCTCAGTATATTCGGCTAGTAAATCCAACTTACTAGCTATTACGAAACGATTTGATTCGTGATTTTCTAAATCTCACGTATCCTGTGTAAATTTTTTTGTTCGTTAATGAATCTTTCAAGGCTTATCTTGAACGGAAATTACAGAAAACCCTTTATTATCAAATATCCATTTAAAAAAAAAGAATCAAGAATGTTCGTTTACTCCAAGCTCTATACGTGTTAGCTAAAACATGTTTAAATTAATTGTGCTAAGTGCACGTGGTGAAAGAGTTACGAGAATTTATTAAAATAATAGCATCCTAATACAGACTGTGCACATTAAGAATAGTTAATGTACCTTCAACGTTGATTGGTCTAGTGGGTAGAGTGTTCGCCCATGGCCTGGGAAACCTGGGTTCGATCCCAGGTCGTGTCATACCAAAGACTTGAAAATGGTACTTGATACCTCCTTGATTAACACTCAGCAATATACGGTACCAATCAATGGTAAAGGGGAGCAATCCAGGGAAAAGAGTAGTACCCTCCCCTACACCTGTGTCGTAGCAATTAAACAGGGAGCCTTCTGGTCGCCCTCGACTACGGTCACCAGCTTTACTTTATGTACCTTAAAATATAGCGATCTTGGTGAAGGAAGATATAAATCTCTCTAGTCATTTCTAGTCGAAGTAGCACGCCATCCCCGAGAAAAGTTAAGAGGAAATTGTAATGAAAGAAATCACATGCAACATTATTACATGCATAAAGTATATAAAGTTAAATAAATGCAAAATAAAAATAATTTTAAAAAATATTAGTGTGGAAGGGCAACTTTGTACACAATAAGCATTGTTCTCATATTGCTTATAAAAATGTAGAGTACATTTTTTAGCAATCATGAAATTTGACAGATTGCTATAAGGCAATTTCTTTCATTCTTTGATCACGTCAGTAATCATGCATCATCAGTTTTATAGAGTTATCCCTTTAATCGTGGTCCTTAGAAGCATAAAGATAAATGCAGAAAGATTTGTGTTGTAATAAAAGATAAACTACGAATTAGACGGGAAATAGCATTATACTTTATAACACTAATTAAAAGCTACAAAAATCATAAGATGTGATATGCTTGTTGTATTTTGGTCGCAGTTATAAACAAATAAAATAGAATAAAAAGCAAGTAAAACGAAAGCAAAACCGGTGTGCTGAGCGTAATAGTTATAGATAAAAGAAATCGAAATTGGTGACTAAAAATTTAAATATTGCAGATAACTTTACTCTTAGTACCCAGCATATTTTGCTCGTTTTAACTTGCCTAGTTAAGATCTGTGACTTCGCCTAAATATTGACCTTGCATCACATTATCCTCGTAGCGCAGGTGTTTGGTAAATGCATTCATTTAAACTCTCAATGAGTATAATATACGTACAGATTGTTTAAAGTGTTCATTTTAACCATATTTTCTAAAAGTATCAACGCAACAGATTGCTCGTCAATTCTTCAATATTCCAAAAAGATATTGCTTAAAAATATTTTTCATGTTCAAAATGTCGAGATTAATGACAGGTTTTGTTTTATCAATTATTTACATAGTGAGTCAGCTATTTTTTTATTTTTCAAAGTTTCTGACGTTACTTCAAATTTACACTCATAATATTTGAACCAAAACAAAAATTGACACAACCGAAAAATATCTACGTCTTTGGTGTGACACTGAACTGCATCTGATGATGAGAATCCATTTGGGAACCTCGAGGAAATGAATAGTAAACTTATTTTATTTCAATTACTGTTGCGTTTGCAATGACCTACAGAGGTAGTTCCAATAACGGTTAAATCTATGGGTCAAATAAATGTTAAATAGATTTTGTATTTGTTAGGTCTCTATCTAGTAAAACATCTCTTAATATTAAAAAATGTAAATATCAACATACAAGGAAGGGGATTGCTTGACAGACATGCCCTTAAAATCTACCAAAACTGAAGATTTCTCTCGTCTGCTAAAGCCGAGCACGTATTTTTCTGTTTTTCGTTAATGGCATATCAGCTTTCGTGGATTACGGAATACCAAAATCATTTTGCGTAAGAACAGTAGTGGTACTGTTTAATCATTAACTGGAAAGTACAAATGGACGTTTTAACACGACTGGAGTTCGAACTCAGGTAAAAACGATATCGGAGTACAACACCTAACCAATAAAGTCACGGGGACTCCCCTGTATTACTTGATAAGCCGTGGGGAAAATGTTTCTTCTTTACACCATGATTGTTTAACTTCTGGTGGTTGTTGAGACCGTAAGTATTTTCGCAGTCACCTACGATTTTTGAAACATCAATAGAGACAAAAAATTACCTACAGGCGGTATAATCAACCGTATTTTCCAAAGAGTTTGGAAGCTAATCAAATAAAGCATCGTCAAAAACTAGATTCAGTCAAAATTTTCAATATTGCTCTGGGTTGATATAAAATGACTCTTCAATGAGATCTATTTTTGATTTTAAGAATATTCCAGAGGACATTTCATTTCTAATTTTCTTTCTAGTATATGAATGATTTTCTTGCAAGAGAGTGTGCTATTTTCTTTAAAAGGGATAAAATACTGAACTCTAGTTTGAAAAGAAACAGGTCAGCAATCGCTTATATAAATGATGCATTTGACTAATGTTTATAAATACTCTCAATAACGGTGATTGAGCGTACGTGGAGCTAAGATAGCGCAGCGGTAGAGACAAAGGCACCTGGTGACTGTCGACTTCTCACCGTTGAATTAACCGCCAAAGAACTGGCCTGATGAACATTAAACGCGAGACTGTCACCAAGAGACATTGAAGTTATCCTATCTTAGTTGAAGTTATAATCGCAAACGCACTGTTGAAATCCATTGGGAAAATATCACCAAAGTCTATTCCTAAACAATAACACCAATTACCTTCCATATGAATAGTCTCGAATAATATGCAATATAAACTATTCATATATTATAGTTAAAATAAAGTTATGCCGATTTAAAATGTGTATTTTCAAGTAGCCACTTCCATTTGATTTGTTTTAAATGGATCTCAGTCGGTGTTTTCCAAGAAATAATATACTCCAAAGTTGTCTCAATTACTCGTGGGTAATGAAAAATTATTACATATACAGATATTATTAATGTAATGGTTTCCATGGAGAGTTTTCGGCAAAAGTATCAGGAAATAAAATTGTAATTTTTCTTCTGCCCGTATATATATATATATATATTAAATTCTACTCCTTTATTCATACATATCTATAATTTGCCTATTTTCAGGCGTATATGTGTATGCAAGTGCTTGCTTGTATTTTATGAACTTTATATAACATTCTTATGCCTGTATGCATTGATAATAAATATTTACAGTGTCGTTTATTTTTTTTAATGCTTGTTTTTATCGATTCTTTATTTTATTTCTTTTTATAAAATGTTCCTGATTTGGTTTTTCGTTTGTTTTTTGTTAATTTTGTTGCATTATTTTTAATATAACATAATCAGTTTTTGGGCAAGGCCATTTTAATTTTTGGCTGAAATTGCTTTTCCCTCTTAACAAGACGATATAGAAATACATTATGCTTTAGTTGAAATTCCTTCACGGTCCGCAGCATTTTCTCTTACTTGTTCGTTCTTTATTTTAATAGATCACTGAAATTCTAATTTGTTTTGCTGCACAAATTTCCAAAGAGTACAGTGGAAAAATCGTTAATCAAGCAACCGTGATTTACTATGTTCAATACCTTCCCAGTTCAGATTAAGTTATTCATAACCGGAAGTTAAATAAAAGAAAATTCTTATTCTAAGGATGATAGGGTTTTAAATTATATTAGGTATGATAGCAAAAATACATTAGAGTAGCATTACTAATGTTCACTCAAAAAAAGGAAATCAGCACTTTTTTGCATTTACCGTATTTTCAGTCTAGCAACAAGCAGATCATATCTCAAACTTGAGCCGTTTTAAAATGACTTTTTTCAAAACATACTTTTTAGAGATTGAAATTTCTGTAACTAGCTCGCCCAATTATTTGTAGAATTATAAGTAAAAAACATAATTTTATACCATGTACTTTAATGTCAAAAAACTTCGATCTTGACATCATAAGATATTTTCTTCATTTTAAAAGCATGTCTTCATTATTACAATTATTGAAATATCGTCATTGCTCCATACACTCTTTAAGATTTAGAAAGTCAAGTTGATAAGCCTAAGGAATTTTATCCACTCTTCATACCGATTTCTATTACTATATTCATATATATATATATATATATATATATATATATATATATATATATATATATATATATTGTTCTTATTGAAATGTCATTGTTTCTTATCTTTAATCACACTATTTACAAAGCCCAATCAACAGGTCCCACGAAATTAATCTATTTTGTCAACCAATTATTAAAACCCAGATAAAGATAATGAAAAGATAACTAATCTGATATTTATAAAGCAAGAAGCTACCGACGAAAAGTAAATTGATGAAAAAAATCAGGATTTTTCATTTTTGCAGAAAGTATGGATATTTTAAAAAGAGAATTACGATGTTCAACTCCAAGGGCTCATGCCTGGCTCAGTTCAGTCTGATGAGAGTTTTAATTTCATTGAAATATTTTAATAGGTATGCAGCTACTAATTATTGAAGTTAGATTTTATCTTTAAATGTATTAACCTAACGCTGACAAGATTTCTAAACTATAAAAACTTGTGCTGTAATAATTTTCAATCAATATTCAAAGGAATAGCTTCCGGTATCGGGAGGCCGATGAAATAAAAGATGTCTGATGGTTAAGAAATGTGTGCAAGCAAAGAATGTCTTCAAAAGGATCCGTCGAGAGGATAAATACCTCGGTTAATATAGAGCAACGAGAATCGACTACCGAACACGAAAAGAAATAAACGGCTATAAAACAAGTTTGTATATAGTAATGGCTTGATGTTTCAGCTCTATAACTTAGAAATATCATCTAAAATTATAATTTTAGATTAGATCGATAGGAATTACTGAAATGAAGACCTTTATTTTCCCTAATGAAATAAAAGTGAAAATCAAGACAAATAGCCAAGATTCTGGCATTTCGAAGTTATTATTTAACAAGTGTCAATGCACATTCCACTATTATTTCTCTTATTATTGTTTAAATTATACTTTTTCTACGCAGAGGTCTAAATTCAGTGTAGCGAATTATTTTTCATATATGTACGCATGCGCAATAATTTTACATTGATAATCTCGTGTAGATGAAAACATGGAACCAGACCGAATAAAATTGTGCAATGCGCAAATTCGATCAATGGAAACTTCCTTAGATCGTGAAAGAAAAATATTTGCAAAACTTAACCGATAATTATTAGGATGTTTAAGCAGCTCTTTAATAATATCTAATTTGTTTTATAACATTTGCAAGGATTCTAGCCCTATTCATTATGCTTTTCATAAATTAGGATAACTTTTATCCATTGTTTTCTAAGAACAGCAGAAGTTTCAAAGACATGTAGAAACAATTGTATTTCAAACTTGCAATATACAGAAGTCTGATCAAGAATAGTGAAGCGCAAAGTTTGCTTTATTTCCTAATTTATTTTTTTCTCTTTTTCTTTTGTCCTCTATCTTTTTAATATATTTCTGAAAACATGTTTTGAAAGAGAAAAGTATCATTTCCGATAGAAAATAGAACTGATTAGCGTTAAATAATAGCTGATGTTATTCCAGACGCTGAGTTATTCTTGTTCTCAAAATAGGAGAGACATTGTTTTTTCCTAACAGTTTTTCATTATGTTGCAATATCGTCTATGTTGAAAAGAAAAACGCCTAAATGAAGCCCTTTGCTTATCGTGATTGGAGTCAATGCGAAATGTTTTATTTGCTTCTTTACTCTTTATTTTTTTTTTTTGAACAAGAGATAAAGTAATTCAATTTCTTACTGAATCCAGAAACCGCTGTCATTATATGATTATTATTAAATTCCTGCTTGTTTAAAAAGGTGCAGTTCCTATTCATACCAATAAGGTCGAATGATAAACGACACGCGATAGTTTGAAATCATATGACATCTTGTAAACAAAATCTAAATGTCCTGCGTCGTTAAGAATTCCCATAACAATGAGCCTTAGTTTTTGCCTGTGAAGGTGATAATAGCAATGCTAATAATAGAAATAATCAATATTTCCTCCTATACACACACAAATAATATCGTTATGTAGTTTGCTAAATTCATAGAAAAAAAATCTCCAGTATTGGTGATAGACTATGTAGAGATTTAACGTAATTCCCAAATGCATGCAGAAAATAATTTCTTCTAAGTAACCTGAACACTAACTATTCCAAACACTAATCAAACAAAACACCAAATAAATATGTCAACTACTACTATTCCTAAGAAAATAAATTAAATATTATAGAGTTGATTGATTAACAAGTAAAGTGAATATTGCAATATGAATCATGTAGACCGCACTTCACAGAATACAACACAACCCTTTTTTATGATACCTACCTAGGGAAAACAGCTTGATCTGCTAATCATGCACGCAAGAAAGACATCAAGCGCCGTAGACTGTCAAAGACATTCAAATATATGCAGTTTTAATTCGAGTCAGCGTAATCTTTGGATGTGTATTTTCCTCATCAATAGACGCCAGACTTATGAGTAACAATGGTTTCCTGATTTAACCATTTGATTCTGGCCACTGACCGAAATTTTTCAGACAAACCCAATATTGTCAACTTGCCGGAAAGTCAGAGGAAATTTCACATTGTTTTTTTTTTAACGTTTCTAAAGTTTAAAAGCAATATACTTTTGTTCTTGGAAAACAACTTATCTTAGGCTATATAAATTGGCCAAATTGTTAGAGCGTTCGCTAATGGTCCGGGATACTCGGATTCAATTCAAGTTTGAGTAATAACAAAACTTTGATTACTTGATGCCTCCTCACATTCAATATAAGGTACGGATCAAGGGTAAGTGGAACATCAAGGTAAGGATTTGTGCCCTTCTAAAACCTCAGTGTAATAGCTATTGAAAAAGAAACCTTCAGGGCACCCTCATCAACGGTCAGCACCAACTCACTCACAGATCATTATATACTGTTGTTTGTTAAAAATATAGTAACGTGATTTAAGTCAATGAAAAAAAAATAGCATTTTTTCCTATCGAATATTTATTCCACCAGATAATATTTTTATAATATATATAACTGATATCCGTTACCCAACCTCTGCCACTTTTCCCTTATTTAATTACATTATCAATGGTTATTAAATAAACATTATCTATTAAATGGCATCTCGTTTCTTAAGTACGTTTCTATTCAAGTCTGTTGGCAGCGTTAGATTTGCCTTCTGAAGATACAGTCCGTGTTACAGTGAGTACTTAACATATTTCAACAAACGCTAGTTGACCCCAGAAAACGGCCGGGAGGAACATCCCATATTACAGGGGCCACTAAGGATTTTGCACAATGTCATCAAAATGGGAGAGAGCCTATTCTCAAATCGATAGTTATATGCGGCCTATACAAAAAAAAATGCTTGATTCTGTCACCATTCCCTTTTGGAGGTTTCTTTACTTTGTTTTCAAGCGATAAAAGTCATACAAAGCAGGCGTTGCCCGCAAGTAAGGTTACCTAAGAAGAGGCGATCATTTCAATGAAAGTGACCTTGTGCAAACGCAAGCTGCCGCTCAGAAATATTGGATAGACAATACTATGTTATTGATATTTATCAGATTTCACACTGACATTTTATCATATTTACCCAACCCCCTCCGCTCGGGCAGGATATGACACATGGTCAATTTTCTAAGCGGAGTTTAACAGGTTTGAATTCAGAGTTTTCCTTCTCCAAGGCTGAAGAACACAGTCTGCCCTGCTATATTACCCATAGCTGGAGGAAGAATAATTGGATTCATACTTTTACCAAGGGTATTCGTGCTATGTGAAATGCAATCAGTCTCGGCCAGGATTTGAACTCGTGTCGTCGTGTCCATTTCCTACGTCGATAACCATTACACCACGGGCACCTCCGCACTGACATTTCATAGTCATGACGAGGCACGAACTCATGTAATGTAGTCACAAAAATGCTTCATCCCATCACCATTTTGTATTTTGGGGCCCAGCCAGGGACACGTGATTCACTCAGCTCATGGGTGTAAGGTCTACCAAAGGCTAGGTGATCAGCTTAACACCCCCGGAAAATGATCGCCGAATCACCAGAGAAAACTGAAGGAGTTATTCCATGGGGAAAGAACTTCAGCTACAGCATAATATATTTCTATGTCGCCTTGTTGAGAGGGAAAAGCAATTTCAGTCCAAAATTAAAATGGTCTTGTCCGAAAACTTATGTTATATTAAAAATAATGCAATATTTTTTTATTTTAAATCGAATAACCAATGCAGAAATAAAGTAAATAAAATAAAGAATCAATAAACACAAGTATAAAGAAATATAAAACGATACTAAATATTAATATATGCATACATTCATAAGAATTTTATATAAAAATCATAAAATACTGCCAAGGACCTACATACACACACACACGTCTGAAAATAGGCAAATTATAGATATGTATGAATAAACGAGTTGCATTTACTATATATATATATATATATATATATATATATATATATACATACACACACAGAGGGACAGAAGTAAAAGTACAATTTATTTTATTTCCTGAAACTTTTTTTCCGAAACTCTATGAAAACCATTACATTAATAAATGTCCGTATACGTACCTCCCACCAGGTAGGATTTGACAGGAGGTCTTTTTAAAACTGAGGATTAGGGGGAAGGGAGGTCACTCGTGAGCCGAGACTCGCACACTGCGTGTCATAGGTTTACCAGGCCCAAAAGGCAAGTGGCTCATTCCTTGTCATTGATGCACTAAGTGTCATGTGAATTTAGGATTGTCAATCATAGGTATCGATTCACCAAGCAAAAAAAAAAAAAAAAATGTCTAATGCCATGTGAATTCGTATTTAGCAATACTTGTCAATGATTCACTAGGTTAAAAAGCCAAGTATAATGTGAATCTGTCTTTTTTTATTGATTCCAGCTAACCGGCACGATTGCAGCCCCCCCCACGAAAAAAAAAGTGGTAGAGTAAGCCATGAGACTGATGCATTTAAAATCTGCAGTTTATTATATATCACCAAAAACTAAAGGTTTACACAGCATATGGTTTGGATCATTTAACCGGGGTTAATAAATAATTACTTAGTTTCATTGATGTTTAATTCAACTCTTTTATTCTCTAATGTATTTAGAGCAATCCTATGGATGATTTTATGTAAAAAAATGAAAAGAAAAGTGTTTAAAGCTTAAATACTTGCGTCCTGAGGGTTTATGATTTTCTTTTGCAGAGGCTAATAATAGAATGATTATGATTTAATAACTTTTAAGGTTTTTCATGTGTTTACTGGATACCATTTTCAAGGTGGCTAAGGTATTAGGAAAATAGTGACAAATTTTACTACTTCAGGAGCTTTTACGTTTATTCACTAACGGAGCACCAAAATACTAAAATGCCTCAGCGTCTGAAGTCTTTGCTTCATATTTGTGCTAATGTCACTCCCCGTTTTGACTTTTCGAATCGTTGAAGATATAAAGGGGGAAAAACCCAGCAGTGACATATCACTATTTCAACTCTTGGATAATGTGTATATAAAAAGTAAGCTTAGTTTATCATACCATATTTGCTAATGTGTATTCCCTCGATTTATGCAAGCCGTGAATATTCAACGAAGAATACAGCTTCCAGCATTATTATATTTCCTCTTCGATTATCCATTCAGAATAGGACACGTATTGATGGTAACTACAGAGGCTCATTTTTCTTTAAATAACTCACAATTGAAAACATTTTCGTTCGAGCATACTGTCTGAAAGAGTTTTCAGGAACTGATTGACCGATTTTAACGACATATCAACACGTCAATAATGATTTTGATGAATCAAGTTACGGTTTGGTTTGGTGGGTTTTATGACATATCAACCTTTGTAGGTTATTTAACACCAAATCCATTCTTATGTAAATAATCAGTTCTTTTTAAAACAATTCAGTTTAGCTTAAGTACACAGTTTAATTGTCAAAAACATTTCTATTTCCAACTATTCAAGCAGTTATATGTAACAATTCAGTTAAGTGTAAATACAGTTTTAATGTCGAAAAACTGTTCTATTTCAAATAATTCACTTAAGTATAAGCACGCAGTTTAAATGTAAGTACGGTTTAATTGTCAAAAACATTTCTATTTCAAGCTATTCAGTTTGCTCAAACAATTCATTTGAGCAGAAGTATGCTGTTACTTCTATTTAACCCATAGATAGGGCCCTATCAGATGCTACCACTCCGAGCCAGAGTGGACCTGGGAGCGATGGCAATGACGGGGTACTCCACATTCCCCAAAGCTACACCATTGCTGGAACCTCACCATCGGATTGTTTAGTGTCATATCCAGGACACTCGTTGGGGGGTCTTACCCCTCTGCAGGGAAGCAGTCGGTGTATTCTACAGCCCCAGCCGACAAGGCAAACAAGTTACGGAAATACATTCATCGCATTTTTATATGCTTTGTATAGTTGTTTTATCAAAGTTTTTTTTTGCACGCTGTTATATGACATTAAGTATACCTATGTAATGAAAATGATTTCCACACTTGTATGGTTCCAAGTATTCCTTTTATATTATTATGGATATGGCAATGACTAAGTATTACAATGTAAGTCATTTGCTCAGGCAATTAATAATAATCCACAGTAAGAAATTTTATTGGGACTAGACCTAATGAAAAATATATTAACCTTATCCCCCCGAGCGATACAAGTAAGTTGCTTCCAAGGGAAGGTGAGTCTTGGGATTTGTGGGAACCGAAAAAACGGAGACACATGAGACAAAAAAATTCACTTGGATCCACCATGACACATGGACGTACATTTGACGAGTGCCCAAAAAGTTAAAATAGTTCTGTTTCTGGTTAGTAGATCTATTTCTGTCTGTGGTTAATTAACATAACTGTTTTGTTTTACACCCACGAATATTTCTTTTCATTTATGTTCACAAATTTTCTTCGTTCGTAAATTTTAGCTTCAAGTTTCTTTTTTCCAGCTAAAAGATACCAAGTATTCCTATATAATACGAATTATTTTCAAATATTTGACACATACATGGTACACGCACAGATACTTCAATTCCGGGTCAGAGTGAAGCAAAGAGTTATGGTAATGAAAGGTTACTCCAAATTCTCTAAATTTGGAGAACTGGATCCTCAACCTCAAATTCCGTTTAGTATCATATCCAGCACACCCCTTGAAAGAATACAAAG
This sequence comes from Sepioteuthis lessoniana, assembly GCA_963585895.1. Classification (NCBI taxonomy): domain Eukaryota; kingdom Metazoa; phylum Mollusca; class Cephalopoda; order Myopsida; family Loliginidae; genus Sepioteuthis; species Sepioteuthis lessoniana. The sequence goes on along the minus strand of OY757912.1, from coordinate 27,922,730 downwards.
TCAGTCCAGTACAAGTCACATCAATAAAGGTGGCAGTTCCATCTTTATTTTAACCTCTAGGTTCCAGGAACCCTTTTAATTCTTTGCTCAGAAACCTACCTGTAATCATTTGGATATTGCAATTTGATTTCTAGTAACTATCTAAAAATTACTTTTATCGGGGTCAATAATCCGTTGTTTATTGTATTATGTGTGTGATTAAATACTTACTATAACTACTGCAAATAAATGTCGAAAAAAAAATCTCTTTAAGTAACATTTGTGGAATGGTAAATCTTTTAACCTTTGCAAATTGCTCTGACCAGTGGGAAATCGTCGCAATTAAATAAAATCAAAATCTTGAAAATAAATTTAAACATGACAACCCAGTTCTAATTAAAACAGTCAATTAAAAACATCTCTGCTAAGAGAATCATTTCAATTCGTTTAGAATTCCCAAAAGAGCACATTCTTTCAATGAGGTGTTGATGTAACCTGATAATTTCTATTTTTTAGATTAAAAAAAAAAAATAGAAATAATTCTTAACATCCCCAGGAAATCAATCTCTAACAAGTGTGCCTGAAAAGCGTCAATATTATCTTCTTATATGTTGCTTTATTTTATGTAATGCCTGCAGAAGGTGTTGTTGACTAATTAGTTTTCGATTGATAGAATCATTGTGATGGATGAAGGAAAGACTAAAATGTCAAGTTTGTCCTTCTCCAGAGAGAAGACCTTATTTCATGATTTAGGATCCGCTAGATTAAATCTGATGAATAAGCGCACTGAAAATTTAACAAATAAATTGAGAATATCGCTTAGAATTAAGTTTGTGCCGGAAAAGTAAACGGAAAATTAATTAGATGAAAACAATGCTTCATGACAATAAAATAAAGAGAAGAGGAAATAGGATGTGAAAAAGAACGACAAAGAGAGACGAGCCTGAGATAAAACCAATCTAAGAAAGTTTGGATAAAGTATGGGAGGAGAAAACAGCCGCAATTCAAATATGTAGCTCGAAGAACTAAGACTTAACAAGGTACTTAGAAATATGACAGAATGAATTATTCTGAGATTTGATTAATAGAATATAATACCATTTTAACCTGGTTTAAGGTATTTTATATCAGGGGCCCGCGTTCATTGTACATTGATAATTATATTTATGTAGATGTTTAAGTATGTTTTATTTTTGCATATGTTTCTTCTGCAAAGGAATAAAAGTTAAGCAGATCTATTTCACCCATAGATTTGACATACAGTTCTGCACTTAATGGACCTACCACGTTGTAGTGTAGGATACTACACTCCCCAGAGCTCAAGAGCAAAAACTTCACTATCAGATGTTTTCTTTAATGAGAGGTCTTACCAGTTTCCAAGCGTATTCTAAGCTTTCATCGAGAGTTATGAGAAAATTGGAAGTAAAAATTAAAAACTAAGAAATCTGACAAAGAGAAAGGAAAAAATACATTTTTTCGAAAGAAAAAAAAAAGTACATTTCTTTCTGAAAACTACTCCGAAAAGCCTTGAGGAATAGTCGTTATTATCACAAGGCTGTATGGTTGGTTTTACGGCATGCCAACCGTTGCTATTTTATCTTATGCCGAAGATCGTTTTATCATTGTGGTCGCTCATTATGCATGGTTTGGAAATGTATCACCAAAAACGAAAGTAAAACGTCAAGAAGTATTTGAACTCGAATCGGTAAATTCATTTACGACAATGATAAACTTTAAATTCAATCTACATCCTCATAAGACAGCAACGACGGTTATAGAATTTGAATTCCCGAGTAAAATAAATGGAATATTTTTTTTTAAGTAAAAAGCAATCAACTGTAATCGACAACGTTAGAAATCAACTGATATAGACTTTGAAGGGTTCCAGTGATAATCCTGGAATTAGCTTTATAAACCATACGTTTATATGCTGGTAAATATATTAAAAATATTTTATATACATGAAAGTAAAGTTTAGACAGAGCTTTATAAACTATATGTGACGAACGCGAAAACACAAAAAGTTATTAAAAACACAGGACGAAAGAAATTTTATTTTTAACTGTAGAAATAATGCTTTCCTATCCGAACCCCAACGTTTTACTAAAATATTGTCTTACACACACACATACACACACTCAATTGCATTGCATGATTAAAGACATAGATGATCGATTTAGATTCTTAAAAATTCAGAAATAGAGAAAAAATGACCAAAGAGAAACATAAAAGCAAAAAGAGATCATAATACCCATATATAATTGTATATATTGATATTCAATAAAAGAACATCGGATAATAATCGCTGTGTCTGAAGTTGTGGTCTGAGACAAAGTTTATGATTTTTTATTTTCAGTTCAGATCTGAAGAGAACTAAAATTTGTTATTTTTAAATTTAACACATTCAGAAGGATTAGAAAGAATCACAGTTAGATTTCAAAGAGATTAGTTCAACCCAATTTTCCTATAAATATTGATTATAAAATATGGGTAAATAGTAGGGCAGACTAGGTTCTTCAGCCTTGGTAAGGCAACTTGTCCAGGAGAAGGAAACTGAATTTAAACCTGTTAGACTCCGCTTAAAAAATGACCTTGTGTCATATTCTGCCCGATGAGGGGTTGGTAAATATAAAATATTTTTGAAATTATTATTGGTTATAGGTCAAAATTAGAGGGAAATATTTCCGCTAACTTACACAATGATACAATACAGTGAGCAAACGTTAAATACTGCTGCAATGATACAAAACATTTCATGATATTAGACAATGGTTATTATATACAAGGAGTTGAGTAATAAATGAATATATGATAGATTGGTCTTCATACGACTATAGAAACAACACATGATTTATCGAGTATGAATTCAGTAGGAAAATTGGGTATATTACATTTTTTGTAGAATTTATTAAGTTTCGCACAGGATTTTTATGATATCAAGTATTACCATCTAATAAAACATACAAAAAAATCAATTTAACCCATGGATGGAACTGAAATAAGTTATACCTCTTAGAGTTAATGAGAACATTTTGGTTCAATTTTATGGCATATCAACCAATTTTTTTAACATATAAACGGCCCTATTTCAAGAAATGCTGTTTAGCATAAGTACACAGGTTCAATGTCACAAGCAGTTTTATTTCACGCAATTTACTTTTGCATAATTACAGTTTAGTTACATTAGACCCTGATAGGGTCCTATCTATATTGGAGCCTATCAGGTATTACAGATCAGGTAGCGATTGGACCTGAGAGCGATGGCAGTGAAGGGGTACACCGTATTCCCCAAAGCTCCAGCATTACAGGAACCTCACCGTCACATTGTTTAGTGTCAAATCCAGGACACTCGTAAGGGGGTCTGACCCCTCCGCTGAAAAGCAATCGTATTCTACAGCGCCAGTCGACTGGGCAAAGTCGAACACGTGGCACTTCATTCTCGCTTGTAATTCCCAACGAGATCCTTATCTAGATATGCAATTTAAAGGCATCACCAGAGTACCCCATTTTTACGGTGGCTCTTACAACTCTGTAGAGAATAACACCAGTCTGTTCTAACATTAACCGACAAGGAATATCACATAAATGCATATACAACCTAGCATAAAAAAGGTGTTCTTAAAGGCATATTTGGTCGCAGAAAGTATCAAAATAACTTGTGTTTCTAATTTACTGCATTAGAGTGCTGCTCCCCCTATATTTGTAATCTCCAGGTTCAGAATATATTCATTTTACAATTTTCCCCTCCCAGATGATATGGAAAATTAATTGAAGGTGTAAGTGGTACCAGTATTTCTTTACCCCGCTAGAGAAGGATCCCAGTCCCTCCTAGGGTAGGCCCGGTTTGTTTTGGCTTTTTTCGGACACCGGAAAACAGTCGGCCTCCATCTTCGTAGAGAGGGGATGGGAGGGCAACCAAACGGAGAATTTTTCCTTGGTTTTCGTTTTGTACATATTTCGGGGTTTTTCTCCCATCCCCAGCATATAAATTCATTGTAAAAATATCACAAGATTGTAAATAAAATCATACATCACTTTCGGGGTTTTAAGTAGGTCTTTCTTCATGGAGCAAATGTGGTATTTTGGTGGTAGCAGCGCGCATGGCGATTGATGAATGGTTATATATTGTATTGTTGAATGGGTCGGTGAATGTGGCTAGCTAGGTCCCCTTAGTAAAACAGTCACTGCAAGACCGCATCCTTCGCCTTCCCGCCAAACTTAAGGCCTTGTGCCTTCCTGTAAATATCACAGGAAATAAAGGAGTAAGTGGTACCAAAAATCCATGATGGCAAATACTTTCTCGAGTCCAGGTTGAATATACATACTCATATTTGTTGGAGAATGTAAAGAACGTTCATGGCACAAAATTATACCTAAGATAAAAGTAAATGTGAAACAAAAAACCTTAATGCACAGGAAGAGTCAAAATGTAGAAATAGATAAAGACAATGGTATATACTTCTTTGATTAATACAAACGTTAACCCAGGCTAATATCGTGGGTTATGTTGATGAAATGAAATGCGGCTCCATAAAGATGAAGGCGAGATATATTAACTGACACAAATGCAAGAGAATGTTACGGGGCATATTGCTAGTGGGACCCGATTAGATTGTTTCCAAGAGAAATAAAAAATAAGACAGAAGACATGAGGGAGCCAAACAACGAAGTATTATGCGGCTAAAGAGAATTGAATATGGATATTTGTCTGAAATTTCTAGTCTGACATTGAAATGTTGCAACTACTAATTTAGGTTTTTACTTGAAAGTGAACATCTAAAGCTAAAGGACATATTGGGGGAAATATGAAGACGAATAATCGGAAGGAGGGTCTAGATTAGCATTAAGAGATATAAGAATGATAGTGAAAGTAAAAATAAAAGTAAAAAAAAGAAAAGCAAACTGGAATAGATCAATAGAAAATCGAGAGAGAGAGAGAGGGAGGGAGAGACAAGACAGTTCCAAAGAAACCATGAAGAGAAAGAAACAATAAGCAAAAGAATAATGTAACCGCGAGAAAAATATAAAAATTGAAAAAAAAAATACAAAAGATACAGAAAATGTCTATGGAGATAAAAAAAAATACACCGAGTGACGAAAATACAGAGAAAGATTTTTAAAAATCCCAAAAGGGACAAACAGAAAAAGACTCAAAGAGAAAGAAGACACGAAGACACAGAAAAAGAAAATAGAAAGTCTACTAAAAGAGAAAAAATTCAAGAAATGGGAAAATATAAACGAATAGACATATTATAAAACTAAAAAACGAAACAAAGTAAATATTGAAAAAGATAGAAATTAAAGAGCTTTACAGATAAAAATTTAAAAAATCCAGAGTAAGTGAGAGGAAAAAAACAAAATAGGTGAAAAAGTCGTGAGAAAAAAGAAAAAGCAAAGAAAAAAGAAAATGAGAGATTGGAAGAAAAAATAATACACGTGGAAGACAGAGTTATGTATAAAGTAAAAAGGGAGAGAAAAAGATAGGAAAGCAAAGAAAAAGTGGAAAGCAAAGAAAAAGTGGAAAGAAAAGAAAAAGTGGAAAGAAAAGAAAAAGTGGAAAGAAAAGAAAAAGTGGAAAGAAAAGAAAAAAAAAGTGAAAAGAAAAGAAAAAGTAAAAGAAAAAAGAGATCAAAAAATGCTAATGACATTCATTTCATTCCTGTTTATAGATTTTTAGAAAATATGTCATGATAGAAATACGTTTGAATTATTTTCGACTGAAACAAATTTTATTAGACGAGTTACAGCATTTTTGCTACTCAATAGGTTAATCATTTTCCCAAATGATCACAGATTCTCACTGATCACCCACAATGCTATGTCTGTGACGGAACATAGCTCGCTATATTTTTACAAGGAATAATGAGAAGCTATAAATCATTTCATTCGCAATGACAAAGGGAAGTGTTCAGACGAAGTTGCAAAGTCTTTCGGATATTTCGCTTCTGTTATTGAGAAAACTTACTATACCATTAGCCAGCTAGTTTAACATATGTGCAAACACAATTTCTATATTTGAATTCCCCCACCTATGGGTTGAACGGTATTGCTACTGTTTTTCTACCAGATTGGCTTTGACATTAAATAACTGACGGAAGTTGATATGCCATTAATCAGAGAAACCATTTTTTTTTACGTAGGTTTAGTTTGGTTGGTTGGCGTGTTCAATGGTAAAACAACCTTCATAGGTTATTTTATACTAAATCTAGCGTTTAAGAAAGCACTATATTACCCATAGCTGGTAGGATAAGGGGGTTCATACCTTTCCCGAAGGTATTTGTCCGAAAGTGAACGTAATAGCTCGACTGGAGTTCCAACTCGCTAACTACTATTCCACAGTGTAGCGTTTCAACGATTATACCACACAATTTTGTTTGAAATATGAATTCTATTTTCACTATCAATCAGAATCAAATCCCGCCCTGTCAGCTGGCTATACAATACGATGATTGTACTTCAACAAAAATAGTATCTTGAGTATGACATCAGACTGGGCCATTCGCCACTGGTCCAGGAGATCGGTGTTCAATCCCAGGTCGAGTTATATCGAAAACTCAATAAATGGTATTTGATGCTACCTCTCTTAGCATTCAGCAGTATATGGTAAGGATCAAGGGTAAAACGGAGAATTTCAGAGAATGTAGTAGCGCCCCCCCACGCCTCAGTGTGGTAGCTTTTAAAAGGGAGCCTTCGGGTCACCCTTGACTAAGGTCACCAACTCCACTTTACTTTCATGATATCAGGCAGCATCCAGTTGTGAGTTTAGTCCCAAAAGCTGGAGAGGTGATGAGTTACCTGTTCGTAGGCATTACTCCCAGTTCTACTCGAATAAAATTCCAGTGGTCAGAAAGCTCGTAAAATGTGCTAAATCAGTAAAAGTGTAACTTAAAACTTTATAACTATGCTGCAAACTTGTGAAATTTCAAAGAATTAAGAGAACTTTGTATTGTCTAGCATAACTGTTCCTAAGGGATTGCACACATATTTTAACAAACCTATTGTAGCCCTGTCTTCAGTTTAGAATATGGCGGATATAGTACCTACACAGAGGGTGCTCCACGTATGAAACTGAAGTGCATCCAGAGGGGAAACTAAAGCTCTGGGGCCTGCAGAGGATGAGTGACCTCTTTATTTTTGTTTGGTTTTATAGCACGTCAACTTTTGTTATTTTTTAACGCCAAATACATTTTCATACCAATGAGCAGTTCTATTTTTTTTTTAAAATTCAATTGAGCACAAGTGCTGTTTAAATGTCAAAAACAATTCTATTTCAAATAGTTTAGTTCTGCATAAGTACAGTTTACTGCTATTTGACGCATAGATAGGCCCCTTTCAAGTGCTACCACTCTAAGTCAGAGTGCATCTGGGAGCGATGACAAAGGAGTACTCCATATTCCACAAAGCTCCAGCATTGTTGGAGCCTCACCATCATTGTTTACTTTCATATCAAGGATGTATGTTTGGAGAGAGTCTTACCCCTCTGCAGAGATGCAGTCAGTGAATTCTACAGCCCCAGCAGAGTGGACATGTCACCTCTTTTTACCGATTGTAGAGATAGATACTCGTACTGTATAGAAATATAATTGGAAATCCTGTGGGTATACAATAGCCCAACAAAAGGTTGAAATGCCTTAATAACCGACTAAAATCTGATAACGAAACACTTTTCCGATTTATCAAAATATTTCTTTTAGAATAAATAATCTAAAGAGAAATCTGTGGCTTTGGTTGGTTGGTTGTTTGCTTTTAATGTTTGTAGGTCATTTAACACCAAATTCATTTTATGCAAATAGTTATATTTCAATCAATTCAGTTTAGTTTCAGTACAGTTTAATAGTCGAAATTGTTCTAATTAAGCTAATTCAGTTTTGTATAAGTAAAGATTTTGTTTACACACCGCTAAATGTCAAAACATTTCAATATTAAACAATTCAGTTTAGCGTAAGTAATATTTCAATGACCAAAGCAGTTCCATTTCAAACAATTCAGCTTAGCATAAACACGCAGTTTAAATGTAAGTATAGTTTAATTGTCAAAACATTTCTATTTAAGGTATTCAGTTTAGTCAAACAGTTCTAATTCAAACAATTCAGTTTAGCATAAGTATGCAGTTTAGTTCTATTTAACCCATAGGCAGGGCCCTATCAGGTGCTACTATTCCGGGCAAGAGCGGGCCTGAAAACAATGGCAATGAATGCGTACTCCACATTCCCCAGAGCTCCACCATCTGATTGTTTCGTGTCAAATCCTGGACACTCGTGGTGGGGGCTTACCCCTCTGCAGAGGTGCAGTCGGTGTATTCTACAGCCCCAGCCGAATGGACAAAAATCTCCGTGATGTAGTGCCTAACATGCTACAATGCGATATCTTAGCAAGACCCTTTATAAAGTTATGACTTCGATATTTACAAGCTATGTGTTTAATAGCATCACTACTGTCCTTCTACAGGGGTGGATTTGGCATTAAATAACCCTCCAAGTTTAACCCAAGAAACCAAACCATATTTCGCTGATAAGAAGATTATCCTTTTCTCAAATATATCATTGTGCATTTTTTTTTTTTTTTACGTTTATATCTTCACTACTGTTAATCTTGATTTAGTACCTCTCTCGGTCGTATATTTGCATGTAAGATGAAAAATCTCAATCAAATGATATGCATTCAAAGCTCAATTGCAAGAATATTAATGTTGTAAAACTTCAGAGAGTGAAACCATTTAAACATTTAACAGCTCAGCATAGATATTCCCAGACTTTAATTTCTACCTCATTGTTTATACAAAAACATGCTCTATTTGATAGCTTATAAAAACTAGTTTTAACCTTGTAGTTAACTTGCTGATGAAACTTGGACTATCATATCCAAAAGCTGTCATACACTTGCCAATATTTAACCAGGTGCCTTTGAGGGAGGGCACATTTAGTTAGCCTCATAAGATATTGATATTAGATATACATTCGGAGAATTATATCACCCAGTAAAATACAGTAAACTTTATTCTTTTTGTATATATGCAAGTTTAAGAACGTTTTTTTGTGGTCAGTATAATTGTCTCTCATATCATAATACCATCGTTACATTTCAAGAAAAAATAAATCAAACTTTGATATATCAACCAGATAATATAACAGCATGTCAAATCGTCTTGGAATATTCTATACACAGAGTTCAAGGAATTGCGTTCAATGTTCGTTCATATTTACTTTTTTGTTAGCTTTTTCTGAACACATTCCTATAGTATACAAATAATTTTTAAACAGATCTTTGACCCACAATTGGAAACCTCACTTACGACTATAACGTGAACCTGGTAGTAATATCAATAAATGTCTATGTTACATACCCCCCAGAAAAGAGTTTTAGATTTAGCATAGTCATATACCATACCCTTTGTGAGATGGTTCTTACCACTCGGCAGGGTTTATATGAGTTTTTTATAATCCCCAATGAGAAGGTGGTATGTAATTAAATGATAAATCATCTTTAGGCACATCAGACTTAAAAATAAACTGATGTAGATCTTCATTCTTTTTGTTTCCTACCCAATAGCATCTTTAGCCCAGCCATTTTCATCTTCGTCTTTCATAAAAACGTATCAATTATATTTCCAGATGCACCTGTGAAGACCAAATATAATGTAAATTATTCTAAAAATTAATTCATAAATACAGTAAATATCGCCAAGTTCAGACACACTGGGGATAGATCAATTTGAATCAATTAGCCAGCTGACGAGATTATGCGTAGAAACAATTTAAATTCAGACATTTTCAGTTTCAGCGTAAATTCTATGCAAAGAAAAGATAAAAGCTTTTCAATATTTAGCCCCTCTTCAATATACAAAACAAATAAAAATTATATATATTTTTAAAAGTTTTCATTTAGCAGAAGGTTTTATTCTATATTTGAATTAGTAAGACTTGAGGCAGAAGTCTGGAATTGTATTATATATTAGTATATTTCACTTTGCTGAGATGAACAATGTCTTATGTTAGCAACCACTTTCAGTCATCTTATTCCGACAACAATTGATATATTTCTTTTGATTTACTATGAAACACCGTCTAGAAGGATGTAGATTCTATAGGCTGAAAAAGAATGAGAAAAATATTCCAATGAAACATGTTATCTAACATTCTTTGTCACATTTAATGTATTTACTAAAACTCAACCACAAGCAGTATGTTACAGACGGTCAAAGTCATTAAAAGTGATCCTGAATGGGTTTATTTTCATTGATTAATTGTGTATCAACTTTCATAAGTTATTTAACACCAAAGCCATCCTCGTTTAAGAACTATATAATATATAGCTGAAAGAGTAAAGTGGGTATATAACTTAACTACGGCTGTTTGGTTGGTTGTGTCTTATGGCATATCAACAGTTGTAGGTTGTTTAATGCCAAATATCTGATTCATAAACACGTTTTGAAGATAACGTTTTTAAACGAGTCAGTGCTCTTTTTAGCACACTGTTGAATGTTTGTTGGTTGGGTTTTATGGCATATCAACCTTTGTAGGTTATTTAAGGTCAAATAAATTTTTATGTAAATTGTCAGCTCTATTCCAAACAATACAGTTTAACATGAGTACACAGTTTAATTCAACTAATTCAGTTTCTACTTCATTGTTTATACAAAAACATGCTGTATTTGATAGCTTATAAAAACTAGTTTACAGATTTTGTTTACACAGTCAAATGGCAAAAAAATTCTATATTAAACAATTCAAGTTAGTGTAAGTACAGTTTCATTGTCAAAAACTGTTGTATTTCAAACAATTCAGTTTAGCATATGCACGCTGTTTAAAAGTACGTACAGTTTGTTAAAAATATTTCTATTTAAGCTATTCAGTTTCTATTTCAAACAATTCAGTTTAGCATAAGAATGCTGTTTAGTTCTATTTAACCCATAGATAAGACCCTATCAGGTGCTACCATTCCGGGCCAGAGTAGACCTGGGAGCAATGGCAATGAAGAGTTTCTCCGCATTCCCCAAAGCTACAGCATCACTGGAAACTCACCATCAGATTGACTAGTGTCAAAAACAGGACACTCGTTGGTGTGGTCTTACCCTTTGTACAGAGAAGCAGTCGGTGGATTCTACAGCCCCAGCCCACTGGGCAACTATTGAATGGTTTCAGGTATTGCTAAGTAACAGGAACAATTTCGCACTTGACATTCGGCTGCATACATTTAAAAAATATATGCTTATGAGTGGAAAGGGATAAGCGTTAAGTATTTTTTTTTTCTAAATGAGTTATAACTAATCTGTTAGTACGCTAGTATTCCTATTGATTCTACACTGGTAAACGGTTTCAATGATTGCTATCTAATACTTACAATTCTATTCAATACTCATCAATTGTTTACAGACAGTGGCGTCGTTACAAAAATTGCAATTTAACACTTTTTTTATTCATTCGTTTGCACAGTCAAATAGTTCCAAATATCGTTACGTGATACCACTGATAGAATATCGGCTCTCAGTTAAGGATTTTCAAGTATTGCAATTAACCCTTCTATTCAAATTCCTCATTCGTTTGCCCACATATATAATATTTGCAAATATCCTGTTTTACTAAAAAGTCAATTAGTCATTTCTTTTAAATACAATTAAATTGTCAAAAAAATTAAATTAACACAAGTCATTTGATTGCTTACAGTTTAAATGTCTAACAGTCGTTTTTTTTACCGACAGATAGAACCATATCAGGTTCCAACACTCCGGGCCAGATTAAACCTGGGATTAATAGCAATGAAGGGATACTGACGATCCCTTAGAGCTCTATGACTGGAGCTCCAGAACCTTATAGTTTAGTTTCTTATCCAGGATACTCGTTGGTGGGGGTTACCTCTTTGCCGAGGAGCAATCTGCGTATTCTAAAGCCTGGGCTCTTTTTCAAATGGCATTCGTCCAAAAATGAACATAATTGTGATTTGAGTGAACTTCTTTACGATGATGTTGTCACGTGTTAGCCATTACGTCGTAATGAATCCCCCGAGTATAGATGCTTTGTATTTAGGCTTTTCCAACTCTTAAAATTCTCGGCTAACTACGGCCAAGGAACCCTGTCTGCAGTACTATTAAACCTACACTTTATTATAGAACAGAGTTAAGCCTTTAGCAAGCGCATTAGGGCGAACTGAAACACAAACTTCATCGTCCACAGTATTAATTCGTATCGCTGATTGCATTTTCAACGATGATACCACGACCGTAAACCTTTCTCAAATTTAATGCAAACCAGAGTTGTAAAGGTTAATGCAATTTGATTGCTAAAAAATCTTTTAGTGTATATTGCAAGATAAAAATCACGAAAATGTTTGTAAATTCAACGTAGGTCTCCAGTGAAAATAACGAACTATCTTCATTAATATATTGTATAAAATATCAGCTTAAGGGTATCTTTTCATTGCTTTCTAATAAATGACTGAGTATTCCAATATGTCTTTCATGGTCTTTGATATTTAGTATTGTTGCTCTCTTGTTTTACAAGTGCCTGACAGCGATTTTTTGTAGTCGAGTACAAAATTTACATACACTTCAAGGAGATTTATTCCCAGAATGGCTCTCCCTATATTAATGGGTGCTTTTTCTCACATTTTCTAAAGTAAAAGCAGATATAGCAATTTAAGACTTCGTTGACTTTTGTGCCAAAGTAAAATAAAAGCTCTAAATCCTAGACAAACTGTAAATTTCAGAAGCTGACAGAGCAATTATTTTGGATATAGAAATATTTAAGTAGTTTACATTGGGTGATTATGATTGTTATTAACACCTGGAGAACATTATACAAGACGATATTTTATCCAGTAAATCCTGAGTTGGGAACAATTCCAAGCAGGATAATTAAAATATTCTAATATTGAATTTAAGTAATCCCCGTCAAGAGCTCAATGCAAATTAAATCCACAGAGAAAATTATTAAAAAACTACAACAATAATCGGTCACATTAAGATAAAAATTTTATTTACATCCTGTTAAAATCATCGATATAAATCTAACTATCCAAATTATTATATAATACTTTGGATAGTTAGACTTCTATTTTGAAGTATGATGAAATTGGATGTTTTTATAATGTCAAAATAAGTTGATATTTACCGCTAGTTGACTTTGAAGGGTAAGGTTTATGTAGGTGAAATTAAGTTCTTTTAAAGTCTGGTTTTAAATTTGAAAAGTTATTTTAATCCATTTTCTTTTTTGATCTGAAGACCTGTTAATATTTTAGAACATTGATTTATATTAATACTTTTTAACAGGATGGAAATAAATTAATCTATCTTAATATCGTGTTTTTTTTTTGTTTTTTTTTTAATTATATGCACGCGTACACACCCTAGCATTTTATGGAAATCTGAAAACATTATTTAATTTTTTCCCTGCTGTGGAAACACGATTCTATGGATGCATCACCTGGACGCTAACGATAAAGAAGGAGAAAAAGCTAAATGCGTTCTACACAAAAATGCTGCATACTGTTTTGAACAAATCCTGGAAGCAACACGCCACAAAATATCAGCCTCTTATCTCTCATCTGATAAACCATTCTCGTAAGACGAACTAGATATGTGATACATCTTTGAAAAATTAAGAACGAACTCAAAAGCGATATTTTCTAAGGGAATCCTAAACACAGATGTACCAATGTTGGCTGACCAGAAAGAAAATATGTTAAATCTAAATGGATATGAGGTAGTTTCTAGGACCAACCAGGATCGGTAGGTAAGGAATAATGAAAACATGGTGACAGAGTATCAATGAACTCCATCCTACACAAGCGATTGGATGATTAGTATATTATACAAAAAAAAAAAAAAAAGCAATTTCAAACACTGAATAATTCATATAAATCAAAATATATACGTTTTGATATCTTTGAAAATGGATGCTCAATTTTAATAAGATTTAATAAGATTACATGGTTTTCTGTCGAAATATGCCTGATTATTTTTTAATAGTTCATCTACCCTTGAATATCAAGTGTAGGATCAATTCAAATATAGATTTCATGTATTCTGCATCGAATATTTTAAAATACATTGTTTTGTAGGTGACTTTCATTTTATAGACTTGGCCTATTTTTGGGAAGCATGTAATATACAAAAAGATTTAACAGTGATTTCTGGGATTATTCCGAGCAGATTTTTTAAAAGTTCTTTCCACTTCTGAAGACTCTCTTTGGCAGTCAGCTTTTTACTCTCGGGGTGCTTTATATTCCGCATGCTTCATTTACTTGTTACCATGCTAATCTTGATTGGCGCGCCAGTGTTGGCAGACAAGCAAATATTTATATACACCAGCTCAAGGGAGACATTGGATGCAGACAAGAAAACAAGAACAAAAGACGATAAAGACAGACTAGTGAGATTCAGAGAAATTGATATCTATGTACACACGGAGACAAATCTAAAAATGATAGACTTTATAAACGTTAGCAACACGAGTTCAAATCCTGGCCGAGACTAATTGCATTTCACATAGCACTAATACCCTTGGGAATGGTATGAATCCAATTATTCTCCCTCCAGCTATGGGTAAATAGTAGTCCTTCAGTCCCTTTATTAATCATTTAGTTTGTGTTCCAAACGCACCAATTACAATTGGTATGCAAGTTCCTTTTTTTTTCTCAATTCCTTTTCACAGTCTTTGTTTTATTCTGTGGTCAGGCGGTACAGCAATGTCAACAATTTTACAAGTTCTCTTCTTTTGTTGATTATTATAAGGTCTACTCTTCTGGCCAAGATTAATTGATATAGTTATTATTGTCCGCATTGCATTTAGGACATTATTTCTATTAAATGCTATATATATATATATATATATATATATATATATATATATATATATATATATATATATATATACACACACACTTTCAGCTGCGTATCGTCTTCGCATTTCTGAAGAGAGAAATTTTTTTTTTGATATTAGTAATTTTTCGGCCTTGGTGAGGCAACTAGTCTAGAAGAAGGAAACCCGACGCCAAACCTGTTAAACGTTGCTTAAAAATTGGCCTTGTATCACATCCTGCCCGAGCGGAGGGGTTGGTAAATATAAACGTTACCAACATTGTATTAGCCATTAGTCATTTTACGTTCGTATTTACAATTTTATAGATTTCAAGATTTTTTTTTCTCATAGTTATGTGATAAACTATTTCTATCTAATTGTAATCCTAAGCAAACAATTATAGCTTTAATAAACTTCTTGATACGAATTTACAATTGCATGGTCCCAAATATTCTATCCAACACCAAATCTTTTCAATAATTTTACTCATAGACGAGACCTGAATTGGGACTAGCCTTTTGGTTCAAAGCAGACCGGGAGGGCGGTAATCACTATGAAGGGGAACTGCATAATCCTCAAATTTTCCACAACTAGAATCCCACCATTGGATGATGTTTAGTAATCACTCCCAGATATTTGATTGGTGGGTGTGGGCGTACTACTTTGCAGGCTATGCAGTCAGCTTAAAATATATCCCACTGATACTGGAGATATGTTTCCATATTATCTTCGTAAAATATAAAGAATCTGCCACTTATCTGCTAGATATTTGATGGCCGTTTTAATTTTTTTTATATTCAAAATTCTATACGAAAAAATGTCCGTAATTTATGAAAAAAATATATGCTTGTATATTCTTTGTATTTATTTTAGATCTCCTATAAAATTTCTATTTTATCAGACAGTATTTCTCTCGACTGACCAAATTTTTTTTTTAATAAAAAGAAAATTTAGTTCCATCATGACTGATTAGTTAATTCAATATCCTGGGAAAAAAGGTTAACGAAATGTGCTATGTCGCCATGAAAACACCGCAACAATCGATGACATCAGGAAAATCTTTCCGCTCCCAGCAATTAATTCACAAAAGTAAAGATAAAATGAAGAAAAACTAATTAATTAATGTCTGAAAATTAATTGCTGAGAGTCTAAAAGAAAGAGTTCATAACGAGAAGGTAAATTAAAAAGAAAATGGGTATTTCACAAGTTTTCTCTCTTTAGTATGCCGATTGTCAAATTTGATCAAGTGATACGGAGAACAAAGAAATTGACATTTATTTAAAAAAAAAAAAAAAAAAGAAAGCGAGAAAAACGATTTCATTTTCTTTATCAGGGCAAGCTGACATTTCACTTTTCTCATTGAATATGAGCAAAACATAACGTCATCTATAGAGTGACTATCCTTGAAATATATACGAGTTAAGTAATATTTATCTATATTGTTTGAGAATGATGTATGAAACGGATTTAATTCTTGGTAAAGGTGGGATTTTCTGTTCTTCCGTTACGGGTAAATATCAATCCACATTAGGTTCGTAAATCTTCGTAACACAACCAGTGTAAGAAGAAAAAAACACCTTTACTCAGAAAAGAAAATGACGTTCTGTTACACCTAACTTTGGAGAAGGGGTTCGGTAAACGCATACTGTATGTTAAGGTATGGCTTTTCGAGCTATGAGTGGCAATACAAAAAGAAAAGGGCTAATATAATATTAAATAGTGGATGCTGTAGAAAACAACTAGTTATATGACAGTAAGAACTAGATGGAAATTATAACAAGAGGAAATAGTATAAATGCCACGTAGTGAGATCAAGAGAAAGTTTTAAATGAATATACGGGGTAATACACACCTGTAAAAATGTGATTAATGTGGTCTTGTTATGCAAATTGAAGCAAGACTATATATATAAATAAGTATACAAATTTTTTTATTAAAGGATGTAAAGATATAAAACAAAGTGAAAATATTTTTTAATTCAAAAAACAGATTTAAGTGTGGCTCACGTTGTTTATATATCTGAAGGTTGTCCTTTGTCATGACACAGTTTCCATCCTTTTCTTTTCTATTGAATATCAACCCTTGAAGTTTTAATGAAAAAGTCTGTTTGTACGCATTAGATATGATTTGCGAATATATAGTTTGTTACAAACATTCTTAAACGCGCAAGATCTCATTTGTTTGGTAACACTTAAATGGCTTCAAGTATTGGATTCCCATATTAATATTCCTCTTAAATATTATTTCCTGGAACCCTGCTTATTCATACATACAAGCATGCACTTGTTACCTTTCATTTGTTTACTGTCTCATTCTCCGAAAAATACTAAGTGATTTCTTTGCTTTTCTTTTTGGAAGAACCCATAGGTGATGTAATTTTTCGCTGTTCCCGTACTCAACTACCCACCACGGAGTCCAACTTAGGTTGACAATTTACCATGGAGGAAAAGAAATCGCTTTGGTTGAGACGGGGATACACTACCGGTATACTCAAGCTTGCCGTATGGTTTCGAGTCCCTGCCAATTTCAGGTTTTCAGAATACGTTACGTATAGTCATGCAATGTAGCACTGGTCAAATCCTATTGTTTCAATGCAATTAATTGTAAGCCATCGGCTTCGAGCGCAATAGGATAAAATGGTCGGGAGTTTACCACACCATCCGCCACTTGATCGGACTATGCCTGTCTCACTGCCTGTCTTGCCCAGGAAGGGCCAAAATGCTGTCTTTCAAGTCCCTTGACCAGCGGTTGCCAAGACAAGAACTACTCAACCACAAGAATCCCAACCCCACGCAAGAAGAGTCACTCCCAAGACCAACAAGTGACTACGTGGGACGTGGTCTTACTCCTCTTCAACAGTGCAGTTGGTGTATACAACAACCAAAGATAAAAGAGCGGGCTCATTTTTCTAATTACGACTGTGTGCATGTATGATATAAATGTGAATTTGTGGAAAATGTGTTCGGCAGTTGTCGAGTAACGTTTGGGTTTTAATCCAATAGTTGTCAACACCGCTTTTTGACTTCATATAAAACTGTAGGATCTAAAAGGAAAAAAAAAAGAATTTTCAGACTAACGTTCTTCAGGATTTCTAAAACTGGATAACAAATCAATAAACTCATCATTTGTACAGGAGTTAACACTTTTGACCTCAATTCAATACGCTCATAATGAAACTGTAGTAAAACACTTAGGTGATGACTTATTTGTTACCCCCCCGCCCCCAAGCTCATATTTCTCTAATTTTCAAGATTTGAATCGCATTTCCTCCTCGGCTTGTTCTACTTCCTGCAGCTCAAACGGAAAATATTAAACTGGCCTGGTAGTTCAAATAGTATTTTTTACTTATCAAAAAGAATCCTAGAATTTCGATTACTGTTTTGCAAAGATGATGTTCCGATTCTTTAAAATTGGCTCAAATATTCTTTAATTGCACTTTTCATCTTTTAAATTTATTTTCCGTTTAAATGAACAAAACAAGGCTGAACACATTTTTGGTCTTGATTGAAATGATTCGATCAAATTCTTTAAAAAGGTCTCGACAAAGAAAAGGGACACTAAGTGCTACTCTGTTACCAATATCAAAGGCAAAATCTTGCAAACAGTAGTTGATTTAATTAACAAATCTTCAAAAAACTAATTTAGACCCCATTAACACAAAGACGGGCAATTTTTTCAAGAAAACCAGTAAGTGCAACCGTTAAATATTGCTATCACTTCAGGAATATACAATATTTATTGCATTTGTATACCTTCTTGACATCTAGAGCAGTTTCTTGTAAACGCTTATTTCAGGGAAAACAAAAACAAAAACATTCAAGCTTTTTAGAACAATTTTCCATTGTTTTAGACAGACACACGACTGACGAAAGCATGGACGGCTATCGATAGGCTCTCGATCATATGGAAATCAGATCTGACCGATGAAATGAAAGTTTCTTCCAGGCAGCGTTAGTATCGATACTGCTATATGGATGCACTACATGGACGCTAACTAAACAGCTGGAGAAGAAGCTAGACGGCAAGTACACAAGAATGTTGAGAGCAATATTGAACAAGTACTGGCGACAACACCCCACGAGACACCAACTATACGGCCACTTGCCTCCCATCACGAAAACTATACAAGTTAGACGAACAAGACACGCAGGTCACTGCAGGAGAAGCAAGAACGAGCTCGTAAGTGATGTACTCCTATGGTCCCCCACATATGGCCAAGCAAAAGCAGGACGACCAGCTCGAACTTACATACAGCAGCTATGTGAAGACACAGGATGTAACCTTGAAGACCTACCGGAGGCGATGAATGATAGGAAGAAGTGGCAAGAGATGGTCAGAGATATCCGTGCTGGCGGCACGACATGATGATGATTATTATTTCAAAAATAGGTCAGCTTAATTTATTTCAAGAATTTTAATAGGATATTGATATAATGGTCATATCTTAACGGTTATAGCATTCGAAAAGTAATGTTTTTTAAATAATAATTCAGAACAGCATTTCAACCAGCCTCAGATTATTTTATGTCAATATTTGAGGAAATCAGGTTCGTTGTTAGTGAATACATACATTGTTTTGCACCATTATAAGATTTTTTTCGTATACAGTCCAATCGAAAAAGTATAATTTTATATGTTCTATTTGACCCATAGTTTGAACCCTACCAGATACCACCATTACGAGTCAGAGTGGAGGGTTGAAATTATGGCAATAAAAGGGTTGTCCCAACTCTCAAGCGGTTGATCCTCACCATCAGATGCAGTAAGCCTATAATAAGCCTCGGCAACAAGGTAGATGTTTGAGATAAATAGAACTGTCTCTGCCGACATCCTATTAAAAAAAACCTGCTAAAATGCAATTTTTAATCTGTTTTCAACCAGTATTTCTCATACCGCTTATTTGGTCGAGTCAATACAAATTCTCAAACTGAAAGAAGGGCATATTTATCAATAGAAACAAAACGAAACTTCATAAGTTGGGATAGAGAGAGAGAGCGAGGGAGGGAGAGAGCTAGAGAACGAGGGAGGGAGAGAACGAGGGAGGGAGAGAACGAGGGAGGGAGAGAACGAGGGAGGGAGAGAACGAGGGAGGGAGAGAACGAGGGAGGGAGAGAGAGAGAGATTTTCTTTTGCAAGAGTATAAGAGTTCCAAATGCAACGCATGCTTTTTTTAGGATTATAAAAAAATCATTTAAAACTAAATCAGCGTGTATGGATTCAATATTGTTATCTCTTACTTTTTCCATAAAAACAAAGTTTTAGATCTTCAATGGAAAAGATTAGGATGTGGGTAAAACATTTTCCTGTCACCCGTCATTCCAGTAAATAAACGGATTAGATATAACCAGAAAAAAATAAGCTCACATGAGCAGTGTCCTATCGGCATTTTAGGACGGATTTAGTTACGTAACTAAGAAAACCACTTATTTCTTCAGAGTGATGAGTATCCACAGTTGTTCTGTGTGAAAAATAGTCTGGATCTCAAGTGTTATTACTTATATGAACGTAATTTTTTAAATAAATTATTTATGATTTTGGAATTAAACTTTTCTATTTCTTCCTCTTTCATAAAAAAAACAGCACACATATCTCGAAAGTATTTCTTAAATAGCCAGTTCCATGTGAGATCATGGTTACGAATAGTAACAAAATAACTCATCTGTTTTATTTAATACTTTAAATTTTATTCAGATTCAGAATGTTGCTAAATCTAATTATCGAAAAAGAAACGATGTTTCATCCTCGTGAAAAAGAATGTTCATTTAATTAATTATAACTTCAAGATATTTTACATTTTTTCTCACAGATTTAATTAATCTTATATGATTGAGTTATTGATATCAGCGATATATTGTTTGTTTATGTTTAATGGCATATCAACTGTTTTTTTGTTATTGAATGCCAAATCATTTCTTAAACAAGTAAACGGTTCTATTTCAAACAATTCAGTTTAGCATAAATACGTAGTTAAAGTGTCAAAACAGATCTATTTCAAGCAATTTAGTTTAGCATAAGTACGGAGTTTAGTTCTATTTGACCAACTGAAAGCACCCTATCAGGTGCTACCACTTATCAACGACAATCAAACCGTCTGGTGCTGCTTTCTGTAGAGTAAGGAATCGCGCTCATATTTACATTTTTGGTGAGTCACATGATCTTATCGAATACCAATTACTTGCTGAGTGCGATGAAGGGATATTCCACATAACCCAGATTTCCAAAATTATAGGCTAACCATCAGATCCAGTTCAGTTTAATGCCCAGGGCACCTCTTCTCTGGGACGGGCCTTACCTCTTTTCATGTGATACATTGAACACATTCAACGCCCTATCTGCTTGAGTTGAATTAATCTTTGTTCATTACGAATAATTGTCTTCAAGATGGAATTTCCTCTGCGTGTTTTAAAAACGCAATTTGAACTAAATCACATGTCTTAACTTCATTTGACCACGTAAAAGTAATATATCCATTTTGGTAAATACACAAATCACTGCATACTATCGAGTCACATGAGTATTCATTAATATGAAAATAGGAAGAATATATTGATAAGAAATTGATTTTAAAAGTTAAGGCATATCTTCTTGTATTAACGATAAAGAGAAATCATTCTCCTACGATGCTATATATATATATATATATATATATATATATATATATATATATATATATATATATATATATAGACAGTTACGGTTGAACACTACGGTTACAGCTTTGCTGACTATTAAAGGGAAATTAAGAAAATAACCGAAGAAACGTTGGTTGCTGCTGTTTTTAACAGAAATATGGCGAGTTTTACAAGATTATAGAGTGTTCGATATTTTTTGGTTTAAAATGTCATTGAATTCAGCGAATGCAAATCATAGCTTGAATTAGGACCCTGTGTTCGTTTAATTTTGATGCAGATACTCGTTACACTACCACGTACATGCATACTTGCACATCATCTGTCAAAAACACTAATGTGTAATATATATAAATCTACATATTTGATAAATTTTAGGTTAGGTTTGGTTTGGTTTCTTTGTTTTAATGGCATATCAACCTTTGTAGGTTATTTAATGCCAAAGCCAGCTTCTTAGAAGAACAGTAGTGATACTATTTAGCCGATAGCTGGGAGGATAAGGGGGTTCATACCTTTTCCAAGGTTATTTGTCCGAAAGTGAACGTAATAGCGAGACTGGAACTTGAACTCGCATACTACGATTCCGAAGTTCATCGCTTTAACCATTACAACATGAGGACACGCCCGATAAATTTTAACCTATGCCATGCAAAAGGGACTGTTCTCTGAATTTAAAACTCACATACCCACATGCAGGTTACTAACTTGCCTTATTCGAATTACTCAGTAAGGGAAAAATAACTAATTTAAATCTACTGCCAACTCGCTATGAAATAGAGTTGCATGTTATGACTTATAACAGTGTGTAACAGTCATGGAGTAAGTTGTATGGTGCAATTAAATCAAACTGTACAAAAAGCAACTCTCATAAAGCCAACTTTTTTTTTTGTATTTTACTGGAAACTAAATAATAATTAAAAAGAACCTGAAGGCTAAAAGAGTTTCTTAACTTGAGCATAAACAGAGGATAAGTGCCGCTGACCTCTTAGGTCGTCTTAGTTTAGTTCCCTGGTTAAACTATTTCTGACTGAATAAAAAGAGATTATGAGTTTACCCAGAAGTAATTAGCATTAAAAAAATGATCAAAAATATAAGTTTTTACTGTCGTGGAATTAACAACCTTAGTGGATTCTGATAGAAATAAAAACATACAATTTAAATCTTAAAGATGAAAGGAAACTCGAATCAAACCATTTTTATTGAAGTAATACTAAATAAGTTTCAGGATAGGAAACTGACTATCCTAATACTCATAGTTGGAGCCCTTGAAACTGTCACCAAGACGCCGGAAATTAACTGACTGAGCTGGAGATAAGGAAGGATCGGGTCCATACACAAGAATTTAAACCGCTGATGGTGTCGGAAGAGTCCAAGAGACTGGCTTCCATTTCAGTGAAAATATAAAAATGAATAAAACAGAGTTAGTTTGAAAATATTACGAGGAATACGATAATATAGAGACAATTAATGATTAGGAATGACGGAATAAGATGATAAATCATATCGGCATAAATAATATATGTATAAATTAAACCGCATCTCTGAATATCAGACGCATAATATTCTCTGCGTTTTGGGGATGCATACAGACCGCCTTATTCAATACAGAGAACAGGGCATCATGTTGAAGAAAATCTAACAGGGGTCACAAATAGATGCAGCCCCTTAATATGATGATTTATAACCAAGAGTAGCACAATGGCGATTATTTTGAACACATGCAGTAAAAATTGCAAGAGACAACAAATCCATATTTTCAAAAAAAATATTAAAATGTCAGTTTTTAGGATATGCAATTTATTTTTTACTTTCTTGTCTCAGAAATAAACCATTATTATTAATAGGTTTCATCTATTTTGAGACAGTTTTGAATAATTTTGTCTCCAAATATTTTTGTGACGAAAATAAATTTTTCCTCTCTTGTCTAAGGAATTGTGGTAGAGGATTAATAGTTATCGTATACTATTTTCATATCTCAAATAAAAAAAGAATTCATCATTGTTATTGATCGTTATTAGCAGTCACATATGTCCCATGTGTATTGAAATACCCTATACTTGAAGAAATGGAACGATTTCCAAGATCGAATAAAGGACACTAGAGCAAATAGAGATCATAATGAAAAAGATCTCGACCATTCCAACCACAGTACTGATAAGATTGGCTAGAATACTTTGTATATTCCAGGATGCTTGAGATGACTGTCACTTATACTCCAGTTTGGTTTGGTTTCTTTGTTTAATGGCATATCAACCTTTGTAGGTTATTTAATGCCAATGCTATTCTAGAAGAACAGTAGTGGTACTATTCAACCCATAGCTGGGAGGATAAGGGGGTTCATACCTTTCCCAAGGGTATTTGCCCGAAAGTGAACGTAATAGCGCGACTGGGGTTCGAACTCGCTTACTACGATTCTGCAGTCCTTTGCTTTAACCATTACACCACGACGACACCACCTTATACTCCAGTGAAATATCACCACTTAAAACTGGTGGGAAAAACTCATAAGGAGTAAAAGCTATTTGACGATATATCATTTACAAATGCAACGGCAAAAAGTGAATATTGCTATTTTTTGAATAAAGAATTATCAACGTAATTCATTTTTTCAGAATGTTTATGATTCTTCGTTTTTATATTAAATGGAAAAATGCATGCACAAACATAATCAAGATTTTTCCTTGAAATGAGTGTTACACACGTATGTAATTATATATATATATATATATATATATATATATATACACGTATCTATTATCAAACATAGATGAACACAAACGTAAATACGAAACGTACGCTGCGATGTTCTTGTTAATGCGTATTGCAAATAGCAATGGTTCAAGAAGACGATACTGGCAACACAAACAATATGTAATTGCACAAAATATGAAATAAAAAAAAATACTCCACTTACACAGATAAAAAAAAAATGCATTGTAAAACCTTATAGCAATATTTTGTGTTTTACACCCATAAGGTATTATTAGATGAAGAAAAATCCAACCCAAAAGGGATTTGATGTAATCCTAATGCTTACAAATCCGTGCTGTGTTCATCTTACATGCAGCTGGAGGAAGCAGTTAGCTGTCACCGAAATAATTCGACTGGTGGTATTAAGGAAACTACTATTTATGACGTATTTATGATTCTTTATATTAGCTTTCAAAAATATTTCCGTTCTTCAATCTTATCCTTATATTGCAGTCAGTTTTACCGATTCAGTGTTCTAGATAATAGGTTAAAAGAATTATTCCACTTGTCTGAAATGCGTAAATAGTCGCCAAGTGTCAGTAACTCTGCCTGTCTTATTAAAGTTTACATCTACATATGCTCTGTCCCCGATACACACACACATATATATATATATATATATATATATATATATATATATATATATATATATATAATACACAGCAGAGAACAACTCATTTTCCGTCCGATAAATTTGGCGACACGTGAAACGGATCGTGTGACGCAGATTTACTATTTTCAAGTTTTTTTCCATTAAATAAGCAATTTCTTAGAGTAGTTTAATAGGCGCTATCTCATGTTATACGTAGTCCAATATCTGACACGCCAAGCATACGAGATCTTTTTACAGTCAATAATCATCGACTGATATTAGGTTATTTTTCAACAACCTACAGATAATTCGTACTAAATCTGTGATTAAAAAAAAAAAACTGGCTCAGTAGCCGGACTGAGAAGCTTTATGAGCCTCAAGTGAATTAACAGCCAAACACAGGTGTTTTCTTTGTCATATATGCCGGTGTTTCAAGGCTGAAGATGGCCAGAGGATTATATCCATAGCCACAGATTTTCTTTGCAAAATCAGGAGGATAATCTAATTCTGCAATGACCTATCACTGTTATTAGATTTGAATACACAGCATTCCTTACAAACTCTAGCATGGATTAGATATACGAAATCATATATGAACTTTATTTTCTTGCATTATAAAAAGTTACATTTTGTATCAAAATACTTCACTTTCACGAGTTGTTTTAAACCGACATTCACGGAGCTTGACAGGTGAGTAGTAACCCCAAATACATTTGTAAACCATGTGTGTTATATACCGGGAAAAACTTGTGTGAGTATATTTAAGAAATGTTTCTCCCACTTTTTAATATAGAAATACTTGTAAAGCTTAAGGCGGTCAAATTGAATGTGGAACGAGTAAAACCTAAACGTCTCACTAAAAACGAACATCCAAAATATTTTGGCTAATATAACACTCCTGGCACCAGTAGTAAATTACTAAGTATCTCAACCTTGAAAAAAAAAAAAAACAAAAAAAACAACAAAACTATAAAACATTTAGTAAATTCGGTGAAATCTGGCTGAAGTTTGAGGTACCCGTAATTGCTGATCCCATAGCTGAAGTTAATAGTTCACAAACAAATTGCCAATAAACAAAACCTGACGAACCTTGCAGCTGCTAGATTTATGAGTTTCGGCGCACAATGATTCTATCCGTAAAATAAATGAAACGTTTACCTCTAATGTTCATCTTTTTTTGGAAGGAACAATACCTCTTTTCCTCCGTACATGATTTATAGATTACAGTCTGCCCCTTTATATGTTTTTGTACAAGGTTGCATGAAGGGATCATGAAGCAGCATCGAAACCAATGTAGTAAAATTAGTTTGTATTATCAACATGCTAATAATTCAAAATCCTGTTTTAGAATCTGTCGTCATATTTAGCATTGTATATGGTCACAATTGAGACATGCTGCTGGCTGTCCTTCAATTTTTGTCAACATAATTAAACTGGTGCTGAGGGATATGAAGTTACTGAGAATATTGACAGACGAGCTCTCAGTTGATTTTACTGTGAAGCGGGGGTGACGATTTGGCCCTGATATTTTTTTTCAAACTTCTTTGTCTCATGAATTTTACAATTAAGACACAGGACTCCTTTTGCAGTCAAGAATCTCTGGTTGAATTTTTTTTTTATCTAAGATTTCATATATGATCTAAAAAATTCAATTCCTGGTTAGGGAACTTCGAAATGATGATTTTATAACGAAATAGGTAGCCGTTACACAATATATAATATATCGTTTTCCAAAAACCATGTTCAAATTGGTTTCAAAATCAAATATTTAAGTTATGTTCCTTTGAGTTAAAGCATATATTGAACCAAATAATCCGGTGAATGTCACTGGTATGTCAATTCGTTTGTCACTCTGGAATACACTCGCAAGATATGGCTCTTGATTTTGACATATTCCTGTCCAGTTGAAAAAAAAAATCTGATGCCTGCAGAAACCCTAGATATAACATGGTAAAATTGCAGCATCATCGGAAAGAAATATTTCTGTTAATAGATCATGTCTATTGATCATTTTTCTTTAATAATCTAAATCATTGACAATTCCACATTGGCATCTTTGTTTCATGAAAAAATAGTATCTGAGGTTGGTTGGGTTTTATGGCAAATCATCCATAGTAGGTTATTTAATGCCAAATCTATCTTTATACATATAAACAGTTTTATTTCAAACAATTCAGATTATCATAAATACACTGTTTAGTTATATTCAACCCATAATTCAAACAATTCAGTTTATTATAGTAAAAAGTAAAAGTAAAGTTAGCGACCATAGTCGAGGGTGACCCGAAGGCTCCCTTTTCGATAGCTACTACACCAAGGTGTAGGGGAGGGCGCTACTCCATTCCCTGGAAAAATTTCTATTTTAACCTATTCAGCTTAGGCAAACAGTTCTAATTCATACATTTCAGTTTAGAATAACCATAGTTTTTGTATACAAACAATTAAATGTCAAAACATTTCTATTTCGAAAAATTCACTTTAGCATACAAAAACAACTCAATTTCAACTCGAAAAACAAAATTTCAATTTCAAAGAATTCAGTTTAGCATAAATACGCACTTTATTTCTTTTTGATCCATAGATAGGATCGTGTATGGTGCAACCACTCCAGGCTAGAGAGGACCTAGAAGTGATGGTGACGAGGGGGTTACTCTGAATTCCCGAAAGGTCTAGCATAACTCGAACCTCACCAGCAGATTGTTTAGTGCCATATCCCAGACACTCGTTCAGGAGGTTTTTACCCTCTTCAGAGATGTTGGTATATTCTACAGTATCAGCCGACTGGGCCAAAAATATCTGAGGGAAATTATCAATGTGAGATTCAGGACACGAAGTTTGATTATCCCTTAATGCACAAAACACGCTGAACTGGTACATAGTTCATAGAGAATGATAAATACTCCCTAAAAACCTTTTCTACGGTGAAATGCTTTATAGCAATCGACCGCAACACAAGCAAAAGAAATGCTACAGAGAAAGCATAAAAAAATTCGGAAATTGATGAAATGGAGTATTCCAACCATAGTGGTTAACAGATATATAATTAAATCGCTATAAAAATGTATTCTGGTCTGCAGAGAGTTAACATTATGAAGATCTGAATAGAGAGAGACCTTTAAAATAGGATGTGCCTCCAGAGAGTAGAGAGATGAAAAATCATGAAATGTTAAACCGACAGCTGAGGAAGGTAACAATGTCGAACTCTGGGTTCGAGAACCTACATGGAGATATGTTTGTGACCGTATTCTTCTCTCGAAACCTGGATACGCCAAGCACAGTATGTGTTACGCGAGTTGTGAATATAACACTTCGTGTAAGGTGAGCTGATGGAACTTGCAATAACGTCTGCAAAACTTTGACCCACTCTAAAAGACAGAGATATGCAAAAAGACTTTCTCCAAGCACATCAAGTATTATCAACAAACATCGTTTAATCGTTTGCCGTCGATGCCCAAAGGTTTGCAAGATTGCTGCGAGGCTGAAAATACACCTGAGAGGACACAATCGAAGAGAAAGTGTTAAACAAGATACTCGAGGATTAAGAAGTTGCAGTCATCTGCAACGAAAAAAATAATCATTACAGGCACTCAAACCCTTTAGCACAGTGAGGATCCTAATCAGCTTAAGTAAAACAGATTAGTTATTGGGTAATTTGCAAATTTACATCATTGACCGTTGTGTCATCGATTGAGGATCGAACTATCAGTAACCTGAGAGCTTATCTCGGTAAATATTCTAACATATGGAGGAACCCTGATCGATGAAGCCTAATTCCCTAACATTGCGCATCACTTATTGTCTTGACACAGTTTTAAGGTTGTGATAATATGGATATCAACGACTTATCAACACGTACATCGTAGGTGTTTATATCACCAAAACAAGAATATCGACATTGATTTAAGCCTGATATATTTAATGTTATTGTAAGTATAACCAAGTTTGGGGGTTCAAAAAATACTTCGCTGTTCGATATTAACAGTAAAATGTGAGTCTACACTTCAAATATATCCATAAGGCATACATACCGCTTTCTGCTGTGCATAACGCGGACTTCTTTTTTTAATCGAATGGTACAACTAAATTTTCACATTTAGCCCACCTTTAATCTCAGACAGAAAGTATTGCACGATGTACAATAGAATCATGTTTCCTATTAAAATTGAATCCTGAAATTGGGTGCACGTGTTAAATAAATATGTCCGTATACCCGAAAGAATGTGTTAAACAGTAGTGTGTCTATGTATAAATAAATACACACACAAATACATATCTCCTATACACATTATTTTTTTAAAAACCTATGTTATTAACTGTCCACTATCTTCGTCCCTCACCATTTTATCTGAGAAAAGCAACGCTAAGATCTACTCAACAAAAACCGCTGAATAAACATGAGTCTTAAAGGTTAAATCAAATTCTACCTAACGGATAAAATAAAAGTAAAAGTGTCCCAGTTTCTTAGATACCGCTTCGTCAATAAGCTTTCTTTTTTTTTTTTGATTCGTCAGATTTTCCTTTCTCCAGTTTGCTTTTACGCTAATCTCAGGCCGTCATTTTATTCTAGTTACTTTCTAATTAGGTCTATAGAGACCAGCCCATAAGTATAAATCCAATTACGTTATCATATTTACTTCTGAAGACTTATGCTGACATTGTTCCTCCGTTGTGTTTTTTTCTTTAAAACAAGTATTCTGAAATATATTTCCGTTTCTCCGATGATATATTATAAATTTTTAATTTCATTGCATGACCTAGTTTGTTTTTCTATGATTGTTTTGTTTTGGATTGGAAAAAATTGATTTAAGCATTTCTAGAAACGCATCATACTATCACAGAAAAAATATTCCATTGTATAATCTATCAAAATGTAAGCTAATATGTTTTTGATATGTGCAGCATAGTCACCGACGACGGCTATGTTGTTGAGGGCTAATAATCTGATGGAGTTGGAGCACAAAAACAAAAAACTTCAGTGTCAGGAACTGTTTGTTTTGCTCTCTCCAAAAGCAGGTGAAAATGGCTTACACACGCTGTATTTTGTCCCCATTCTGTTTGAAACCGTCTCTTCAATTCTCTTTGAAATGTTCACTCGCTCCCTGTACATGCAAAAAGTTGTCTCCTTGTTCATCAGCTACCAAAAATGAGGGAATAGGAAAATTTCATTTTTGCTTGAACTACCCACTCCCATTTCCAGTGGGCAGCATCACCACTTAGACCAGCCTACATATGTATTTACAGTCAATCTATTCTGGTGACCTCACAAAACCTTGTGCAAAAAAAAAAAAAAAATTAGTGTTGCTTAGGTCAAGCATTTTATTACATTCAACAAACCGGATGAAATGTTGAACTTTCTCCATTAGGCTTTCTTACTGCTATATATCTTTTAGCATATGTATTATTATCCTTGTACCATTCATGTAATTTACATAGTTAAATGTTTATGTGGCTTAGAATACAATGTAGAGAATGTTAGCCGAAATATCTAATTCATACCCCGCATATTAAATGCATAACACTTAAACTCAGTAATAACAGTGGAAAATGTATTTATGGCGTTTGTTTTGATTTGTTTGACCCAGTAATGGAAAAAGAAAAACGAAGAAATCGACGAAAATAAACTGAAAGAAAACGCGTGACTCTACGACCTTGCGTGCGCAAATGATTTGTGCTCGTTATATGAAGGATCGTCAATAGAAATTATTACGAATATATCTGAAAAGCAAACACATTCAACATCATTATGAATTTTATCTACAAAGACGGACTTTATATCTGTTTTCACACTGTCCGGTAGCAAAGGCTGCTTGGGGTGGCAGTACCACCTTAGCCACCAAAACTCCGACATCACCCCTTGTTAATGGCTGATGAGGACAGGGTATCGCACGTGTTATCATGCGTTGTGTAATATAACACTTGAACATAGTACTTAACAGCATCGGGAATAAATGCCTAAAAATTATTTTTGAAACAAATCAAAGTATGAGCTCAAAAAATCTTAAAATGCTTATGTATATTCTTTCGAAAATAGCCAGTTTAAAATTATTAAGCTTGAAATCGTAAATTTTAGCTGCTATTCTCACTCACACACACACCATATATGAAAGAGACAGACAGAGATGGTAGATTTGGGTATATTTGACAAGATAATAAAAACGAGAAAAAGTGGATAAATCAAACGCTTACAACGGATTTAATAGTAATTATTTTTCTTTAAGAAAGAACTATTTCTTACTTGAATAAGTATGAAATATTACAACTAAACCCATTTTAAGTGTTTGATTTATCCTATATATATATGTATGTGTGTTTTCGTTCTAAGATAACCGCAGAGATATATACGTATAATTTTCTGATTTGTTTAGTGATCAAAATTTGTTTTTTTTTCTTCGGAAATACTGCCCCATGCAATTAACTCAGTGTGTGTTTCCCCATGTATCAGTAGTTACTACATTACATCACACGTTTGATCAGTTGGGATTTCTTTCAAACCCGGATAAATTTATTCGGAAATTATCTTGTAAATACGTATCATTAACTCAATTTACATGATGTTCTAGCTTGCTAAATACGCCTCTCTTGGTCGTAATAATCAATTCAATCACCCTTGATTAATTCCCTTCATTACTCAACAAGATTAAAGCAGCATTTAGGAATAATTCTTTAGAAATTATACTAACGTAAAACTATTAATCATATTTTCCGAACTAAAATCATGCTCCTATAAACTACTGACTACTAATAAGCAATTTCTGTTTTCTAAATAACTGCGACTACACGATTCTGCACCTATTTTTTGAGGTAAGTCATAAGTTTCACAGGTATATAAAACAAAGTTCTATGTTGCATACTCATATACAAAGTAAAGGAGTCTAAAATGACTGTTCTTTGATTGTTTTAGTTTTATGGCATATCAACCATTGTGATAGGTTGCATATGTATATACATATTTACCAACCCTCTGCTCGAGCAATTTCAATTTTTTAAGCGGAGTTTAATAGGTTTGAATTCAGAGTTTTCCTTCTCCTAGACAAGTTGCCTCACCAAGGCAGAAGAACCCAGTCTGTCCTACTATTGACCCATAGCTGGAGGAAGAATTATTGGATTCATACCTTTCCCAACAGTATTCGTGCTATGTGAAATGCAATTAGCCTAGTCCAAGATTTGAACTCGTGTCGATAACCATTACACCACGGGTACCTCCTGAATACGTTGCATATGTATATATGTATGAAAGGATTTGTAAACTCATATTGTACAAACCTTTCTTAAACAGGCATGCATTCTTTTTTGCACAGTTATAGAATTTCAGGTATTGCTATCTAACACAATCACAATTTAACCTCAGTAATTTGTTTCCTCATTTTGTTGGTTCTATTTGAACTATTGATAGGACCCTATCTGGTACCAACACTCCGGCCAGGGAGGACCTAAGATCAATGACAATGAATGGGTAATCCACATTTCCCAAACCTCCAAGGATAGAGCCTCACATTTTAATGTCATAAATAGGACATTCGTAGGCGGTAGGGTCTTACCTCTCTGCAGAGGTAAAATCCGTGTATCCTACTGCCCCAACTGACTGGGCTATGTGATCTTTGATGTAGGTTGCTGGATATTAAGTGTGAAGTGCTGCATATTTCTTCATTGACATATTGAGTGTCTCGAGCAAGAGAGCTGGATATAATTTAATTTAGTTCTTCCTTTCGTTGATTGTCACGATCCGTGTCAGTCGTTGGAATTTCTGTTTAAATAAACTTTAGGTTAACTATTGCAAAAAAATGTCAGTCAGTATTAGTCTAACTTGGTGTATCTTTGCTACGGTTGAGAGAAAAAAACAACAGTTCCCAAGCTGGAGAGGCGATGTTTTTTAATTCAGCAATTATTTCTGGGGATAAGAGGCTTTGGTAAATCCTGTCCTCTGCTTTCCTTAATTACATTGTCTATAAACTTGTTACATCACTCATACGTCATCTGCCTGAGTTAGGTTTTGAATGTGAGAAAAGACAAAACCATTCCGATGGATCGAATTTATTCTTTTTACCAACCCCTCCGCTCGGGCAGGATATGACACACAGTTAATTTTTTAGCGGAGTTTAACAGGCTTGAATTTAGAGTTTTCCTTTTCCTAGACTAGTTGTCTCACCAAGGCTGAAGAACCTAGTCTGTCCTATTTACCCATAGCTGGAGGGAGAATAATTGGATTCATACCTTTCCCAAGGGTATTAGTGCTATGTGAAATGCAATCAGTCTCCTCCAGGATTTGAACTCGAGTCGCCGTATTCATTTCCTATGACGATAACTATTACACCACGGGCACCACCTACGATGGAACTAATTTATTGGTACCACTGTTAAAGTAACATAGCTCGTGTAGGTTGATGTATTTTAACGATATGCCAACCAGTCTAGGGTTATTTTATGAGTAAAGGTAAAAAAAATTTAACATGTTTATCGAACGTACATATTTATACATTTTGCTTAGTTTAAGTGTTTTTTGCACACTGCCCTATTATAATACGAACTTTTAAAAAATCTATTTGATATTGAATTGGACCCTAATAAGCACTAAAACACTTGATTATCTGAAACCAGGGAGAAATGCCAAAGAAAGGGCTCCAGATCATTCATAAACCTCTAGAATTAAAGCTTCACCATGTGATGCAGTTTAGTAGCTTACTTAGGACAATAATATGAGAAGGTTTTACCCCTCAGCATGAGATACAGTTGGCGTAGAGCAACTAAGGATGCCGTTGTTATGTTGTCTTATCTTATACCGTCAAGTCATAAAAAGTAGGTTACATTGAATCCATTTGGATTGGTGTAATTTTTGACTTTTCAATTAAAAGGAACATTAGTTATAAGAAAGTGAATTATCTCCCTTAGAAAACTGGCCAGTCTATTGGGTGTTTCAAGAGGTATCAAATGACCGAGGCCGAAACATTCTCTACCTCTCTTACTGCCAATTTTGAGCAAGAGAGACTTTTATTGGACACTCCCGGGAAACGGTGATAACACGGGGCTTTCCCCTCATCCAACATTCCTTTTCCTTTTCACGTACAGCATATTCATTTGAAAAATAGGTGCCTATTTCCAACTATTGTTCTTAAAGTCATTAACAGGTCTTGCGTTTATAAAATATATTCTAGGTAAAAATGTATTCCTTTTCGTCATGCTCAGTTTTAGCATATTATACATATATCAAAGTTAATGTTGGTTTGGTTTCTTTGTTTAATGGCATATCAACCTTTGTAGATTACTTAATACCAAAGCCATTCTCATAAAAGAACAGTAGGGGTACCATTAAACCCATAGTTGGGAGGATAAGTGGGGGTCATGCCTTTCCCAAGCGCATTTGCCCGAAAGTGAACGTAATAGTTCGACTGGAGTACGAACTCGCTTAGAACAATTTCACAGTCCATCGCTTTAACCATTAAACCACAAGGACACTCCCTCGTTAGTGTTGCTATTTGGTGTACAGGGACAATGTCTTTGCATCAAACATAAAAAGAAAATGAGTAACGTTTCGGCAACACATTTCGACATTTAATTTCGTCGTTTTGCACTAATTCGAACCTTAGTTGGCGACCGTAGTCGAGGGTAACCTGAAGGCTCCCTTTTCGATAGCTACAACAACGAGGTGTTGGGGAGGGCGCTACTCCTTTCCCTGGATTGCTCCACTTTACCCTTGATACATACCTTATAATGCTGAGTGTTAAGCAATATAGCATCAAGTACCATTTTTGAGTCTTTGGTATGACTCGACCTGGGATTGAACCCAGATCTCCCGGGCCATTGGCGAACCTTAAGTTGCTTAAATTATCTAGTTAACATGTCATTCTCTGGTTTAGAGTTAAATACGACACCAATAGATAAATAACATTATGTCTAATTCTTTGGCGTAGTGACACATCCTCTTATGAAAGAGGTTTAAGTTCCAAACAGCTAATGCTCCTCTTCTAAAAGAGAAATTTAGATTCTGAGGATTTTTTTTTTTTTCGCGGTTAAAAATTAGAAATAGAAATTGTGTGCAATTCTATTTGACTGTTGCGTGACAAACTCTTCCTTTGACTTGCATACTTCTTACAAAATCTTCGACTAATATGTTTGCAACTGCACTTTTTCCCCCTTTTGAAATGGCAAAAATGTTACTGCCGTAAGACATTCTTTTAAAATACAAACATAAATAAAAGCACATGTATCTCGTGCGTGAGTTGTCGGTACAGCTGGCATATACGAAGATAAGTATCAAATATTATTGACATGAAGATTCGAAAGTTAAAAAACAAAAACACAAACAAACAAAATACATTCGATCGATTCATGGTATTGAACAAAAAGTTCATGTACTTTTACAAATTTGAATATTCCCTCATCCGTTGGTAGTTATATATGCATGTATAAAATATCTATGAATGTGATAGGAAATATATATATATATATATATATATATATATATATATATATATATATATATATATATATATATAAAAAACCAAGTCTGAGTTTTATATATAAGGTTATAAAATCCTCATGATTATATGCACCTTTCTTTAATCACAGTTGTATGCTTATGGTAAATATTCTACGTAATAGACACAAACCTAATCTTAAGTAAATTATATATATACCTTTTTTTCTTACATTATTTATATTCAAACACATTTTCCCGCACACAGACTAACAAGCAAACATCAAAATGACGCATAAATTCAATCACTAATTCTATTTTTTTTTTAAGATTTTAAAATCAACATTATATTAAGCTAAGTAAAGTTGGTGACCGTAGTCGAGGTTTACCCGAAGACTCCCTTTTCGATAGCTACTTCCCCAAGGTGTACGGAAAGGCGCTACTCCTTTCCCTGGATTGCTCCGCTTTACCCTTGATCCTTACCTTATAATGCTGAGTGTTAAGCAAGGTAGCATCAAGTACCATTTTTCGAGTCTTTGGTATGACTCGATCTGTGATTGAACCGAGGTCTCCCGGGCCATTGGCGAATATTTAAACATATCAGTGCTTTGCATGAATTCATGTACACACATAATTACGACTGAAATTCCCCTTAATTATCTAATACATAGCCCAACTGATTCTAATGAGTAATTAATAAAAAGCACTATGTTCAGAGGCTGAAAAATTAGACAGATTTGTGGTTGTCTGAAAGAAACTTCTTTAGTGCATTTAAGATAGTCCATTTGTATATTATTGTTTTGAATTTATTTTTCTATTTAATTTGTAAATGTTAATCGGTGATCTCGTAATGACTTCAGTTTATTCAAATAATAAATCTTTAATTACTATCCTATTTTCTTCATTACTTCGACCCACTCCGTAAATATCATTTGGTATAACTCGACCTGGGATTGAACCCAAATCTCCCAGATCATTGGCGAACACTAACCATTATGTCAATGTCCTGTACAATATAGTCAGGTAAAATGACCTTTAAAAAATGGGTTAAAATATACAATAAATTCAACGGACAACCATACCAATATATTTGTGTCGAAAAGCTTGGCATTTTCAAAAGCAAGTTAATTTTTTAATGAATATTACCTCAATACAAATCTTGTAGGATTATTTTTGGACCTGCAGTTTTAGAAAATCTTGAGTGGAATATTTGCTTAAAACTTCCAACTGATTTAGTAAGTATTGCTTTACAATACTAAACGAAAAAGGAAAAATTCCTTCCGTATAGAAACGCGTTATTTTCAAAAAGATTTTGTTTGGACATTTATATCATTCTATTTAGCATGAACTGAAAGTGGCCATCAAATATCAACAATATATCATCGATTTACCTTCCTAGATCTATGTGCATAAAACATTACCACATAAATAAATATGAGATCGGAAGAGAATGAAAGGTAATATTTTTATAAAATACATGAAATGTTCCGTTTATTAATATTTTTTCCCAAAGACATCACCTGATATACGCCTTAAAAGATAAACCTCTAGAAAAAATACGAATAAAACACATTTGATATATACCAAATTTATCAATGGTAAAATATTACAAAATGAGAAAATACAGACTCTTTCTGTCATAAGTTAATAATTCTGTGTAAAACCCAAAACAAAAACGCTCATCATAAAACATGAATTTATAGCAAGAAAGCTGCTTGCTTTTTGTTTTAGACCGAGTATTTCTTTCTTAACCTTGGGAAAATTACATGTTAAGATCGTTTCAATTAAAATATTGAATTTGCATGATTAGTTTTTTTGTAACATGGCTTTACATCATTTTTTAACTGAATATGAATTATTTTACTCTGTCAAGTAATTCAAAGTTTTATTCCAGTTTTTGTAAGATTAGCTATGTCATCGAATCACCATTTTCTAATGTAACTCCTCCGAATGAGAACCTCACTTTCTTTCATAATTAATTATTCTTTTTAAAGTAAATATTTAGTATTTTTTCCAAAACGTATCTATACTCGAGTCGGTAGTATAACCTTTAGGCTGTTCCTTCAGAATCAAGCAAAATCTCCAATCAATAGAATAGACACATAGATAATTTAGTGTTTTTTTTGAGTAATTGTGAATAAGTGTATATATTATTTTTTGACATTATCCATAAATCAGTGATGAACATAAATAATATAAAAGGGAACATTTTCGAGCGGAGGTTTTAGATACACAATCAGCTAATAATTACGTGTCAAGCGTAATTACTAATCATACACCTTCAAAGAAGCAGAAATTCTCTGCGAAGAGAAAAGATTCATATGAAATATTTTATTTCAATCTAACATTGTCATCTTGTCGAGATTTATTTTATGCCAAAATGTTAGGAAATTATGTACATTTAACCTTAGTTTTTGTGCATTTTTGCACACAGTTAAACTAAAATTAATAAATCCAAGTAACTATCATCATCATATCGGATTTTCTTGACTCTCACCATTCATCTCTATTGTCCATCGCACTTGGCAGGTCCTCTTGGCTACATCCCGAATCTTCAGAGACATATTGTAGAAAAGTTCTAGCTGGTCGTCGACAACAGCTGCTCGTCCGTGCCAAGTCGTTTACGGGAGAACGTCACTCATTAGTTCATCCTTACTTCTCCAGCAGTGTCCCGCATGTTTTGTTTGATTTGAATCGCTTCAGAGATGGAAATTAAGTTGTCATAATAATAGGTTTTAAAGCGGTTATATACTTCCAGTTAAGTAAATATTTCGTAAGCATTTATAGCTTTAAGTAACTAAATACATAATATTTTCGGAAAATGTATTAAGTATTCCAATTATATACTGATGGATTGGGTTTTATGGTATATCAACCTTTATAGTTTATTTTACGTCATGTCCTATTTATATCATCTATGTGATTTGCAAACGATATCAATTTTAGCACGAGGATATCAACCAGACACTAATTCACAATAAAATGTTAAATTTAGAATATCTCTTAGCCAATTGTGTGAATTGGTATTTGACCTTACGATCAATTTTGATTTGGTTTTATGGCATGTCATACATCAGTTATTTAATGCCAAATCCATTTTTATATCTATAAACAGTTATATTTCAAACAATTTAGTAGAAAATAAGTACAGTTTAAATTTTAAAATAGTTCTATTTCAAACCATCCAGTTTAGTATAAGTTCTATTTAGTTCTATTTAACCGAACATACGAATGGTTTTAAAAGATTTATTTGAATCCTACCTAGGACTAGCTGGTATGAGCACCCCAGATAAGATTTGATCTCTAAAGAAAGCCAATGAAGGGATAATTTATACTCCCTAAATTATCGTAACTAGAAACTCCCATCAGATGAAATTTAGAGTCATATGCAAGAATACTCTTTTATTTAGATCTTTCAGTCGACTATACGGACGGTCTATTATAAGATCTGTTGACAGGTTTGTCAGAGTTATTGATACACCTTTGAAGAAATTATCAGTAAACCCCCACGATTTACGTGAAATATTGATAAACGTTGGTGCAGTTAAAAGACCAGATTAATACACAAATGGAAATAGTATTTTTATCATTAAATGTTTTCCGACTATAATCTTCATCTTTGTTATTTCCACAACGACTATAACCGTTACACCATGTGTCCAAGGACACATGGCGTAACGATGGAGAGTGTAGGTTCAATCCTGACTGCAGGCAAGTAACAATATAGGTATACTTTACACTTGTACCCGGTTATGGCTAAGGGAATCAGAACAGGCGACTGCCGTGGATTAAATAAATGACGTAGTTCGAAGTTCGTGAGGGTTTCCGAGTTCGACAAACACTGGAAGAAGGCCGGTGGACATATCAGCTGAAACGCCGTGAAAATAATAAATATGAAGACAATAGTCCGAAAACCCTTAACGATGAAAATCAAGCTTCGTCTCAGAAATTTAGACAACAGATATTGAAATAGTAATACTATAAATGAATCTAGCCCTGAGGACAATATTTTGACCTGTGGTCAAAATCTAAGGATTTGGGATATTTATACAATTACAGGAAATTAGGAACATTTTACGGATTATTACGCAAGTAATTAACCTGTACATATGAAGATATATTACACTTTCGGAATCGCTATCTTTTGTAAAGTTTTACTTGCATATAGACATCTTGTCTAGCTGTATGCATTTTCTCTTTTGTCTCTTTTGAATTGTCTTTCATCGTGACATGTTTGTGAGCCACTGTTGAACAATAGAGACTTGAACAATACAAAGAGATTTCACTTGAAAAACGCAGGGGAAAAAATATTAATACGAAATGTTGCCAATATTTTAAGAAAAAAAAAGACAAAATCTATGGAAAGAATATTCGAATTGAAGAAAGCCTTTAAAAAATTGTCAATAAATATACTTCAAGAAACTATACAAAACTGAAAAATAAGTGCAATATGGTTAGAAAAATACATACAAAAAACGAAAAGTCAAATAACTAAAATTAAGTACATTTAAATACATTTGGCTTTTATGGTGAAAATGTACAATACAAATATACCATAGGAAAAATGTGAAACCAAGCAGAAGAATTATGTCGAAGACATGTAAAAATGACGACTCAAAAATATGTAGCCTTTAGAAACAGACTTTGTAAGGAAAATGGTAGAGTTATACAGAAATTGTAAAATATATATATATATATATATATATATATATATATATATATATGCAAGGATATTACAAAGAAAGTTCTTCCTGGTGATTTTTGAGAGGAATATAAGGTACATTTTCTTTAAAAGTATGTACGTTTAAGCACGATATGTTTTTTTTTGTTAAGTGACACATGTTGAAAAAATATATATAGTCCCATATAAGTGTTTCAATAAAGAGTTTAAATGTCGCACTGACCATATATATATATATATATATATATATATATATATATATATATATATATATATATATATATATATATATATATACACACACACGCACATACAGATAAAGGGAGATTCATATACTCATACACATTCTATAGTCTAATTTTAACTGTACTTTGACATTATCATCGATTATTATAGTAACTCATTTCAGGTGATTGAATAGTTAGTAAGCGTAAAAGATTCTAACACATTGAGACTTTGTGGAAGCTGCTTGCAAATTTGGTAGGTAAAAGAAACAATGAACATGCTATTCGGAATTGCTTTAGATGTTTTAAGAGTCGCATCCAAAATAGATTCGACGATCCTCCGCCATTATATTGCTTTAAACTTCAGGTAAAGAAAAAACTGACAAGCAACGCAAGAAAATCTTTGTAATGACCAGCAACAGCGAAAAGCAGCAAGGGTAGAACGTTACATTTATTCAAAATCCTACGGAACTAATGTTTAATCAAACGGATTATATATTAAATAAAGAAAGTTATTTTTATACAAAGACTACATTTCCTTGGTATGTATTTATACTAAATCAGAGACACAATTAATCTCGTTAAAGAACGTAAAAGTTAAAGAACTTTTAAGAAAAATATAAAAATTCATTTACACGTATCTGCAAGTCCATCAGATTTAACTGGTCTTCAGCATAATACTCTGAAACAAATTTTCATAGTCTCAATAACGGTTGAGTGGTTGATAGGATTTGACAATGTACGTAAAAAATTTAATTAAATCCTCTAAGGTCAACCTTAACATTTTTAACATTTGATTGAACGATCAAATTTTGCTCTTTAAAATGAGTTGATACTCACTATCGGCTGAACATTAGAATTAAAAAGTTTTACCAGCAACACGCTCAATTATTTCTCCGTGTCCATCTCGCTAGAGAGCTCTCATTCCTGAGAAATCTCTAAAACCTTTTGAGCGTATTGATATACTCTGATCATTTGGCTTTGATCTCAGATACATTAAGTCAGTACATTTATCAGTGCCTGTTAGGGTTTCCGATCAAAAGAACGACCCATAGCAAACATTTTCAGAATTGTCACTTAAATAATTTCCAGTGATTTTCTTCTCTATTTGCTTCAACTGGGAATGAGTCGACGAAAGATGTCTGTGATTCATCATTTTTTGAGCACTTTATCAATTGTCAAGTTAAAAGCGCAAGTTCAAATAAAATGTCTTTCTCCTAGACAGGTTTCCGATTAAGAGTTAAGTCTGCTGAATCTTATCTGACCACTTTACTGCTGTGGGCTAAGCCACGCTGGTGTTTTCGTAAGGGAGGGTTACTTCGGAGTTTTTCCTACTTCGTAATCGGTGAACCTGCCATGGCTAATGAGCGACCCCCACAAATCTAATCTTAATATATTTCTACATAATCCAAATATTAACACTATTTCGGAGATTTAACATTACAAAGTTATTTAAATGATTCTTTCAGTGTCTTTAACTTTAGGCTGCACCTAACCAAATAAATATTTTGCTGTTTACCTGGACGTTCGACTTTTGAAATGAATTTGCAGGATTCTATTGACAATTCCAAGACACATCATGAATCACAGACAAGAGGTAGTAATAAGTCAATATTTACTTTATTCATGGACGGAAACAGATATTGAGAAATCAACAAATTTCAGAGAGCACAACTTGAAATCAATATAAAATAGCAAGTAAAGAAATAGAATAACAGAAGATCGGACTTAATTTATTCTCTATTTGATGGGTTGTTGTTTTATGGCTTATTAACAAATGCTGTTTATTTAATGTCGTGTGTGAGTATTTAAGGTGTTTGGTTGGTTGTTTCGGTTTTATGGCATATCAACCACCGTAGGTTATTCAATGCCAAATCCTTTTTCATACAAATTAACAGTTCTATTTCAAACAATTCAGTTTAGCCTAAATACATACTTTGTCAAAAAAATTCAAGTTATTTTAGTCAAACAGTTCTAATTCCACAAATTCAGTTCACCATGAGTATAGATTTAGTTTACATATAGTTAAATGTCAAAACAGTTCAATATTAAGCAATTAAGTTTAATGTAAGTACAATTTCAATGTCAAAAACAGTTCTATTTTAAACAATTCAGTTCTGCATAAGTACACAGTTTACCTTTAACCTAAAGACAAGACCCTATTTGATGCTTGCACACTGGTTCAGCGAAGACCTGGGAGGGATGACAGTGATGAGGTTCCCAAAACATTAGCAATATCGGAACCTCACCATGAGATTGTTCAGTGTCATATCCAGGACACTTGTTGGGAGAGTCTTACACCCTTCTGAAAAGATGCAGTTAGCGTATTTTACAGCCACAGACGACTGGGCAATGTGTATATAAAGCGGGTAGTTGGTGGACAACATTTTAAATAAGTTGTTAGTGTTCGTTTACATCCAGTTAAGGGTATTAAGTATTCCAATCAAAAAATTCATTTTAACAAGCATTACTTTGTGAAATAAATAATTTGCACGTATCTGCATGATTTCAACGATGATAATCCTTATTAAGTGATTGAACAGTTCTTTTTTTTTCGTATAGATTGGACCTTAACAATATCTATCTAACCAAGTCAGAAGACCCGGGAGTAACGGCAATGCAGGGGTACTCAACATTCCGGCAAAACGTCTGGACTTGAGCCTCATTACGAGATACAGTTTACTATAATACTTAGGAAACATTGTTGAGTGTTAATCCCCTGGAACGAGTAGCAGATTGCATAGGCCTCCATGTCAACCCAAACAAGACAGAATACATGTGCTTTAATCAAAGACGTGTCATCTCCACACTAAAGGGTGGTCCTTTCAAACTAGTGGACAAGTTCACCTACCTTGGAAGCAGCGTCTCATCAACCGATAATTACATCAACAAGCGACCAGCAAAGCATTGGCAGCCATTGGTGATATCGAACTCAGACTTGGCCGATAAAATAAAACAGTTTTTTCAAAGAAGCGGTCGTGTCGATACTGCGATATGAATGCACAACATGGACACCAACTGAACGTAATAAGCTTGACTGCTATAATGCAAAATTGCTGCAGGCTGTATTGAACAATCCTGGAGGCAACACCCACGAAACAGAAGCTGTACGGCCACCTTACACCCATCATGAAATATATCCAAGTAAGACGAACCAGATATGCGGGATACTACTGGAGAAGAAAGGACGGATTCATAAGCGATGTACACCTTTGGTTCCCATGACATGGACGAGCAAAGGTAGGATGTCCAGATAGATCCTATATACAACAGCTCAGTGCCGATACAAGATGTAGACTGTAAGACCCCCCTGAGTGATGGACGGTAGAGACTTGTGGCGAGAGAGGGTCAGGGAGAACAGTGTTAGCAGTGTGACATGATAATGATGAATCCTCTGCAGAGACACAGTCAGCAAATTCTAAAGCATCAGCTGACGTTGAAATTTCTCAGTGAGCGAAATTTAATTTAGAGATAACTTTGTTGAATTTAATTTTGTTCGTCTTTTAAAACTATTGAGACATGTTTGCTTATGTCAAAGAAACATTCAGTGCTAAGAATAAAAAAAAACGAAAAGTTCGTGTAATATTGTGCAAAACACTAAAAAGCTATTTTAAACTAAGTAAACAGGATAAAAAGGCAAAACGAATGGCATGACTTCTCCATGTACAGTTTCTGGATTAGCAAGAACTCTGCTCAGCCACAGATCAGTACTACATTTTTATTTGTTTAGTACATAAATACTAAACTGATGCTAGAATCACTTATGTGTCCGAATACTTTGCTGAATATATCAAGGTTTTATTTACATGCGGTTCAAGCATAACACGGATGCACTGGCTATATCATTAAGTGAAGAACCTAGCCTTACGGTTATTGTCCAAAAGAATTCAATTTATAATCTATAATGCCACCGAAGAAGGCCTAAATATATATCCTCTTACTAGCTATGGGTAAATAATTGAGCAAACTAGGTGCTTATACCTTGCTAAGGCAATCGTTCTCAGATAAGAAACAATGATATGAAACAAACTGTATACAACTTAAAGATTAATCTTATGTTAGAATATTCATGGGGAGTTTATTTTACCAAATACACACCTCTAGGTTTCATGTTTTAGTTAGGGAAGGATAAATATGCTTCAGCAAAGCTAAAACCAGAAACGGTCGAAACTGAAAAAAATCATTGTTTTTTATTACATATAACCTGTATTCAATGTGTTGTATAACATAACCCGTATGCCATGTGTTGAACGTATTCAGCAATATCTTTTAGATATGGAACCCATTATACGCTAACATTACTTTTAGAAAGGTACCAATAAAGAAAAATGTGTTCAGATTATTACAATTAAATGAATCCTGTGGTAAGGATTCCTTTTGAACGAGATGAACCAGAGGAAATAAATAAAAATAATCACTTATTTTAAGAGAAATATGATATTGAAAGTGAATTATTAAAGCTATTAATTTTAGTTATTTTTCTAAAAAAAAAAAAACAAACAAACTGTATTTCTAATTACTTTAGATAAAAAAATATGTGCTATCTACAAGATAAATAGAATTCAATTAAAAATTATTGGATGAATGGAGTAATCGTGGCAAACTTGTCAGACTTTGACATTATAGCAAGCAAGATAAAACTTCACTCGGCTGTTATGTTCACTTTCGTACAAATACCTTTTGGAAAGGTTGAATCTCCATCTTATTCCACAAGTTATTATATAAATTGTACCACTCCTGTTTGTCTACAAAGATGACTATGATATTAAATAACCCACGTACG
The DNA here is from genome assembly GCA_963585895.1 of Sepioteuthis lessoniana. Lineage (NCBI taxonomy): Eukaryota > Metazoa > Mollusca > Cephalopoda > Myopsida > Loliginidae > Sepioteuthis > Sepioteuthis lessoniana. The sequence continues at coordinate 27,877,885 of OY757912.1, read as the reverse complement.
CTGAGATGCCATTAAACTAAACCAAACTTATTGTGTTGTTTTTCCCTCAATAATTTAACGAAGAACCAAAATAAATGATCAAAGTAACCCAATGAGAATAACTATTGAGATCGTGCAGACGTCTAAAAACAACTTCTACTAAAAACAATAATACCAGAAATAAGGTCATCTTCTAAGGAGTTTAAATGCAATTAAAAATCTTCCCAGTTTACAAAGAAAAAGCACCGTTTGATGCTCGGAATAAACAGTTTCTCATCCCTACTTGACGGCCAATTGAGCGCATTCTTAAAGTGAGGTTAAAAGTAAAATGGGAAAAAAAAAGATAGCGAGAAACTTAAATAAAAATCAAGAGGCCTGCGTCTTCTGTAGACGCTATATTCGAATGGCAGCCAAAGCAATTAGGAATACACCTTGCCGAGTCAGTGACATGCATCGACGAAGTTACAAACAATTTATTCTCTTCTTAGAGAAAAATGTCAGCAATGTTCTCGTAAAGATTGCTGAGAAAGACAGGAGAAAAAGTTTTCCAACATCAACAGTTTTCTTATTGCAATGCAGAAGAATTAAGTGCATCTCTAGTTGAATTGCCAAAAAAAATGCGTACTGGCTAGAATAGTTACTGAAAGCAATAATTATTTACAAAGAGTTACTTTGAGTTACTTGAAATCCTTTGCTTGAGACAATAAAAACCACATACCCGGGTGCAAGATATAAGTATTAAAAGAGAACACTTGCAAACTCACTCTGCAAATAAACTCTTTTCAATTAGTCGTAGTTACTTGAAATTATAAAACGAAACATTTATAAAATATAAGATAAGTAGAAATGGTTATCATCGTATTAATAGACTCGGCGGGATTAATTAAACCCTTGAAAAGGGACTGTTTCCCTTGGCCGTAATGTCCTTGTGTTGTTTACTCGTATGCAGATGCATACAGAATCAACAACACAATAATAACGAGCGACACAGTTCTTTAGAAAAATATACCTCTCACTTTATTTGAAAGGTTTGTGTGTGAGAGGGAGTTGGGGACTGAACAGAACGGCAACATATTGACCCCCACTATATTGGCCATTATCGCGTTTTTTTCCCGTTCTCCTGGGCTGCTTAACCGGGTTACTGGGGTCCAGCCTCTCTGGGACATGTTCCTCAATCCAGCATCTTATCTCTAACTTGTCTGATCCCCAGCTACAACTGCCCAATCGGGGGCCTGAGGGCCCCTCTGCTGGGTGCTGGCTTTCTCTACACCAACTTTTCTCGAGCTGGTCTGGTCTCCAAACTTATTGACTTCCTGTCTTCACCGAGTTATATAATAGTTCAACGTCCACCTTCTTGCAGGCGTCACAAATTGCACTCATTCAACCCATCCACGGTCAAGGCTACACTCTGCTATTCTTCGTCTGGATGCACCTGTTATTTACATAGGTGCATTTCCTATTTTGACAGCCGGGCCGGGTCGTAAGGCAATATACAACACTTGGAAAAGCCACAAAGGCATATCCGCCCACCGCTGAACTATGCTTAACAAATATCACAGATTTGTTTCTTTAGCCTTGTTACAACAACCGGTGAAAGAATGCATCAAATTAGCGGCACTCCACTTTAAAAAATGATCTTGTGTCACATCATGTCTGCTGTGATTTCATTGGTTTAAAAGGCATCTAACATTACTTCGGTTTTTTTTAATGCCTACAGGTTATGGAACTGCATTCATTATACATGTGTATTTACATCTTTAGCGTTTGAGTTTTATTTACAATTCTGATATCAATATCCCGAACATCATATTGTTTCAAGTAATTATCTATAAAACCGGCTCATTTGTCTAGTGGGTAGAGTGTTCGCCAATGTTCTGGGAGACCGGGGTTCAATCCCAGGTCGGGTCATACCAAAGACTTATAAAAAATGGTACTTGATACTTCTTTGCTTAACACTCAGCAATATAAGATACGTATCAAGGGTAAAGTGGAGAAATCCAGGGAAAGGAGTAGCACCCTCCCCCACACCTCGGTGTAGTAGCTATTGAAAATGGAGCCTCCAGGTCGCCCTCGACTACGGTCGCCAACTTTACTTACTTTTTACTTATTTATAATTTATGCTAAAAGTTAGACAGTTTTAAGTGTCTTAATATTACCCAGTTAATGCTTCAAGTAAGTAACAGATGATTTACTTTAACGTAGCATGAATTATTCCTATCAAATATCAATGATTTCAAACATCTATATTTAAACCAGATATGCGATCTTAATAATGACGACAATCCTGACGCATTGATTTACAATAAAGGGACGGTCAACGCTCCAAAGAGCTCTATAATTGGGGCGAACCATTAGATGCGCTTTCATGTAATACCCACTCTACCCTTTTCGTAAGCGCTGTTGTATCGCTCATCTGAGGATACTATCGGTATTTTCAAAGTCCCAACAACAAGACATTTTTATTGGTATTATTCAAGTTTACCCGAGTTATAATTTCCAGATTATGTTTTCAGTTAAAAGATAACTATATATATATATATATATATATATATATAAGGCATAAAAGCGTAATTTCTGTGAAATGGAGCCCTGCAATTGTATTTTGCTCCTCTCCGGAGAAAACAAACTGGATTAATTTTTTAGGTTAATATTCATAGATTTACTTTCTGGTCTATAAGCAAGTGTATTTTACAAAATATTACATTAATTTAATATCAGATTCTTTTAACTTTTGGTTTGGTTTGGTGGGTTTATGGCATATCAACCTTTTGTAGGTTATTTAACGCCAAATCCATTTTTAAGTAAATAAACTGTTCAATTGAAAACAGTTCAGTTTAGCATAAGTACACAGTTTAATTGTCAAAAACATTTCCATTTCAAACTATTCAAGCAGTTATATGTAATAATTCAGTTAAGTGTAAATACAGTTTTAATGTCGAAAAACAGTTCTATTTGAAATAATTCAGTTAAGCATAAGCACGCATTTTAAGTGTAAGTACGGTTTAATTGTCAAAAACATTTCTATCTTAAGCTATTCAGTTTACTCAATTCATTTTAGCATAAGTATGCTGTTAGTTCTATTTAACCCATAGATAGGGCCCTATCAGGTGCTACCACTCCGGGCCAGAGTGGACCTGGGAGCGATGGCAATGAAGGGGTACTCTGCATTCCCTAAAGCTCCAGCATTGCTGGAACCTCACCATTAGATTGTTTAGTGTCATATCCAGGACACTCGTTGGGGGGTTCTTACCCCTCTGCAGAGAAGCAGACGGTGTATTCTACTGCCCCAGCCGACTGGGCAAATTAACTTTTGGGTAGGTATGTTAATTCTGCAAGGAAGTAAAGTGGCGTATTCTAAGCCTTACTGAAAAGATGAATTCTAAATGAACATTTATAGGGGCAAAATTTAATTTAGAGATAACTTTATTGAATTTAATTTTGTTCGTCTTTTAAAACTATTGAGACATGCTTGCTTGACTCAAAAACCTTCAGCGCTAAGAATAAAGAAATAAAAGCAAAGTGCGTGTAATATTGTGCAAAACACTAAGAAGCTATTTTCATCTAAGTAAACAGGACCAAAAAAAAAAAAAAAAAAAAAAAAAGGGGGAAAACGAATGGGATGACTTCTCCATGCAGTTTTTGGATTAGCAAGAACTCTCTGCTCAGCCACAGATCAGTACTACATTTTTATTGGTTTAGTACATAAATACTAAACTGATGCTAGAATCACTTTTGTACCCGAATGCTTTGCTTAATATACCAAGGTTTTAATTACTTGCTGTTCAAGCATAACACGGATGCACTGGCTATATCATTTTGCCTGTATATAACCAAGATTAAGAGAAGAACTTAGCCTAACGGTTATCGTTCAAAAGAATTCAATTTATAATCTATAATGCCACCGAAGAAGGCCTAAATATATATCGTCCTACTAGCTATGGGTAAATAATTGGGCAAACTAGGTGTTTATGCCCTGAATTAACATTTATATGAAAGTTCAAAATTGTTACCTACTTCTGTACATCACTATCCGATATATTTCTTAATAAAATTAGTGCCTGATCCAAGTGCAAGAATATTTTGTACAATATTTCATTAAATATATCTGATTATGACTTATGATTTTTTTTAAAAATTATATTAAACCACGGAATTCTTTTGTAACCATTTTATCTCACAATACTAATAATCATCCCAAAAATTGTTTTATTCAAGTCAAGGCATGTGTGAACCTCACTGCTTTAAGAGAGTGGATATTCACCGTCTATAAAAGGAAACAAGGAGGTGCACGTGGTGTAATGGTTATCGTCGCAGGAATTGGACACGGCGACACGAGTTCAAATCCTGGACTGATTGCATTTTACATAGCACTAATACCCTTGGGAAAGGTATGAATCCAATTATTCTCCCTCCAACTATGGTTAAATAATAGGGCAGACTAGGTTATTCAGCCTTAGTGAGGCAACTAGTCTAGGAGAAGGAAAACTCTGAATTCAAACCTGTTAAACTCCGCTTAAAAAATTGACCTTGTGTCATATCCTGCCCGAGTGGAGGGGTTGGGTAAATATGATAAAAGGAAACACGAATTTAAACACCTTGCATGTTATTTGGTTTATTGGAGTATTCATATTGATTACTAATACTTTTCAATGGCCCATTTCACCTATATACGTAAATTTAACATGTACGTCTACTGCAGAGTCAGAGTGGACATGAGAGTATTAACGAAGGAGTACCCCAGACTTCCAAGATATGAAATATATAAGTAGATTGTTAGCATAGGCCAAAAAAAAAAAAATCTTCGGTAATTGCCCAAATGGAAAGTCTTGAAGAAAAGTCAAAATTCAAAAGTAATATAAATAAAAATCGAAGGCCGTACTGGCAATTCAGTTGCAGAAAAAAAAATGCGTTGAGATGAAAAGAAAGAAAGGGATAAAAGGTTTATCGAAAGAAAGCGTACAGAGAAGTAAAGATGGAAATATTACCTAAGTAGTGATTAGCTGAAGAAAAAATGGAAATTGTTTTTTCACACCTGCTAATTACTTTCATAGCAGTGAAACCTTCATTTTTCACTGCCAGTACTTCAAGTTTACGTAATCACACAGGCATATATATATATATATATATATATATATATAGATATATATATATATATATACACCGGCTATCTTCAACAATAAAGTAGAACGCAAAATGTGGCGTCTGAAGCAAGCTCACGGGGAAAAGAAGTGTCAAAGAAAGTAACACGTCCAAGTACCAATAAGATTAAAAACAGTGAAAGTAAAAATAATCGATAATAAATTATTGGTTGGCTAGTTTCTGCTAATGTAACTAACGTTGTTAAAAAGATATGCGTCGTAACCATGTGAGGAACAATAATGCAGACCTAATCTTAGTCTGCCTTTACCCCCACCTCGTATTTTTTTCCTAGGCGCCAAAAGCAAGGAAGCAATTTTAATCTATGAAAAGAGTAAAATAAAAACTACAAAAAAAAAAAAAAAAAAAAAAAGAAAATGAAAAATGCTTTTATTAAAATTTTTTATGACCATGTACTTGAGTTTATCCAGGAACAAAAATATTAAAGTAATTTACACTTTAAGATCAAAACCAACCGCACCATAGAATAACAAAGATTAGGTTTGATCCTTATGAAGAACAAAATGAAGGAATGTAACTTTTTTTCATTTTAAATCCTCTATTTCGTTATAATTGTATTATTATATATATATATATATATATATATATATATATATATATATATATATATATATATAGTGAGCAGCGGTCGTACCGATACTGCTATATGGATGCTTACAAAACATGGAGAAAAAGCTTGACGGTAACTACACAAGAATGTTGCGAGCAATATTGAACAAGTCCTGCACGAAGCACCCATCAAAGCAACAGCTGTACGACCACCTACCACAAAAATTTTCAAAATAGACGATCCAGAAATGCGAGACACTGCTTGAGATGTAGGGACGAGTTCATAAGTGATGTACTCCGGTGGACCCCTTCATATGGACGAGCAAAGGCAGGATGACCAACTAGAACCTACTTACAGCAGTTCTGTGTCGATGCGGGATTTAGTCCTGAAGACTAGTCGGAAGCAATGGACAATGGAGTGGGGTGGCGAGAGAGGGTTAGGGATATCAGTGTTGATGGCCTGACATGATGATAGATACATTTCCTCCCAAATACTAGTTCTTCATTTTTTTCTGCTTAAAACAATTACAACTGATGATAACCCATATCTGGTTGGTTTTGCATGTCACTTCTGAGGAGATTAAATTTCAAAATCTTTTTCATCCAGTCAGTTTCAGTTATTAATTCATATCTAATAATTTATAAAGAATTAGATCTTTATCTACTATCAAAAGAGATACTTTGTAAACAGTCACATAGCGTCCATTATACCTATTAGATACAACAAATTGCAAAGATTTACAAAGTTTCAAGACACTATGATTGTTAATCATTTTGAATCAAGAAAATGCCTCAAATTTACCAATTTTATGCATCCGTTTTTGTATTTCTATTATCGTCGTGATATTTCTCAGTGCATTCTTTTCAATTCTTTCTACGATGGTAAAATTTGAATCCGTTGAAATCGTGACCATTTGAGTAGAAATGTTTTCCAAGTTATAATTTCTAATATGTATTTTGATTTTGTGTTTTGAAGTTATTTAATGTAACTGAATAGCCAATATGAACTTACCATGCATTTTTGCTGGCCAGCATGTCTAATCTAGTGAATAAATGATATTTTAATTTCATACACGCATACTTATATCAACAAGTTATGTTGAAAGCACGGGTTCCAATGATAGACCATCCGTACGTAGCGTCCATTGTTCTTCGCTGGTTCTCTTGACGGCTTACCCTGTCAGTACAGAACTGATGAATGTACATTTTTAGAACAAGCAGAGCCACTTCCTGCCTTTTCCAAGCAAAGCAGCAGACTTTGGATTTCCAAAAGTATAACTGCTAAATCCGTATTCATACGTTATATCGTTTGTAACCTGCCTACTTTTAGTGTGAAACAATTTTCTTTATTAAATCTATTGGTATCCTATGTGCATATGTGTGTGTGCTTCAATGAAAAATTTTGTGTTAGCGTGTGTGTTCTGTTAGATATCCTATTCTACTAAGAAATACTATATTACCCATCAAACAAATGATGCGATATCTACCATCGATAAAGGTTTTGTTTAACGGTATATCAACGCTGTGTTATTTAATGCCAGAACGTTTTGATTGATTTTGTCTTTTGTGTATGTTTCAGGGTTTAGGGTATGGCTTTTGGTTATATTTTTTTTTTATTTTATTTAAAATTTGCTGAAGCAGTTTGTTAATTTTTTTATTTTTTTATATTTAGAAAGCTCAAGATTTCCTCTAGTTTGGTGTTTTTGAAGACGTCTAAGTTGCTTGTCTGGTAGTGTTTTCGGTGAATATGTCTAAACTGGTCACTTTTTATGAGTGTTTGACGGAAGGATACTTTGCCCAGCGGTAATAATGAGATGACTTCTCTTTTTAGGAAGTGTGAGAGCGTAATATGGGTGTGGCCAATGTGAAATCAGGAGTGTGTGTACAATCATTTCTATTTATCAATGAAGAGTTAAAATGCAATTTTTCTTTAAAAAAGTGGGGGAGAATTCAGTTTCTCCAATCTTTTTTATAAACCCCGTATCGAGTAAATCCAAAACAACCTTTTTTCCTGGTAAATATTTATCTCTTCTGAAAAGGACAGTTGAACAACAAATACTACTTACTCCACAACATTTTTTTTTACTACGGAAACGCAGGACGTCAGATATTTTTTAAAAGTCTATCTAACATTTATGCTTTCTAGTCTCAAAAATAATCTACCGTTAAAAAGTCTGAGAAGTGTCAGGTCAAAGACTTCAAAACGAAGTATAAAAGCTCATTGATCATACAGACATTGAAGAATGGTTCTTTGGAAAACTATGTTTATTCTAAGCAGTGTGAATAAATAAGCTCGCGGTGTATATATTAAATACAAATACTCAGGACATCCTCGTAAAAGTATTAGAAAAAACGTTATCCACTCAGTAAAGCTGGTGACTTAGTCATCAAACGTTGAAACGAATATTTTGATTCAATATTAAAACAAACAGTCGATAATGAACGCTGTTTTATTCCGCTGCACAAAGATTATAACCAAAATGTAATAAACTGATTGGAAATATTTTCATATCAGTTGAATTCTTCAGAATATAATAACTATTTTAATGGCCCATTTAAAATACGTTGGTAGCTATGTTACGACTGATTAAGAAATGCACTGGTCTTACTTTTGAGAGATGAGGAAAACTTTTCCTTTAAAATAGATTAGTCTTTCAATTTAAGAAATATCCTACGAAGGAGCCAAGACGCATTGGATACAAAGTTAAGTTATTAATGGATGAACAATTATTTCATTAAAATGTGTTACTTTTTTTCAAATAAACATTTGTCCAAAACTGAAGAGGAGGCCTACTGAAACGTCCATAAAAGGATAAGAGAGAATACAAACTGGCCGGAAACAATCATCCTAATCACTTAACATCCTAAAATTGATATGAAGACGTAAATTGGACGTCAACATTAACTCAACTTAGAGAAAAGGAAAAAAAATCACAAGAGAAAATATTCCTTTCCAATATATTTTCTCGAAATACATTTTTGAAATAGCATTTTTTTTTTTTTAGATTTAGTTTTTTTCTTTACATATTACACAAGAAAACCTAAATTTTTGACCAATTTTTATCATCTATCATGGTTACTATTTGATTTCTCGTTGGTTTCTTTTTATCAACGAAAGAGTTAAACAATGGTTTACCTCTTACAAAAAGGTAATTTTATTGAAAAGGCTTGGCTTGGTTTAATCCTATACCAATCATTGTACATAATTTGATAAATTTATTTTATACATACAAGCAGTTCTATTTCAAACAATTCAGTTTAGCATAAGTACAGTTAAAATGACAAATAGTTTTATTTAACCCATATATATGGTTTGTTGTTTGGGTTGTATGGCATATCTACATTTGTAGGGAATTTAATACCAAATCCATTTTTATAAAAATAATCAGTTCTATTTCCAGCTATACAGTTTAGCATGATTACACGGTTTAATTGGCAAAAACAGTTTTATTTCAAGCTATTCAATTTAATCAAACAGTTCTAATTCAAACAATTCAATTTAGTATAAATATAGATTTTCTTTACAGTTAAATGTGACAATATTTCTATTTAATATAAAAATCTGTTTAAAGAGTACATTTTCAATGTAAAAAATAGTTTCATTTCAAACAATTCAGTTATATATATATATATATATATATATATATATATATATATATATATATATATAAATTTACATGTCAAAACAGTCATATTTCAAGTAGCTCTGTGTAGCATCAGTACTTAGTTTAGTTCAATTAACCCTTACGTAGGACCCAATCACCTGCTACTGTCCGGGCCAGAATGGATCTGGGAGCGATTGTATTGAAGGGATACTCTGCATTATAGGAACCTCATTGGTGAGGTCTTACCCCTCTTTAGAAATACATTCGGTGTATTCTTCAACCACAGCCGATTGGGTGATGACCCATATATATAACATTCAGGTGCTACCACTGAGCCTGAGTAGACCTGTGAGTGATGGCATTGAATGGATACTCCGCATTCCTTAAGCTCCAGCATTACTGAAGCCTCGCCATTAGATTGTTTAGTGTCATATCCAGGACAATTGTTGGGGGAGTCTTACCTCTCTGCAGAGATGTGGTACGTGTATTATAAAACTCCAGTCGACTGGGCCATCATCGAAAAGATAATTTTATACACTCACACACAAGCAAAGTGTTCCAGCTGACGTTTTATTTTCGACGTTTAAAAGTGAAGAAAAAAGTAAATCTTGTTCTTTTTTCGGCAACTTACGCTTATTAAACTTATATTTTAGTGTTACAGACAATGGAAAAAAAAAATTGAAATAATTTCACTGACTTTCTTCAAAGTGAAAATTGTTTAATGCTGTTATTCCCGATTAAAAGCATTTGAATATAAGCTGGAATAATTAATACTGCTTTAGAGAAAAACATTGAGAAAGTAATTGAGCTTTTTTTTTTTGCTAGTTGATATGTTTGGTTGGGAAACCATTATAGATATGCCATTTTGTGGGGTATCATACTCAAACACAGTAAACCGTAACAAGAATTACTATTTAAATCACATATTTCTACAATTATTTTAAAAAAATGAAATTGACGACGTAATGGAAGCTAAACACTGCAACTGCTCAATTACCAGGCTGAATAATAACTCAGTTAAGATTATTACAGACCAAAAAAAAAAAAAAAAAAAAAGGATTTGGCTTCTATTTTGTAAAGTAACTTTCTTGAAAAAAAATTTCCAAAGTACGGCATCGTAAATGCTTTTAAAAAAGTTCAATGGAAAATATACAAAAATGTATGAGCGATAGTAAATAAGTCACCTCCCACTAACTTTCATATTTGAAAACGTTAATGTTAATGATTGGCTTATTAAATGTTTTAAATCGTATTTTCTCGAATTTTATCCCAATATTTTTTCTGGTAAGATCTCTTCGATTTTCAATTGAACAGTCTTTCCAGACTTTCTTGGGTGACTTCATTTGAGATCTTACAATCAAAAATAGATATTTTGTGTCACATCCATCCAGTCTCTACACAAATTTCACTAGAGACGGTATATCTTCATATTTTTTTTTATTCGCAGGTTTATTGTGCATCAATCACTTTCGTCTAAGAACAAAGTTCAACCCGAAGTAGACTATTCCATGGAATTCCTGAACCAACTAAAGTCTGCTCACTACCATAGCTCATGAATAATATTACCCCTCAGAGTTTGCAGAGAAACTTGATATTTGTTTTCCTAACTACTCTTGCGACTCTTTAATATTTGAAGTTTTATCGAGCCACACCTCAATCGTGACCTTTTTTCATTGGGGTTTTTTCTTGTCATACTTTACTAAATTAGTTTATTTACCATTTAGAAACAAAGGTCAAGCTTATTTGAAAAATATAAGATTATAATCAAATTTGATTTTTTTCTCAGTGTTGAAAACTATGAACAATTCTTTAAAGAGATGAGATTTGATGTCAATCAGAAATCTTTTCAGAGATCTCAAAATAAAAGAAAATTTAAAAAAAAAAAACGTTTTAGAACAGAGCTCTCCCTATTTCATTAGTTCGTTTTTATATTTTTATGACCATGCTATACTATGTATAATGATCTTTTAAAGGATAGAATTTTAACCCGTTGGTTTTCTTTAAATCCCATTGAAGATTGTGTCAAATATCATACCTCCCTCCAGTTCTGGAGGACAGTTTATTCACTTTTACGCAGATGTCACATGTAAAAGGCAACTCGGAAAACGTTTTCTAAAACGTTCAATAATTCTAGCATTTTTTGCTTGTCACTGCAATCGCAAAACTGGCTACCTAATTTTCCACAATTCTGACTATTTTTAATCGTTAATATATAACATTTTTACCAGTACTTTATAACTAAATTATGGTTTATTTATTGGAATATAATTGTGTCCAGCATCTGTATACTTTAAATAGAATTTGCCAAACGCCACAGAATGTTTAAACCAAGCTGAACTTTGTCTCAGCCTTATTGCTGCTTGATTTACCAGTGTGATTTTTGCCTTAACCAGTTTGTCTAGCTTCATCTTTTTATTTAACCATAACCTAAGTTAATGCTTGTGTTTTATTAATTACACCTATTTCTACATTATATTTATTTACTTCACTTTTATCTTCTTTGATTCTGTGAAAAACCTTCAACTCCATGGTTCTGCACACTGTTAAAACCAGAATGCGTGAAATGTGTAATATCAGCTTTTCCGCCCGTTAATACACTGTCGACGCTGTATAGTGCCAGAACTGATTGAAGTTTGACATCAGTATGATAACAAAAAATTGCCCAGTGAAAGTTAGAATCACATACTGAGGACCTTGATTTGCCATCTGGGCCTAATGTAGTCTTCTGATCTTTCGTTCCCAGACTTCAGAGTCATTATTGGCATAGGAGTGGTCGAGTCCAGCAATTCCTATGATATCTAACCATTTATGTTCCTATCATGTGTTCTCTGTTCTCATGAATATTATTTATCTATTCCCTCCAAACTCGGCATGAGTAACTTTGTTAGTTAAAATAAAAAAGGACCCCCCCCCGAGTTATTCGACCGAGTCTAAGGTCAATTCATACACAATCACTTTTAGTAGTATTCCCTTCAAGTCTGATATTAGAGCTTTTCAGCACGCCCTATGCCAATACGTTTCCTGACAAAGTAAAACTGTGGTTTTCATTTTCGCCAATGCACAGTCGATGTCAATGAGTGATCTGATAATTTTAAAATTTTCCTTACGTTAAAAGTGCCGACATCTGAGTTCTCCCTAAACAGTAGTGCTTTTCAAGTAGATTTAGTTCTCCCAGTTTCAAGTTTGGTATATCTCTACAGGCTTTCTAATCAATGCTAGGCAGACAGCTGAACTCATTTTTTCTTTTTTTTTTCTTTTTAAACGAACTCACTTTTCAATATTCCATTTCTTTCAAAACATATTGCATACTTCTATAGGCGTTAACAGTAGCGAATCATATGTAACCGACAACTACGGACCCCTGCTACCAACTGGCGTCTTTAAGTCTCTGAACAATCTCCAAATTCTACTTACTATCACGACTCGAAGTAATGAAATTACACCTTTGTGTCTGCGGTGATAGCTTTATATTAGTGCAAATTGCACACATCCTTGTTGGTCTTGAATAGTCAAAGAGTAACCTATTGTTTTACTGGTATGTTTTTAAAACACTATTTACAGATTACTTATAAAATATACATATAATATAAAAGTTGCTCTATGTATATACGACGTTGTCTAGGTTTACCCTATAGAGTCATATATATATATATATATATATATATATATATATATATATATATATAACTTGCACATTAGTCCCCAAAAGAATAACGCATTATGTAGCTAATATATAGAAATATACTTTTTTTTTTTTTTTTTTTTTTTTACTTCGAACGAGGGAACATTCAAAGTAAATTCGATATTACTACGCTAAATGCACATGGTATTTTCAAAAATTAAATAAAGAACTTTTTTTATTATCAGTTCCGGTTACATTTTTTCCATTTCTGAAGCTCTAAAAAGTACGCGTAAACAATATTTTTTCTATGCATTTTTCACATTTATTATTCTAAATAAAAGCAGATTATATAAACTGGACTAAAATTATTGTAGCGGTTTAAGTTCTATTTTACTGTATTGATTTTAATATGTTGTAGCTGTTGTATTTTCCTGCTCGGTGGAAGCAGTTAACAACGATAAGTGAAGGAAAAGACAAGAATTCTTATAATCTCTATTTAACAGCAAAAAAATGAGGAAACAAAGTTTATGCCAAGAAATAATAAGACTTTAAAATACATGCAGAGTAACTATATTCTCTAATGTATACATCAGAAAAATCAAATATTAATTCGGTGGTTAAATTAAATATTCATTTCGGTAGAAGTAACTTAATACACTATGCCGAATAGAAATAAAAAATTAAATTTTAAAAAAAAAAAAAAAAAAAAAATAAAACAATTGTGCTCACAAGTCTGACAGAGGATATTTTATTTCTAAACGAATTACTTTTTAATTTAACTTATCAGACGCATTCTTAGAGGTTTAAGAATTTTGAATAAATTTTCTATGAAAGTATTATTAGTGACAAAGTTTGATACTTATGCATGTATGTTATCGCGATAAAGCCGCACTTTCACGAGCGTTTCCTTGCCGATAACGGGAAGAATAGGAATATGCCGACCAAATGCATGAAGACCATCCGCAGGCATATCTTTTTCTCATTTTTTTTTTTTTTTTTTTTTAAATGGCAAGTATGCTCGCATAGTGTGATTATTTAGACACCCATTCATAACATGGGGAGGGGAGGGTGTTTTGTAACTATTGTTCTTTTACCTAACAATTTAATAAGAAGATATATCGTAACACTTTGATTTAACTTGAAAATACTATTTAAAAATAGCCCGGTACAATAAGTGCATAAGCACCAGTTTTTGTATTTTTTTCTTGGTAGAATTATTTCACCTTTTCCACAGATTGTAGTTTGTCACTTAGCTGCGATAAATTCATGTTGTTTAAAATTGCTTAAATAATACTGTTGTCGTAACTTTGTCAACAAATTGATGGAATTATTCTATCGTCTGCTCGTTTAAATTTGATTGACTAGGCGTTTCGGCATAGCCCGATTCTTTCCGTTATCAGCCCGGAAACGCTCGTGAAAGTTCGGTTTTATCGCGGTAACATTCATTTACTTCTTGAAAGGAAATGATGAAGTCACATAATATTAAATAAAACTATTTAAACAAAAAAAAAAAAAAAATGAACTGCAATATATTAATCGAGTTTGAAAAATCGAGTTTGATATTTTAAGATTGACTGCTTAAAATACATTTTTTTACGGCAAAGAGTTCCAGAGATTAAACAAACCTGCAAATTCACACATGGTTCTTTAGTCGAACTTCCGCTTTCTCATTGGGTTTAGCGAAAGAACAAAAACAGTCGAGACTCTCAAAGAAAAGGATATTATCTTAACCTTTGCGAAACTCAAATACACTTTTTGCGTAGTATATACAAAAAAAGAAATAGATAGATAAAAACAAATTAATAAAAAAAAAAAACTTCTTAAAAATGAGAAAGAAAACTACACATATGCTGAAATGGCTACTCACTGGTATGAAGAACTCAGTCAGACAGAAGAGTGGGGCCAGTGAGCAGAAATTACTTTTTTATACTTTTTCGGTTTTATTTGCATATGTAGATTTTTTTTTCCTTTCCTTTTCCTTCTTCACATTTTTTTTTCTTTTTCTCTTTCTTTTCTATACGGAGCGGTATTGTTAAAAACAGATTAGTTGTTAAAAGGTAGTATAGATAATTTTAAAATACTATAACCGTTATTGTCAAACCAGCATGATTAAAAATCGATGATCCCAAGATCAATTTGAGAAATTAGCAGTGATTGGATATTCTCGGTTTGCTTACCTCGGCTTTCTAGCAGTCAAGAGCTAAATAGCAACTTTCAATTTGTAATCCCAGAACAAGTGAATCGTAAGCAGAATTCAAAATCATGTTACGCGAAAGTTCGAGTTCTCACTAGATCACCCAAATTAAGCGACGATTGCCTGTTTATTAATTGGACGGGTGATCATTTAGGCAACAGCTGGTGCTGTGATCAACCTGTAGCCTATGAATTATACTAATAAAATCTTTGTAAATAACACTGGCTGACTAATGAGAATATAATTTTCATCGATCTAAGTTTCAGGAATTCGTGACCTGGTCAAGGTGTATGTAAAAAGTGGTCTACGTTAAATTTATCTATGCACAAAAATATGGCATATTCGTTGTCATTCATCCTGGCAAAGGAAACTGAACGACGTTGGGTCACGAGGAAAGACAGCATGACGAGACAGAATGACCAGAAAAATAAAAGAAAAAGATGGCGATGTGACATCTCATTCGACATTTTGTCTAGTAACTTACTATACAAAAAACATTTATTTTATTTAGTATAAATCTGTGGTTTAGGAGTAGGGAATGAATTAAAGATTAAAAGCCGGGGATTTATCCACCATTTAGGATCCCCATGTGATTTGATCTCCTCCAAGGTAGAAATTCCTAATATTTGTATCAGATAGGTTAACTAAGATTATTTGATTGGTCCCAGAGACCTCCTTAGATGCAGCATCTGCCCCTTGTCGAAAAGGCATGAACTGAGTTCATTATAAGGCATCAAACGTTCCATTTCAAGTAGAATACCGGTGGAACAAAGAATTTTTCAAGACCGTTGCGCTGGAGGTTCACGTCCTTCGTGAACGCTCCCAACAAAACGATATTGCATCACATTTTTGCTTGACAGGAAGCTAACTAAATCTTATTCAAGATGATACTTTCAGTATTACAATAAGATGCTTTGCAGAAGTAGACAGTCGTGACATTTTGGAGGAAACTTCTAAAATTGGTCAATTTTAAATTTTCATATCATACAATGTATTCAAACTATAATTATTGTTTAGGTAATTTACGAAATTTTAAGAAAAATCCTCTTAAACATAATTTCTCACTTGTAGGTTTATTTCGATAAGAAGATGTCCGTTTGACGGATAATACATTAATTTGATATTTCGACTGTTTAAAAGATTTTGACATTTCTTAGTTTTGGTATAAAGATCATTTATCGAAGATATTCTGAACAGATGATTGTTCCCGTTGCGTCGTGGCTAATGTGCTGGATAGTGATATAAAGGTAAACAAGTTCAATCTCCAGTTGCGCTTTTACATTAATTTTCCGACGAAGGCCCTTGAGAAGGATATGAACACGCTTATCCCCTCTAGTTCTGAGCTAAATAATACTACAACTATTATGACACAAAGAAGATTTTGGTATTAAATATTCCATGAAGGTGGACATGCCATTAAACAAAACAAACGAAACAAAATCGTTCTGATCAACCAGAAGATGATTATTGCTTTCGGTTTTCCAACAACAAACTTATAATTACCCCCATCCATTTCTCTCTCTATCTTTCTCTCTCCATACTCAGACTCACACACACTTTATGCAGTAAATTGAAAGAAAATATTTTCCATTATCAACGATCTGACATATAACTGCATTACATTCACTCCAGTAACGATTTCACATTTTGAATCATCTCTACCTCCATTGGCGTTGATTTATCTGACAAGAACACAAAAGAAAACAGAAACTGATTACCGATTAGAAAGCACTTCATGGAGTAATCACTCTTAATTCTCTCTCGTTCTCTTTTTTCTTTTTTTTTTTTCTTTTTGATCATGACTTGGATTTTTTGTTGTCCAGTCAACGTTTCTATTTTACATTTTTTAAAGAATTTTTTTTTCATGACTTGCGTGCTGTCTGAATATTCTTTTTTATTGCCGTGTATTCTTCATTGTTCATTCCTAGTTTCTTCTCTTCAAACGCAGAGACCACTTTTTTTCCTTTTATACTTTTAGCGATTATTACTTGGAACTCGAGTGTATTGCTTAATGGTTATTGTGTAATTTGAAAAAAAAGTAGGAGAGGTCAGAAAGCTCATAAAATATACCAATTCTCTAACAAAGTTACTCGGCAATTTACCTCTTAGACAATGCAGAAAACTTCAGAGATTTCTTAGAATTTACAAAGCTGGGTTTCGTCTGTCTCTAAAGTCTCAGATTGCTTATGGCACAGCGGTTTCTAAATGATCATCCATATAAGATTTGAACTGGTTCATGGCAGCCCAACCAGTTGGACGTTGACGATGCTAACTATATAGCCTGCAGAGATGTAAGACTCCCAACCGCCAAAAAATAGTTCTCGGTGTATGAAATTAAACCACATCCAGAGGTGAGGCTCCAAATTTGAAGCTCTGAATAGAGCTGAGAAACGTTTCGTAGCGATTACTCTAGTTTTCACACTAACCCAGAGTGGTAATTCCTGTTAGAATCCCATCTATGATTCCAATATATCTGAAAATTAAAGATATTACGTATAATAAATAGACCCAATAAACTACGTGCAAATTATTTGTATTAGATTGGAGTATTGATACCAAATAATCATATGAAAGCAAAGGATTCGAATTAAATGAAAATAGTAAGTTGAAACTATATATATATATATATATACATATAAAAAGTAAACTAAAGTTAGCGACCTTAGTCCAGGGTGACCAGAAGGCTCCCTTTTCACAGAGGGGTAGGGGAGGGCGCTACTCCTTTCTCTAAATTGCTCCACTTTACCCTCGATACGTACCTAATATTCCTGAGGGCAAAGCAAGGAGGTAATAAGTATAATTTTAAAGTCTTTGGTATGATGTGTTCTGGGATTGAACCCAGGTCTACTGAACCATTGGCGAACACTCTACCTACTAGTCAAATTTTGTATTAGTTAATGATATTTGACACCAAATGACTACGTTACTTAAAAACGTATGCTTCTGTATAAATTATCTGATAGGAATACTTGAAAGCAAATAAACGTGTACAAATTACTTATTCGAAATTTTGGAGTTTAATGATCCATAAGATGACGATAATACCGCAAATAAATAAACCTAAGTAAGAAAGCTCGTTCATTGCTCATTATCTAGCGAAAACCGGACATTTAAGCGTAACTTAAGCTAAGTTTAGCTTAGCAAGCAGTATAGTTATTTACTAAGCTTTCTCAAGGCCGGATATAGACTTGAACTCATAAGCAATCGTTTAAGAGTCTTGCTTGCTCACTTTCAAATCACGATAGTTTCCCTTGATAGCATAATAATGAACATGGAACTTGCTACTCAATCAAAATGGATATGCTAGATGAGTCCAAAATTTGTAACTACGACATTTTGTTTAGCTAAGAAATATAAGAGAGTTAATATCAACAGAAATCACCAAAAATGCTTTGTTTGTTTACAGTATTTGTTTAACGCTGAAGTCTGTCTTTTTGGAAGCAATTGTACGATTTCCAACAACTATTCCAATATAAGCAAGATATACATATGTTTCTACGCAACAATAGGGTTTCTTGTATACTTATCCAATAGTAGTAATTTTAAAAGATATCTATGTGAACCATAAAAAAGATTATAACAGATACCTCATCACCAATTCTGAATGAACGTAGAAATAATAACAATAAATGGGTATCCAATATTTTCCACAGCTCCAGATTCAGTTTGGTTTCATAAGCAGGACAACCTACTTTTTATCGTCTTCTTATGTTACAGTGACAAAGAGTAAATTATTTAAATGAAAATATTTAAATAGTCAAATAATTACTTCTTTTTACTCTATTGTGTTTTGTTCAGTCAGCTGTGGCTGGAGAATACACCGGCTGCTTCTCTACAGAGAAGTACCCTCCCCAACGAGTGTCCTGGATTTGACACTAAACAATCTGATGGCGAGGTTCCAGTGATACTAGTGATTTGGGGAATGCAGAGAACCTCTTCATTGCCACTGCTCCCAAGTCCACTCTGGCCCGGATTAGTAACACCTGATAGGGCACAATCTGTAGGTTAAATGGAACTAAACTGCATACTTATGCTAAACTGAATTGTTTGAATTAGAACTGTTTGAATAAACTGATTAGCTTTAATAGAAATGTTTTTGACAATAAAACTGTACTTACATTTAAACAGCGTGATTATGCTAAACTGAATTGCTTGAAATGGAACAGTTTTTGACATAGAAACTGTATTTACACTTAAATGAATTGTTTATTATAGAACTGTTTTGAAATTTAATTGTGTAAAAAAAATCTGTACTTATATTATACTGAATTAGTTAAATTATAACTGTTTTGACAATTAGTGTACTCATGCTAAACTGAATTGTTTGAAATAGAGCTTACTGTTTGCATAAAAATGAATTTGGCGTTAAATAACCTAGAAAGATTGATATGCCATAAAACCTAACCAACCATTTATTGTGTTGCCTTTTAAATGCGGCACGTTCTTGAATTTTGAATTGTATGAAAATAATGTTGGACTTTATCAGCCATACCATATATAAATTGCACCACTCAACAGAGTATTGAGTATTTCTTTGCTTTGACTAGTCAATTATTTAATCTTCATTCTAAAACCCACACTTTCGTGTGTGTGTGTGTGTGTGTGATAGATAGATAGATAGATAGATAGATAGATAGATAGATAGATAGATAGATAGATAGATAGAGAAAGAGAGAGGATGTGCAATGATCATATTTACCAACCCCTCCGCTCGGGCAGGATATGACATACGGTCAATTATTAAGCGGAGTTTAACAGGATTGAATTCAGAGTCTTCCTTCTCCTAGACTAGTCGCCTCACCAAGGCTGAAGAACCCAGTGTGTCCTACTATTTACCCATAGCTGGAGGGAGAATAATTGGATTCATACCTTTCACAAGGGTATTAGTGCGATGTGAAATGCAATTGATCTTGTCCAGGATTTGAACTCGTATCACCGTGTCCATTTCCTATGACGATAACCATTACACCACGGGCACCTCCACAAACCATTAAGCACGTTGAGGATGCAATATGATAAAAATAAAATTTCGCCTAATTTAAACAACTGGTCAGTCAAAAACTATACACCTGATTCTGGCTGAAATATACTTGCCCGAAGTGTTATATATGATGGAAATAACAAAGAGATTGAATAATTGTATATATGCAATGTTTTATTCTTTTCGTTCCAACGACTTTTACATGGTTTTGTAAAATACGCCATTGTCTCCATTATTTCATTCTCATATGCTTAATGATTTTTTTTGTATTTCATTTAACATAACCTTCTTTTGTTCAATTTCATTTTCTTTCTGCCTGCCACCCTTAATATTCATTCTTTCATTATCTTCTTTCTCTAATTCCAATTAACTTCTGTTCTTTCCCACTCTCTTTTATTATTTTAGCGGGTTTTTTTTTATAATTTTTTGCTAGCAACAATATTTCTATTATTATAATAATATTTTTCTTTTCTTCTCAATAAACTATTTCTTCTAAAATATTTTCTTCTCCTACACGCTATTTTAATTGCTCACATCACGGCAACTTTTCTTTCCCCAATCTCGTAAAATACGTTAGTATTTTTATGACACATGGCAGGCTGCCTAAAACACTAAGTTGAGAGAGAGATAGAGAGAGAAAGAGAGATAATGCGATGACTAATACAAAAGAATAAAAAAATATTTCTCGTTGGAATTGTTTATTTGCATTATTTTGTTTTTTGTCTTTCCTCTGTGCGTAGAATATTTCGATTATGATCTTCTGAATTGTGTAAATAATAAATCTTCATGAAAATCTGCAGAGATTATGAAAAATGAATAAATAAATAAATAAATAAATAAAAATGACAAATAATAAAGAATTTTCTGCTAGCAAAAGTTTCTGTTTAATAACAAAGCTGTGAATTAGATATATAGATGGCTTGAAAAATGATCAGATAGGATTGTATCAGATTCAATCAAATATCATTAAATGGCAAGAAACAAGTAAATTAATATGCTTTTTATTCAAAATAACTTATACGACTATTAAGCGTCAAGACGAGTGAAAGTGGAAAAAACTTATACAAACCCCCAAACTTGAGAGATAACATTTACTAATTCACAACCTACAAATAAAGCTATTACTTTGTTCTTTTGAGTGTCACTTTTAATTTGTTTTTTAGACGAATGATTAAGACAATTATTATCTTTTTTAATATTCTCCTAGCTCTGTCTGCTGCCGATATTAGGCTGTGTCATGTATAAAAGAATTATTTTTTCAGTCGATAAATTGGAATACAATAACACCATCGAATCAATTTTGAACACACAATTTATTATAATCACTCGTCTTCCATGAAAAATGCTTGACAAATTAGGCCAACAAATTTAACAATGTAAAATAATGGTGTCTGCGTACAAATAGATAAGTAGTTAAAACAAACAAAAAAAAAAAGGCAAGAAGAAAAATGGGTTGACGAAGTTCAACACCCCGGTTGGTGTTTAGAAAGTATGGTTGATTTAGCATTCCGAATTGAACCAAAGAAAACGGTTAAACAGGACTTTCCAAAGTTACCACACACGATCGACAACCCATTTTTCTTCTAGCCTTTTTTTTGGAGGTGCCCGTGGTGTAGTCGTTATCGTCGTAGGGAATGGACACGGCGACACGAGTTCAAATCCTGGACGAGACTGATTGCATTTCACATAGCACTAATACCCTTGGGAAAGGTATGAATCCAATTATTCTCCCTCCAGCTATGGGTAAATAGTAGGACAGACTATGTTCTTCAGCCTTGGTTAGGCAACTAGTCTAGGAGAAGGAAAACTCTGAATTCAAACCAGTTAAACTCCGCTTAAAAATTTACCTTGTCTCATATCCTGCCCGAGCGGAGGGGTTGGTAAATAGTACCACACACGATCGACTATCTGTATAAAAGTAGGCGCTAAACATACGACATGGCCCCAACAAGATGGAAGTGGGGCTCGGTTATTCTGTGAAGTCAGTCGACTGGGGCTACAGAATACACCGACTGTATCTCTGCAGAAGAGTAAGACACCCACAACGAGTTTCCTGAATATGTCACTAAACAATCTGATGGTGAGGCTCCAGGAATGATGGATCTTTGTGTAATACAGATTACTCCTTTATTGCCATCGGTCCCAGGCGGTAGCACTTCATAGGGTCCTATCTAAGGGTCAAATAGAACTTACCTGTGTAATTATGCTAAACTGAATAGTTTGTAATTAACTGTTTTTACATTTAACTAAGTGTAAACAAAAAACTGTACTTAAGCTAAACTGAATTGTTTTAAACAGAACTGTTTTTATTATCTAACTTTGTAAATAAATGGCTGATGTTTAATTGACTTTCCAGTGATACATAGCAATACTTGGAACAATAGAACTTGGTTGATATGCTAAACTGAATTGAACTTTTTTTTTTACATTTAACTGTATGTAAACAAAACCCTGTGATTTTGCTAAACTGATTTGTTTGAAATAGAACTGTTTATAAGTATAAAAATGGACTTTGCATTAAATAACCAACAATTGTTGATATGCCATAAAACCAAAACAATCCAAACCAAATAAAAGAAAATAGGTTTCAATATTCATCCTCTCTTATGGTGCCTACTCTATGAGAAAACATACATTTGCGTATACGAAGAAAAAGTGGACGTAAAGAATCAATTCCAACAAGAACAAAAAATAATGTACGTGTTTGTTATCAATTTTCACATTCTCTTCCGCAGTCTTAGAAACTTACCAGAGGGTTTCAAGCATGGGAGGTCCTAACACTTTTTGCGAGTTTTATTTCTCCTCCCCACTCTCTGACTAGCTGTTATCAGTGGCGGTACTGCAAAAGGCTGTATTAAACACCATTTTTATTAGTAGTCCAAGGCTGTCACATCTGGAGTGATCGTACCGTATTATGTATTGTAAGAATATGTTGTTACGTCTGCTACAATGAACAAATCATTTTGTAAGTCATACATACTTTAAAAATATATTATAGTTTACATTGCATAGATTTTTTTTATCATCCTCTTTTCTTTTGTCAAAATCTATCAGTGACATGACTTAGCCATGCATAAAAAGGAAGAACGCAGACACTTATTATCAATCAGATTCTGTCCAGAGTGAAACAAAAAACAGTGTAATAAGGTGAAAAATTACTAATATAATATTTTTTAAAAATTGTCTCTTCAGAAATGCGAAGACGATACACAGCTGAGAGAATATATATATATATATATATATATATATATATATATATATATATATATATATATATATATATATATTGCATTTAATAGAAATAATATGTCGTAAATGCAATGCGAATAATAATAATAATAATAATAATAATAATAATAATAATAATAATAATAATAACTATATCAATTAATCTTGGCCAGAAGAGTAGACCTTATAATAATTAACAAAAGAAGAGAACTTGTAAAATTGTTGACATTGCCGTACAGCCTGACCACAGAATAAAACTGAAAGAATGTGAAAAGAAGGAATTGAAAAAAGAAAAGGAACTTGCATACCAATTGTAATTGGTGAGTTTGGAACACAAACTAAATGATTAATTAAAGGACTGAAGAACTTGGAAGTTGGCGTACGAGTCGAGACCATCCAAACTACTACATTATTGTGAATGGGCAGAATACTGAGAAGAGTACTTGAGACTTTAGGAGACGTGCTGTCACTCAAATTCCAGTGAAAAACTATCAGCTAACGCTGATGTGAAAATGAGTATATAATAAAAATGATAATAGACGAAACGATCAATCAAATAAGCATATGTTGCAAATCGGCTCAAAAAGAAGATATGAGTAGACTTGGTGGTCAATGTGACCGATAGGGAAATGTGCAAGAAGTTTAAATTTGACCATACCAACAAATGTTAGATGCACAACAAAGACCTCGCCCAGGAGAATAATGTGCATAAAATCATCTTGGATTCAGAGAAATAAACAAATCACCTAATCTCGACCAGACGACCAGACCTAGTGATAGTCAAGAAAAAAAAAAAGCCGCACAAGCAGGATGAAATACTAAGTAATTTTAAACTGACTTTAATTGGTGTGAATAATATTTTTTTCTTCTAAACTGATTGGGCCAGTCATCTGGGGGCTGAAGAATTCACACACTGCATCTCTGCTGAGGGACGAGACTCTCCTAACAAGTGTATGAAAATAATATAAAAACGGATGTGGCATTAAATAACCTACAATTGTTGATACGCCATAAAACCGAATCAAACCAAAACTAAACCTGTTTCGATAACATGATAAAAGAACATTGTCGGCCTTATGATACATAACCAGAGGAAAAATAGGTGGATATACACCTTTCTCAGGGATGTTAGCGCTATATATAATGCAAAAAAATTTGAACTCTAATCATCGAGTCCATTTCTTACGAAGATAACCGCTGAACCACATGTGTTCGTTGAATATTTATAAAAAAATAAAACACTCTTTCTCCATAATAATTATCAATATTTTTCATATATATTTACTCTTTTATCAATGTTGTAAAAATGACATTTAAAGTGATCTAAAATGACTGAATTTTTCTTTTTTTTTTCTGAGAAAATGTATCAGATATTATATATATATATATATATATATATATATATATTAGAACTAGAGTTAAAACATACTATTTCTGTTAATTATCACTTCTTGATATTGCTTGCATTCTTTAAAAAAAAGAAAAAACGTGTGCTAAACACTATTTAGCTAATCTAAATACCTATTTCCATGATATGAAAAGTTTTAAAGTGGAAAATAGATCATAAATTTCCCAAATAGATAACATTTTAGTTTTAGGCGATTTAGAGAATATGACACTCGAACATTATAAGTAAGATATTTCCTCATGTACAGCGGTGCTGCTTAAGAGATTAAGGCATTTGAAGACACAGAATATCTGTAGTAAAATAAATTGAGATTTTTATTTATAAACTCTGTTGATGGAGAGTATGTTAGAAGAAGACAAAGACGCCATAAGGAACGTTTATTTTATCAATAAGCGGTGACGAAAACGCAGACGATTAAACATTAATTCACTTTCCAATGGAAACATAAATATCGTCATAAATAAATGAAAGGTTGATTAAGTAAATATAATTTCAAATATACAATTTATATGATTGAAAAATAACAATGAACATTTATATGACAATATTGATTTATAGTAATTTAGAGTAAAATTGACTGAATAACTGGTTTTAACGGCATACCAAGCAGTTTATGCTTAATGCCTTATTTTATACCGTGAGATTAGGAAATCTGATTCATTGAACCCTTCTTGGTTACATTTTTTTTTGTTGTTGATTCCTAATTGTTTTTATATCGTTCATTCTTTTGGCATACAGTCTAGTCGAGTACAAATGATACTTAAACAGATAGATCAGACAGTAATACAGACCAGCAGCCCAGTTCAGAATGGGTCAGAGAGTAATTCAAGGTGAAATATCTTATCTGAGGAGCAAAAGGTTTTCTACGCTTACGACAAGATTTGAACAAAATATTCTATAAATATCGAAAATATTATTTCTTGAATGTTATCCCAACAAATAATGTAAGAAATTTGCCAAGAAAGACAGAAAAGTAATAGTACAATCATAAATTTTGATACAAAAAATACCCGCAAATGAACATTAAATGATAATAGTGAATAAGTTATCACTGTTATACCATTTTATGTACGAGTCAAGGACGTAATTATATACACCCATCTCTCTCGAATATTGCTCTGTTAAGTGAAGATAAAACCTGTCGAGTGATTGATTGACTTTAACGTCACGGCAGCACATCAAGTGGTTATCTTACGCCAAGTGGTTTGGGAATTGTTTTCTGATCGAAGACGAATAATATTTTATGAACAGTAACCAAAAATCTTATGACAGGTCGCGTAATTTAGGTGGGTTGCAAACATGATGTGCCCCTGTCTTAAGGTAAACAAAACGTAGCAGAAATTCCAAGTGAATTGCATGGGTTGAATGCCGAAAAAAAAGTGTGACTACGACTATTGCGTAGGCGTCCAGAAAATTACATTACCACTGAATATTTTCGACCCGTAGTGAGAACGAAAGAGAACGAAGGAGGTAGCTGAGGACACTGCGCGCTGGCCTTCTGGCAGATGACCCAGAGTTGAGAGGTAGAGAAAAGACTGAGATTTACGAGTCTCACGAAAAGAAGGAGAAACTGAAATGATCAAATGCCTTGAGATAATGCTAGACGGACGAAGAGAGAAATATAAAGAAACAGACTCATGAAATAAAAAATTATTATTATTATTTTTTTTTTTTTTTTATTGAAGTCAAAGCAGAAATGAAAAGAAGAAAGAAGTCCCTGAAGCTGAAAAAACATAACGAAGCTAAGATGATTAGATGTTTTGAGTTAGTCCTTTACCAGTCTCATGAATGCAGAATCAAGAACAAGTGGAAATGCTAAAGTGTTTTGAGTTGAACAAGTAATAATCTCGTGAAAGCTGAAAGCACAAGGAGCGGTTCACTAATGATTTCTTGTCTACCCTGTGTATATATCTTAGCTTTTCCTCGACTCTCTCCTTCACTCCACTCTTTCGTATATTTCGTAATAAAAGGAAAAGAAAAGAAAGAGATTATATTTTTGTACATAAAGGTTGTTGTCTCTTTATTCCGAGTATACATTTTCAAACAAATCTAAATGACATACTGATATAACCAAAAAGATAGAACCAGTGGGAATCTGAATGGACACGTGAGTAATGACAATGAACGGTTACTTCAAGTTTGTCAGACCTCCAGAACAGGAGCTTTTCAATCAGAAGCATTTAAGAGTCAAACAACGAATGCTATTTTTTTAAGCGGGATGTTTTACCTTTTTACATAGGAGGTACTATTTACCAACCCCTCCGCTCGGGCAGGATATGACACAAGGTCAATTTTTAAGCGGAGTTTAACAGGTTTTGAATTCAGAGTTTTCCTTCTCCTAGACTAGTTTCCTCACCAAGGCTGAAGAACCTAGTCCGTCCTACTATTTACCCATAGCTGGAGGGAGAATAAGGGGGTTCATACCTTTCCCAAGGGTATTTGCCCGAAAGTGAACGTAATAGCGCGACTGGAGTACGAACTCGCGTACAACGATTCCACCGTTCATCGCTTTAACCATTACACCACGAGGACATTTTACATAGGAGGTAGTCAGCGTTTTGTAAGCCCAGTAGACAGGGTAATATATGCTCTATGTTTCCTCTGTATTTTTGCAGTGCTCAGAGGAGCTTTCAATGAGGCAAATAGAGATGACCAACTGGAAAGGTTTCTAGATATATCAATGCACAGGTGATGCAGAGTGATGACTTATACATCTAGTAACTTAAAAGAAAATATTGTTTAAAAGATGACAAATATATCTGAGGAGATTATAAATAAAAAAGCACAAATCACTTTTGATAATTTAATAGAAAAAGAGAAGTCTCGATATGGTGTCGGGCAATAATATAAGGAACTATAAAGAATAAGTTATCCTATTTAATCGAAACTATAAGTAAAGTTAGCAACCATAGTCGGGGGTGACCCGAAGACTCCCTTTTCCATATCTACTACAACAAGGTGTAGTGGAGGGCACTACTTCTTTCCTTGGATTGCTTCACTTTGCCCTTGATCAATACCTTATACTGCTGAGTGTTAAGTAAGGAGACATCAAATACCGTTCTCTTGAGTCTTTGGTATGACTCGATCTTGAATTGAACCCAAGTCTCCCGGATCATTGGTGAACTCTCTGATCATTATGCCAACGTCTGATGATTCAAACTATACAGCAAACTACACTTGGCCATCTTGGTCTCCCGGACCACTGGCGAACACTCTATTCAGGTCCGGGAGACCAGGGTTCAATCCCAGGGCGAGTCATACCAAAGACTCTAAAATTTGTACTTGACGCCACATTGCTTAACGCTCAACATGATAAGGTAAGGATCAAGGGTAAAGTGGAGGAATCCAGGGAATGAAGTAGCGCCCTCTCCTACACCTCGGTATTGTAGCTATTGAATACGGAGCTTTTGGGTCACCTTCGACTAAGGTCACCAACTTAACTTTAGCTTCATTAAGCTAATGCAAAATTTGACAGAGGATGATTGTTACATTCTGGATCGTCAATGGGTGAAAAGAAAACAGTCTGTAATTCTAATCTTAAATTCATATGAGTCTTTTTGTTTAATAAATAAGATACTGAAATAAATGTTTAACACCCTTAAAAAAAGAGGATGTTTTTATAAATAGTAAAATTCGTCTGTATTTTATCAGTTTACCTCAAATTATCATTTGGAGTGTATGTATATTTGCACAACTATAGAATCCAGGTAACGAAAGTAGACATTACAGATACCCTACTTACCTTTGAAAGCGATTGCACAGGAAATAAATAATATAAGAACATCAATACGAAATAATCCATGTGATAAATTATACGGGGGATATTTATCACTATACCTACTCTTAGATATCAATTTGCTTATTTTGTCCAGCAATTTATTTTCGGCACATTCCAGAATACAGCAGTTTATATATATATATATATATATATATATATATGTGTGTGTGTGTGTGTGTGTGTGTGTGTGTGTGTGTGTGTATGCGTGTGTGTGTGTGTGTGTGTGTGTGTGTGTGTGTGATGAGAAAAACGGAGAAATCCATTTCAAAGAATTCAATAAAAAGTACGTTTGTCTCGCTGATAAAGAGAGATCACAGACGATTGTATGAAAACTTAATATTTGCCTCTCCCAAAGCTCTGTCATCTTCGTGGGAATTATTGCCTTTTTGTCATGCGATGTTCTTTTATAACTGTGTGCATTTATAAGAAATATTCCCTGGCAAATACCATTATAGTATTACTGCGGAATTTTTCTTTAGAAAACGTTCATTATATAGCAAAATATATAAACCGATTTTATATGTCAACGTGACACAGGAGAAATGGCACATTTCATCGAGATTTTACTTGTGTAGTAAATCCTAAAACAATTCCAAAGCCAATTTACAACTTAATACTATAAATATGTTCTCTGTTCACACTTACTTCAGTCATATTTTATTAGAGTCAGATCGTTATTATTTACAAACTATTACATTATATGCAATTAAGAAATTAAAAAAAATCATCAAATCTCTTTCTCTCGAAGAAAACGGAGACAAAAGATCGTAGAAAAGTATTTCATATAGGTTTTCTCAGTTTCTTTCTCAATCAAAGGAATTGTAATATTAATACTTGATAAAGTATCTAATTCCTTGTCATAAACAATACCTGGAGTCTTGGAATAGAAATAATATACCGCTATCCCGGAATTGAAAACGTTTAAGAGATATATTCTCATTGCGATTTTTTATTTACCCATCAATCATTTCTTTGTCATAATACAATTCGTTTGAGCAGATCGAAATGAATTGCTGTCACCATCAACAGTGGCTCATATCAAACTTTTTTTTCTTAATCTGCGAAATGGTATAATTACGTTGACAGAATAAAACATTGATATATGTTATAATTTACATACAAAGAAAAAAAAAGGAAATAGCTATATGGTCACAAAAATTAAATATAGGCAGAGGTTAAATTAATATGGGATGTATTAACATTGCCGTATTTACCAACCCCTCCGCTCAGGCAGAATATGACACAAGGTCAATTTTTAAGCGGAGTTTAACAAGTTTGAATTCAGAGTTTTCCTTCTCCTAGACTAGTTGCCTCACCAAAGCTGAAGAACCTAGTCTGCCCTACTATTTACCCATAGCAGGTGGGAGAATTATTGGATTCATACCTTTCCCAAGGGTATTAGTGCTATGTGAAATGCAATCAGTCTCGTCCAGGATTTGAACTCGTGTCGCCGTGTTCATTTCCTACAATGATAACCATTACACCACGGGCACCTCCATTATTATTAACATTACAGAGATTGTACTCTAGTGGTGCAATGATTAAAGTGATGAACTGTGGAATCGTAGTAAGCGAGTTCGTATTCCAGTCGCGCTATTACGTTCAGTTTCGAGCAAATAACTTTGGGAAAGGTATGAACCCCCTTATTCTCCCAGCTATGGGTTAAATAGTATCACTACTGTTCTTGTAAGAGAATGGCTTTGACATTAAAAAGCCTAAAAAGGTTGATATGACATTAAACTAAGAAACCAAACCTATCAACATTACAGTGTCACATGAATAGATCAATATATGCACAGGTTAAACTAGTACGGGGTGTATCAACGTTGCTGAGTCCCTCTGAACTACTAATGAACAGATCAACATTAGTATAGTACTCCAGGTTACATAATTACATTTCATCTATAAATAATCCCTTGTTTTACTCTAGATAAGATTTCAAAATGCTCATATTAGACTGATTTTCAAGTTTATAAAACCGCATCGTGTTAGTAATTTACTCCATCACGTAACTGTGAATTCAATGCTTAAAGTTTTTAGTACTCAAAATCGTTGTTTACAAAGCTTGTAATTTTAAATTTTCGTTAGTTTTAGTTTTACACTATTAGAGTCAAGGTTAATTCAAAATAGAACAAGTGTCAGAATGTTTCTTCAAAATATCTAAAGTTTATGTATATTTTATATCATTTTTCATCTGTACACTTGAAACGTTTCCTTCTATTTTCAGCACTTCTTTATATATATATGTATATATATATATATATATATATATATATATAGAGAGAGAGAGAGAGATAGATAACTCATATTTATGCTACATTTGTTCATACTTTGGCATATTTCAAAGCTCCACCGAATTTTTTAGCCTTCAATATGCCTAATTAACTTACAAAGACTAAGTTACATTAATCAGACGGCAACTTACATTTTTAATCCTTAGAATGTTCGCGGCACTAAAAGATTATGTTCTTTTTTTATAAAATAAATGTTTGCAACTGCGTTCGAACATCGTCTGGTGTATTTTTATGCTAGCAAAGGTAAAAGAAATAAACTTTGTGTGTTCCTTTATCCCACTTTATTCAAAGTTAATTTATGTATATATAAATCCGTTGACGTAAAATCAGCCAGGTTCCAATCTCCTTTTGAAGCATCTCGCGTGATTAGCCACACTGAAGAGTTGGGATACAACAAAACAGTATAGCTATGGATGAGTATATGTATGCTCCCTCCAATGGACTGAGCACTTGAGTGTTGAAATGCCGGCTGCTACATACATGAAAATGAAAAACACTTCTTATGAAATGAACACTCCGATACCCGATCGCGCATATGTAATATATATATATATATATATAGGTAAAAAAATTCCTTCACTTACGCTGAGAATGAGGATAGATCCGGGGTCAAATATCCGACTGACGCAAAATTAGCCGGTATCTCATCCCTGCTTGAAGCATCTCGCGTTTCTAGCCAAACTGAAGAATTGTGATACAACGAGACATTCTGTGATACACAACCCCCCCATATATATATATATATATATATATATATATATATATATATATATATATATATATATTTGTCTGGAACCAACTTACATCATGAACGACGTCACAATTCCCTTAGTTATTTATATCATAATATTAATGATTTTAAATTTATTAAATTCTCAATTATCAAAAAACTATTTTTATATCATTTATAGTGTTTGCATTGACTGCATAAGAATAACATGCAAGAGTAGTTATATGTACAATCACATAGTGAATTAGAGTGTGCAGTGGAAGGGTGATTTGCATATTGATCTTTAAAATTGATTGTAATAGATATTTGCCAGTTGTTATTTCAAATTGTTTTATTTTAATAAATATGAAAAAAAATCCCATTCGTGAATCTTAAAGGAAACCCATTAACAAAAATAAATCATTTTTAATCTATTCTTTACAATATGATAAAGTCAAATAGGGGAATGAAGAAAATGTAGCAATGAAAGACAGGAGTGATGGGAAGAACACGTTGTTTTATATTACTAAGAAATAAAGCTTTGGATTATTTTCATAGGGACTAAAAACTGTTTTGTTGAATAATTACATGCTACTATAGATTGATAATAATATGTGCGTTGTTCTCCAATGTTTAAAATCAACCCTATGGATACCTTCATAAAGATATGAATCAAAACAGAATGAGGATAAGTGTAATATTTGTATGCCTTATTTTGTAACGTTTGTCTTCCAAATAGAATATAACATCTATTACATAAGACATTGGCCCAGCGGTTAGAGTGTTCGCCAATGGCCCGGGAGACTTGGGTTCAATCCCAGGTCGAGTCATACCAAAGACTTTAAAAATGGAACTTGATACCACCTTGCTTAACACTCAGCATTATAAGGTACGGTTCAAGGGTAAAGTGGAGCAATCCTGGGAATGGAGTAGCGCCCTCCCCTACACCTTGCTGTAGTAGCTGTCGAAAAGGGAGCCTTCGGGTCACCCTCGACTATGGTCGCTAACTTTACTTACTTACATTAAGACTCAAATACTTGAGGTTGAATGGTCCATATATGAGATTGTACGAAAAAATCTAGTGTTCTGCACGACAAATTCTCGCATGAATTTAAGAGAGCATATATTAATAATGAGAGAATTTTCCTAAAAAGAATTCTAATTATTTTGAATTATGGTCGTCCGATCATCTTTCTAATTTGATTAATTTGCCAGGATTAAAATCGTATAGGATTTTCCGTTAATTTCGTCCGGACAATCTGAAAATATTCGTAATTATTTTATTTTTAGCACCGTTAAAATCGAGAAGTGGAGACCCTCTGTTCATAGGTGGGCGTGACAATACGCTTATACTATATTTAAAAAATCCTATTAGACCTAGGTACAGGGAGACATAATACTTACTGAGAATATATCAACGATAAGAGTTTTTTTATTATTTTTCTACGTACGAGATAGATCGATAAGATCGTGCTATAAAGTATAAGCCTGCTGAGAAGAGTAGAATCTGAGCACCAGACCCAATTGTTTCTCAGCACTTCTGGAGGGTGTCGGACTAAACAATTAAGAGTAAGGTTGAAAAATATCAGCTGTAGATTTGCACTTATTGTCATGAAACTTACTTGCAATGGTTTACGTAGATATTATAAAAAACACACACACGCAAATATATTAACTATGCAAAGAATATATATATATATATATATGCTCATTGGCCTTGTGGGTACAGTGTTCGTCAATGGACCGGGAGACCGAGGTTCAATCTCAGGTCGACTCATACCAAAGGCGTATAAAAATGGTACTTGTTACCTCCTTGTTTAACAGTCAGCATGATAAGGTACGTATCAAAGTTAAAGTGGAGCAATCCATGGAAATGAGTAGGCCCCTTCCCAACACCTCTGTTTAGTAGCTATTACAAAGGGAGTCTTCAGGTCATTCTCGACCACAGTCGCCAAATTTACTTACTTATATATATATATATATATATATATATATATGTATATATATATATAAATATGTTTCTACACACACACACACATATATATCATCATCATCATCATATCGCGCTGGTAGCACGGATATCCCTGACCCTCTCTCGCCACTCCTCCCTATCGTTCATCGCCCTAGGTAGGTCTTCAGGACAACATCCCGTATCCTCACATAGTTGCTGAATGTATGTTCGTGCGGGTCGTCCTGCTTTTGCACGGCCATGTGTGGGGATCCATAAGAGTACATCTCTTATGAGTTCGTCCCTGCTTCTCCAGCAGTGTCCTGCGTGTGTGTAAGAACGATTGAGGGAATTCCTGTGTTGAAGCAGATAACATTGTTGACTGCAATATCATAATACACAAGTTCTAATTGCCGTCGTGTTATTACGTCCACATTTGGACTAATAAACCGTAATGGGAATCGTATGGATCCTTTTACCTGCGGGTTAACTAGTATCACAACCGATTTTCTACAAGGAGTAAATTCGTATCAATAACACAGTTGACATGCTATGAAAAGAGAAAAAATATACAAACAAATGTATAACAATTTAATATATCAGTAAAAGTACTTATGTATGTGTTTTCAAGAAAGTAAGCAAGATTCCTCAACTTCTCCATTATATCATAATGAATTTCATTAAATATTCTTATCGATACGTTTATGCTTCTGTTATATAAAAAAATCTTTAAAATATCAGTCATTTTGTTGGCATATATATATATATATATATATATATATATATATATATGTATATATACATATATATATATATTCATAATTGATCATAGAATCGGTGGGATTCAAGTTATCATTATCCTTTTGAAAAAAAATAGAATTTCTCTGAAATCCAGTTTTCCTCATCTTTAAAATTACTTAATGGTTCCAATTGCATTTTCATCGGTGAAAGTATGATGTTCCTTAATTTAGCAATATATTCTTCGTAATTAGTTCAGTATTATTTTAATGGCTGTTACTTTTCAAGTAAATTAGGAAGATTAGTAATATCACCCATTCATATTAAAATAGATTTCCTTAAATATAT
This sequence comes from Sepioteuthis lessoniana, assembly GCA_963585895.1. Lineage (NCBI taxonomy): Eukaryota > Metazoa > Mollusca > Cephalopoda > Myopsida > Loliginidae > Sepioteuthis > Sepioteuthis lessoniana. Next base: position 27,843,347 of record OY757912.1, on the reverse strand, counting down.
TCCTTTATAAGTCATACATCTCCCATATATGCTGGGTGTGGTTAATAAAAGTAAACCGGCTTAATTCCAAAAGAGTTTCCTTTACAGGCAACACCTACCTATTTCTCTTAAGTGTAGAGTGTCGGTTTATTGCTGGGGGCACATGGACAGCCGAAAGAACTTTGCAAATTTTAGCATCTCTCTGCACGGGTTGGGTTTTTCCATATTAAAACCAAATTATCTTTTATGACAGCACCATCGGTTTTTGGATAAATATCACTCAACAAGATAGATTAGATTAAAATGATATATCATCATACCTTGGATTTTATGACTTCTAGATAACATACGATGTTCTAATTGTAAAGATTTGAACTTCAGATGAGAACATCCTTAAATTCCTTTAAAGATTTCATGATTGCAAAAACCGTGAATCGTGATGCTTTATACTAAACTGAAAATATGCTACAGCTTCATTATAGAGGGTTTGCAAAAGAACATGAACAGAAAAAATAGGTGGGACCATGCAGTGCAGTGCAAAGGTCTGGGAAGTCCCAATTAAAAGCAGTATTGAGATTCTTCTCCGCAAAAAATGGGTTGATCCTGCCGAGTGCACGTAGTAGAGCCATGTTTGAGGTAATATATATACATATATATATATATATACATACATATATATATATATATATATATATATATATATATATATATATATATATATTAGCTTTTATATATATTCTTTAGCATGGAATTTTGTCTGCGATCTCAAGGTTCATGACGTTTTATAAACGACAATCATCGGGCAGAGAACGAAATATCATGCAGAAATTGACAAAATCGAAAAATACACTCAAAACAACGCTAGAATTGTGTACAATCCTTTATGTGTGTGCGCGTGAGTGTGAGTGGGGGTTTATATTTGCGTATTATTGTGTGTGGACGTATAAGTGATATTTAGTATGTGTGTGTATGAAGATAAATGCGCTGCGTCATAAATTTAAGGTTGTCTCCCGGATGTATGTTTGAGGTGTGTAGCCAAAATCGCGACAGATTGACCGAGAAAATAATTATTTCTTTCTTTAAATATCTGTATGTGTGTGGTGATGATTTGCATTAAGAAGAAAATAAAGTTTTGTTTTGTAAGCATAATAGGCGAAGGATTATGGCAGGTTAGAATGGCAATAAATATCATGGTGTTGAGATGAGTTATATTGTAATATACACTGTAGTAATATGCAATATTAGTATTTTATGCTGGAATATGATTTGTGTTAGATTGAAATAATAATTTGTTTTAGTTATCATATGTTAATGATATACTGCGTATACATCATTGTAATCCATGATTGCATGTACATAAGGAATATAGTGAGTTAAGAAGATGCAATAATTGTTTGTATTAGCTCTGTGCGTTTTTGTTTCTTTTGTAAGTGTGTTAATGAGTATGGTGATGATTTCAACTAACGAATAAATTATCACCATTGCATAATTAAGAAAATTAATATATGATTTGCCACAAATCCAGGAAATGAGAAAGTAACAACCAACAGTATTATATATATATATATATATATATATATATATATATACACACACACACAGTATATATATATATATATATATATATATATATATATGCATAAATACATAGACACCGTTAAAACACAAATATACCCAGATGTATACCCCCACACATACATACGTATATACACAAAAATGCCCACACATAAAAATGTTTTTATTCACATAGTCAGGCGTCCACATATACAATCTCTCATGCACACACACACAAACACAGACACACATGTATATATGTACACACACGTCTATATATATATATATATATATATATAAAAGAGAGCGAGAGAGAGATTGCTTGCTTGCATTTATGTCGATATGCGTAATCATTGTTTTTATTTTTTTTAATTCAACCATGAATCATTTCAAATTTCTACATCTATAAAAATAAGTCTGTTTGTAGAGGTGACATGATTTTCTGATCAGACATGTGCATCAATAATCCTATGAACCACGCACACTGCATGTGCAGTAATCATGAAGCATCGATCTCGAGAGTTTGATAATTTCTTTTTATTATCAGTCAATCTCTTACAAGTTGAAATCAAAATTATACATGCACAGTGCAGGTGTACTACTGAGAATAATGTCCCCTAGGAATCGTTTTTCTTTTCGTTCCGAGAACATACAACAGATCGAATTACGGATTATTTCTACCTTAGCGATAGAGGTCATTTTTTTTTCTTCCTTTTTTTATTCTTTTTTTATTTTTCCCTTTTTTTTCTGGAAAGGCACTCTTCACTTCATTCAATTTCTTCGACCCTCGTTTCTTATTAAAATCCTTTCGTGTCACAAATTTGTAAGGGGTGAAAAAAAAAAAGAAAAGAAAAGGAAAATAGCGGACAGAATATCTAAAATAGATTTTCATAAATTTAACATTTTTTTCTTATTCCTTTTTTTTCCGACTTTCAAAATATATAAATTTCATTCACAGTGTACTTATCACATTTCCTCAGTAAATCAATAAAGTCGTATATACAAAAGACATATCTTCTACTAAATGTCGATATAAAAGAAATAATAAATACAAAAACTGGTGTAATGGAATCTATTGTACGAGTTATTTTTCTAAGATTCTAACACGATATTGTGAGTTCAATAATGTATTTTTTATGTACTAATATACCTCTAAAAAGTATATTTCTCTTCTGACTGTAACATCACTGCTGCTTTTTTGAAGATGGTGACGAATATCAAATTATGATTTTCTTTTTATTATCATAATTTCAGCTACGTCAATGTAATTCGAACACAGCAGTTTTATTGTGGGTTCGCAAAACTTTCCAAGCTAGTCATTTTCTATGTACTCAGTAGAAATCCGGGATTTTCATTTTAAATCGAAATGCTGAAAACATTTGCGTACTGAAACATGGTGGAACATATCAAGGGAAGCTTAAAGATATGCTTTTTTTTATTGCTTCTATGATGAAACTTTTCAGTTTTTGATTGAAAATACTTTAATGCAGAGAGGGAAATAGCGAATATAATGATTAGATTTAAGTTGAAATAAAAATATATTCTTCGTAAAAGGAAGAGAAAAACCTATTTGAGATTTGTCGCAAAATAATCTATTTCAAAATTCGAGAAATATCATGTAAATATTTACCCAGCCCATACATTACCGACAGGATGTGACATAAGGTCATTGTCAGCAAATTAATGCTGGTTTTGAATCAGAGCTTTTCTTTGCCGAGACTGAAGAACTAAATCTGCCCTAAGATTTACCTGTAGCTCCGGTAAAGAAAAAATTGATTTATTGATTCATTGATTGGGTTAGTTTGTACTTAAACGTGAGGAATTGTGTTCATTGTCCATTTATATTTACAACATATTTGCGAAGTTGCTTTCTTACAAGTTTTTCTACAAGTTTAGATCATACAAAATATTTATGTTCAATGCTTATAATTTTCATCAAGCTCTATTTGTATCTTAGAGGGTACCGTATATATAATCCTTATTAAAACTATCGCTCCACATTTGTTAATACAAAAAACTCACATTTATCAAGTCCAAAAATCTTCCTATGTAATCCTAATAAACAAACCTATATGACTGACTGATGTGGCTCGAACAGATACTTACTCTCCTAACTAGAGTGGACGGAGAATTAATAGCAATGAAGATAAACATTATACTCACTAGGTCTATGGAACCGGAGCCTGATCAACAGATACACATTAGTTTCATACTCAAGACACCCCTTTTATTATTGGGAGGTCTTACTCCTGTGTAAAGAATACAGTCAGCGTAATATTAGTCCCACAAAAAGACCTTATTAGAATTGGAGTGAAGTATGTGTACCATTGAAAGTCTATATAATTTTAGTAGTTATCAGTAATAAGATATTCAAATGAAAACAGTTGCTCTTCACCTTAGAAAAAAAAATGTAAATTTTCCCAGATAAATATAAATAGAAAATAAAATACATAAAGAAAAATTCAACTCTAGAAAAAAAAATACATGAAATGGACGATTTAATTTCGAAAACGAATAAAGTTATGTGAGTTTGAAAGACACGTCTGATAAGCTCTATAAAAGATACCTTAATAGAATTTTAAAATGGCGGGACATCTTAGCAGGAATAAAAACCATTGGACCGATTTCATTATTAACATCCGTTAGACGATGAAGAAGATGATAGAGCAGGAGGAAGACAAGCTTACACCAGAAAGAAATTGCGTGAAAACTCAACTATTTTATAGTGACTAAAAAGTATTCCATAAATTTCACTGTGTTCAGACATAACTCAAATAATGTCTTAGGCATTTTGCCCAGCGTAAAATAGAGAGACTTGCATAATTTTTAGACTTTATATATCATCAATGTATGTGAACAGAATAGATTCATTTGCACGCCGAAGCTAAAAGTCATCGGTCTTGTTAAGTCCTCTTGATGGTACTCTTAACCTTACAAGACTTATTAAATTTAGTTTTTCTGGTCGGCCAACATTGGTTTGTCCGTTTTTATAATTCATAGTTTTCGGAATATTGTCTTCATCTACACTGTTATATTTTCAACGTTTTGGCTAATATATCTTCCGGGTTTTCAGGTGATTCTTATCGAAATCGGGAGCCTACACAGAATAATGTCCTTTAATTAATTCTCGGGAGACGCCTTCTGTGATTCCGTTCACCTGGTACAAGTGTTACGTATTCCAGGACTCAGGGTTGGTGAAATGGGTGGTAAATGGCTGTACAGATGTTGTTTTTTTGTTTTGTTTTTTTGGCTGTTGTTTGATGAAAACCAAACAAGAATGTTACGTGATACGTTGAACAACTTCTGGAAGGTACGCGCTGCAAATCAGCATATATATATATATATATATATATATATATATATATATATATATATATATATCGCTTCGTTTTCCTAATGGGTAGAGTGTTCGCCAATGGTCGGGGAGGCCTGGTTTCAGTCCCAGGTTGAGTCATTCCAAAGACTTTAAAAATGGTACTTGATAACTCTTTGAATATAACACGGCACTATAAGGTACGTATCGAGGGTAAAGTGGGGCGATCCAAGGAAAGGAGTTGCACCCTCCCATACACCTCCGGGTTGTAACTTTTGATAAGAGAGTCCTTTGGTCGCCCTCAACCAAGGTCGCCAACTTTATATATATATATATATATATATATATATATATATAGAGAGAGAGAGAGAGAGAGAGAGAGAATGATACAAACTATATATATATATATATATATATATATAAAGATTATATATATATATATACAAGGGTATTTTTCCATTGTTTCTGTCAAGTTAATGATTGATGGCGGTAACAATACAGTTGTTTAATTACAAAAATATTTAAGGCTATGATGGTAAATGTTTTAACGAAATGCAAAATCAGTCCTGGGCAAAAGTATGTGACAACAGTTGTATTTGTACCAAAATAATGACCACCGAATGAATCTTTCATTTCCCATTCGATCAATTCCCGCATTCCTTGACAACTACCAAATAATTGAGAAAGAAAAATGTAAATTTTTACTAATAGTTTGAATGCATAATTATTTATTTTTATGATCTATATTTCCTGGCAAAATGACCAGACACTAAAAAAAAATCTTGGCTAAATATCGGCGTTGTGATTAATATTTTCTCTATACCACATCGGTCGGAAAAATCACACTTTGTGATCTAATATTTCCAATAATTTCATTGCGTTTCGAATTACATGTTATTTACCAAGGGAATTAACTGAACGTGTTAATAAGATTCAATTAAGTCTCAAATCAAATTTGAAATAATTAGTCATGTATAGAAATTTCAATCAATTTCAGCTGATAAACTTCTGGAATCAATAAGATTAAAAATATGCCAAAATCTATGTTTTTGTTCTATTTCTTATACTTAAGCTGAGATATTAACTCGAAAAGCGATTTCATTATTGAATGGTGTGAATATGCTTCTCGTGTGAAATTCATTTTTAGGTGATTTTGGTTTTGTTAATTCTTTAAAGATTTTATTCATTAATATATTTGTCCTTCGAAAAAGTTTTGTTATTTTTATTATTTCATTTTATTTTTGAATAAGTCTTTTGGGTACTTCGTTTCTTGTAAATGTGACACCAACAATCTGCATTTAGAAATTGTTTTCAATCAGTCAAGTTTTTTTTTTCTTCTGCAATTCGCAATTAAATATATTTGATTGCCACTTTTTTTTAGTGTTCTGCAATCATCTGCAAGTCGAAAAGGAAAATACATCGACACAGATGACATTGCTCGTCTTCCTAGTCTACTCACATTATATATATATATATATATATATATATATATGTATGTGTGTGTGTATGTGTGTATAAAGGTATAACATTTTATATATATATATATATATATATATATATATATATATAATACGTATTTACATATGATAATATATATATATATATATATATATATATATATATATCCCCTGATGTTTGTAAAGCAAGAAAATCTGACGACATTCTTCGAGTAAGAAACGCAATCTCTGAAAGAAAATCAACAGAGAGTTGATTGAAAGTTTTGCATCCTACATTTCTCCAAGAAAGTGATCTTAGAATCACAAAGAACTATACATGCGTAACTCTTACTTCTTTAGCCGGCAAGATTTATAATGTCCTGTTTTTCAAACTTATGATATCTGAAATCGAAAATACTTTTTTGAAAAATCTCAACGGCTGCAGAAGAAATCCAATCTGAAATTCACAGATTTTTCCAATCCCTGGAATTATCGGATGAATAAACGCAAAGGATCTAGATGCAACAATAATTTTCGTAGATTTCGCCTCTGCATTTGCTTCTATACAAAGAGAAAAGATGAAGCAAATGCCAAAAGCTAATTGTCACCCGAAAAAATTGTTAAAGCTAGAATGAAGCTTTGCAATAACAAGAAATCAACGATTCACTAACCTAATGGATACACCGTCTGGTTCGACATTGTCTTTCAAGGAGATACACGAAGACCATTTTTTTTCCCTCTGCCTTGACTAAATATATCAAATATTCATTGTTGTTTCACATTTAAAAAAAGCAGGAAGTAGACAATATCCTGCAATAATTTTGACAGTTGCAGTCTACGTAGATGACGTTGCAATTCTCGCAAAATCACGAGCCCAAGTTTTCAGTTTACTGCACAGTGTACAGCAAGCATTGGTTTGCAATGACCTCTACGTGAATGCAAATATAAGAGAGAACATGTTTTCTACGCAAATACAAATAAGAACATGTTTTAAACGAAAATAAAACTGAGCACATACGTTTTGAATGGAAATAAAACTGAGCACATATCATATATTTTAAATGGAAAGGAGACATCTCCACCCTATGTGGCAAGTCCGTGAACATAATGGTGAAGTTCCCTTAATTCGGCAGGAACATCTCATACCGAAAGTGATGTCAATATACACTGATCGACGGCGTGTAACGCTATTAACAATTTATCGATGAAATTAATGTCTGGTCTATCAGATAAAATAAAACGGTAAATTATGGTTTTCTTTTTTCAAATCAGAGTAAACATTCTTCGTTGGCAAATGATATCAGTTATAAGTACATTTTCGATGAAATACAAATACTAATGTCATTACGCAATCACGTTGTCAAGATGGGTTGTATAAAATATATCCCGATAACCGTTTTTACCAGTACTATTTCACAGAAACTAATGGTATCTATCCCTGATTCTCCCAATGAAATAGAAATTCATATTTTGCTTCAAATGTGATATTGACGGATGAACATAAAGAAATTCTGGAAGTGTTAAAATGATTATTTAAATATTTAAACCGTTGAATATAAAAACATATGAAGGTGTTATAAAAGTACATTATATCTGATATGATTTCAAAAGTATCTGAATTGAACAATCAGCATAGGATCACAAACATTTATAATGCATCAGAAATCTTGACAATTGGTAGATTGATGCATATTAAGAAACCGATTTTTACACCTATGAGAGGTTCAAACCCAATTCCTTCCAGCAAAACGTTGGTACATGTTACTTTTTCGTTTTTGTTTTTAGTTTGGATATTTATATTTGACTTTATTTTTTTATTTACCTGAAATTAGGATTTCTGGTAGGAAAGCATTTTTGGCGTTTATGGAACAACTATATGGTCCATTCAGTCATTTTCATTCCTATTACATTATTCATCAATAAAATAGCATTATCTAAAATGTAGGCCATAATTTAAAAAAAAAACACATATTGCTCAATTTCTAAAGCATGTCAAGAATATTCTCTCATCATTTGAGAAGATTGCATAGAATTATAAATACTGTGCGGAAAACATATTTTTCTTATATTTGATATTAATACAAGGTTTCCACTGATCCATTTTTCAACCACTTTCAAGTTTATATTGTGTGGAGAGGAAAAAGAAAAAAAAATTATGTAATACACTGATAACCATTGATCAGTCGAAAGCTTGCACAGAAAAAAATCAATTATGCATAGAAGTATTATCCTGAACAAATAACATTTGGAACTGTACGCATATTACCAAACATATTATAAACTATTTTTTTGAATAATCATTTGATAATCTGATAATTATTAACGATTTGTTCCATATTCAGAAAAGTATTTTCCAATACCTGAATATACAAAATGTTTAGATATTTTATTTTCGTTATTTGTCTACAATTAAATCGATTAAATTTTCATCTATTTTGCTTTAAAGCGAGTAAATAAGATCATTTATTCTTATTAAATGATGGCTTTACGACAACTATCTTATATGTGAGTCAATTATAAAACATCTTCAAAAGTATAAAGAAAATTTGTTTAAAAGAGAGAAATGGATTCATGATTTTAGTGGGTTTTTTTTTCCTCTTTTATACTTTTTTCTTTTTAAATTTCATTCACAGTTATACTTTTAATTTTTCCTCATTTGAGTTGAGAGAATGAGTTTTTCCTGCTAAGTTATATTGTCAAAAAGACGAAGCTCTCACGAGAAAATGTTTAACTAATCAACCACCATAGAATATCATCGTCTCGTTTGGCTAAGTAGGCAAACCAACCGTTCATAGGATTGTCGAATCTCACTAGGTTGATTACATAAAACTAGTCTATAAACTTGTAATACTACCTAAGCTAAACTTACTGAATAAAACATGAAAAAAAAATACATTAGTTTTCAATAAAAACAAAGTCACCTGAATTTTAAAACTTTAGTGAACAATTTCTATTTAAAATTCCAACTTAGGGGCTTGTTCAGATGGACGGTTTGAAAGTGGGGTTCCTGGTCTACGCTCTTTTGAACCGTCTCATAAGCCTAAAGGGTGGAGTGTTCGCCAATGGTCCAGAAGACCTGGGTTCAATCCCAGGTTGCATCATACCAAAGACTTAAAAATGGTACTTGTTACCTCCTTGCTTAGCACTCAGCAATATAAGGTAGGTATCAAGGGTAAAGCTGAATAATCCAGGGAAAGGAGTGGCGCCCTCCCCTATACCTCGGTGTAGTAGCTATTAAAAAGGGAGCCTTCTATTCACCCTCGACTACGGTCGCCAACTTAACATTAATTTACCTTCTCTACAAACAACATATGACACAAGGTCAATTAGTTAAGCGGAATAGAGTTGGTTTAAATTCAAAGAAATTAACAATCTACTTTTTTCCTCTTCTTCTATTTCAAACATATCTTAGATATGTCGGAGATTTTCATGTAATGTCATTTTGAGTATGATTGAGTGCAGATGTTTTCACCGTTTTGTTAATTGTTCGTACAGATATCAAGAATGTTAAAAAGGTATTTTTTAACAACAAATTTTCATAAAATGAAAATATATAACTTTTCATTAAAAATTATGTTACCTTAATTTTAAAAAGTAATTAAACAACTTATATTTAAAATAAATATTCATTTTACCCACTCCTCTTCCACGAGCAGCTTCTGATGCAAGGTCAATTAGGTCAGCGGAATAGCATTGGTTTAAATTCAGAGATTCCCGTCTGCTAGACTGGTTGCTTTAGCATAAATAGAAACGCAAAACGCCCAGTCCAGCTTTTGAACACGAATCAGTGATTCTATTTTATACGTCATTAACTACTACCCAACTTGCCCCTCTTCTAATACTTGCATTTGATAATAGAAGCCAATATGTGATTCAGATCATCAAAGTTTTTTATTGAAGTAGCAGCGTTAATCTGAGGATAAGACAAAGTTTCACAGCTTAGTATAAATATCATTTTCAATAATTTTTAAATGAATCAGATTTTCTAAGATAGTGAGAAAATGGTAAGATGTAATTAACTATGAACATTTTTCTTCTTGCCTTATCGAATATTGCTTATTTGTAAGACATGTCGGATTTTCGTCTTTGTCATTTTGAGTATTTTTGAGTGTAGATTTTGTCACCGTTTTGTCACTCGTTCTTACAGATATTGAAAGTGATAAAAAAGGTATTTTTCAACGCCAGTAGAATCAAATTTGCAGAATACGTTCATGAAACGGTGTGAATTTTGAAAATCAAAAACTAAAACAAATCCAATAAAAAGTTGAAAGATTTTACTTTGAATTTTTTTCATTGAAATTTAATGAAAAATATAACAACATGCTAACATTAACCCCCATTGTGTACACCTCTATCCAATATGTTTTAGAAATTGCATTAAAATCCAAAATCCAGTAAAGAGAGTTAATGTATAAATGAGACTTTAAGGAATAAATGATATCAAAGACATTTCTTTAGACTAATATACTAATCAGTCCCTTTCCACATTCAACGTTAATAATTGAAGATCTTTCGAATGAAGTCATCGTGTACAAAGCTGAACCTCTTCAAACCTTACATTAAAGAATTCTTCAATTAACTTCCGGCAGCCCACACCAATGTTTGTCTTCTAGATTTAACCTTGCTGCAACATTATACAGAAATTCCTCATCCTCAAGTGAATTTCCGTTGATAATTGGACATTAAAAATGGTTGTCACTCGGCTCGTGTCCACAGGGGAATGGCTGGAAGTGTGATGAAGGTTATTGATGTGGTAGCATAAAATATCATCGATTTCCAGTTAAGACTTAATGGCAAACACAATCTGTTTCGGTTAGTTTTTGTCTTTTTATCAACAACAACGATTAAAGCATTTAGCAAATAAAAAAGAAACCTTATCAAAGAAACAAAAATTGAATCGACAAAGACCGAGAAATAAAAAAAAACAAAGGTTAAAAGTTTGAAAAAAAATGCCAGCAATTTTGTTCTAATATAATGTTTTATTTTCTTCTGAAGTTGGAGTTTTAAAAAAAATTCAATAATATGAATGATGTAAATGCGTTCGTTCACAATTGGATGTCCTAAAAAACAAAGTAAAAATTGATATATAAATAAATAATGTAAAAAAAAAGATATAATGTAGACCTCGGTTACCATGATGACTTTGTCGATTGAAAATCACAATTTCAATGAATGATTGCTTGACTGATTGATTTTAACGGCATACCAACCTATCTAGATTTATATTATGCCTAGAGAACAACATTCTTTGGACATTTACAATAACGTTTCTCTGTCTTTGTATGTCAAGTAAATAAGTAGATGGCGACACGAAGGCACACTATTCAATAGCTACTATACCGAGGTGTAGGGGATGGTGCAACTGCTTTCCCTGAATCACTCTTCTTACTCTTGATCCGTACCTTGTTATATTGAGGGTTAAGCAAGGAGGCACTAAGAACCATTTTTACAGTCTTTGATGAGACTCGATCTGGGATTCTACCTCGGTATCCCGAGCTATTGGCGAACACTTTAACCATTATGCCTATTGGCCAGTCATATATATTTATGTATAGAACTGGGTCCTATCAAATACGAATATTTACAAACATATCTATTTGACTCATTTTACGCACGTCTGTGTATGTGTGTGTGTGTTGGATGACTGATGGAATTCCAGTAACTATCTAAATCTAAAGTGGCAAATGAAATACGTCTGTAAACTGATGATTTTAGGACATGGAATCTATAAAGTAGCGGTAGCATGTTTGTAAAATAATCACTTCTTTTTCAATTATCCTGAACTAACTTAGGATCAACATCCGTGAAATGTGTCCTAGAAAATATTTTCTGAGTCTCAACGTCTCTCTCTCTCTCTCTCTCTATATATATATATATATATCAGGGACGAGCTCATAAGTGATGTACTCCTATGGACCCCCACATATGGCCGAGCAAAAGCAAGACGACCAGCTCGAACATACATACAGCAGCTATGTGAGGATACGAGATGTAGCCCTGAACACCTGCCAGAGGCGATGAACGATAAGGAGAAGTGGCGAAAGAGGGTCAGAGATATCCGTGCTAGCGGCACGACATGATGATATATATATATATATATATATAAAGAGAGAGAGAGTGAGTGTGTGTCTGTGGGTGTGCGTAATGAATCAGTACGTATAAGAGAGGTGCCCGTGGTGTAATTGTTATCGTTGTATGAAATGAACACGGCGACACGAGTTCAAATCCTGGACGAGACTGATTGCATTTCACATAGCACTAATACCCTTGGGAAAGGTATGAATCCAATTATTCTCCCTCAAACTATGGGTAAATAGTAGGACAGACTAGGTTCTTCAGCCTTGGTGAGGCAACTAGTCTAGGAGAAGGAAAACTCTGAATTAAAACCTGTTAAACTCCGCTTAAAAAAATCGACCTTGTGTCATATTCTGCCCGAGCGGGGGGTTGGTAAATAGGATAAGAGAGGACCTAACTTTATTGGTAAAGTATTGTCGATTCCACAACAAGCCAAAATTTTTTGAATGAGTTTGTAGCAGAAAAATGGTTAACCAATATGCTATAGATTCTCTCGATCTACATTCTTCAGGTTCTGAATTCAGTTTTGTTATTTCTTTTTGAACGGTTCCCACTAACAAAGTTAGATTGTTAAATATGTCCTGATATTTTACATATAGTTGAGAGGAGTTTTAGAGAAGAGTATCATTGCCTTTCATTGGAGCACATCCTCGAATGCAAATAGCCTCGTTCAGGTTCTTAACTCAAGTCAAGCCCATTTCTTTACGACAGAAATCCTTATACCATGCGCATCACATTACATAAATTAGTGTTTGTGCCAATGTGTGCGTTACACGGGCATGATTGCTGATGTTTTTATCCGTGAAAATTGCATATTCATGAGGTCAGTTTATAATCTCTTTATACAGTTATATTGGCGTAATGGTTACAGTGTTAGCCAATGATCCGGGAGATTTGGGAATAATCCTAGGTCGATTCATGCCAAAAACTCCCCAAATGGTACTTGGTATCTACTTACTTAACACTCAGCATTATAAGGTATGGATCAAAGGTAAATGGAGCAATCAAAAATAAGAGTTGAGCCCTCCCCTACACCTCGGTGTTTGTAGCTATTGAAAAAGAAGACTCCGAGTCACCCTCGACTACGGACGGCCACTTTGTTTATGTGCAATCAACAATTGCTCAAAGCAGGACGACTTCTCTCTTATTACTGTTAGAGCCCAGCCGTTTTTGCTTCTGTTCCGCTTTTCACACAAGATCATTTTTTTAACGATAAAACTATATCCGTTTTATGAGAAACGGAGATTAAAATATATATTTCAACCTATTTGCAGTTTTTTCTGTGAGTAATGATAATCGGTTTTCATTGAAAAGTATCGATATGTACGTACTGTATAACCTTTTTTTTTTATTTAAAATACTGATCGATTTGTAAATTAAACTATCGGCTATAACACATGAACGAAACATATTTGCTATCGCATTCGAAAGAACTTCGATAAAATATAACTAAAATCGATTAAAACTATTCGATGACCAGACTCGCTTGTAACAATGCGATATATCGACTCCCACCAAACTATCTCCTTTTAGAAAGAAGAAAAATGTCGGAGACAAAAAAACAGCAATAACGCAATATCATAAATCAAATCAAAAGTATTCATGAATATCACATGATTTAATGATACAAATGATAATATACCGACTGGAGAAAATAAATATACACATTTCCATGTATAACATTGTGTCATTTTGAATTAATAACCACTGTTTTTTCAGCTGCAGTTAATTTCATCTTCAAAGAATATTCACAAGAACGCTTTTTTCATGCGAACAAAACACACGCACACACACATACACACACACAATATATATATATATATATATATATATATATATATATATATATATATATATATATATATAAAACATGTTCTTGACGATGAAATCAACTACAGCTGAAAGATACAGATGTTGTCTGTGTATATATATATATATAGTGTTATTTGTGTATTCTATACAACTAACACTATATATATATATATATATATATATATATATATATATATATATATGTGTGTCTGTGTGTGTGTGTCTGTGTGTGTTGTATAGAATACACATTTTTAGGCTAACAATAATCAACCTCCAAAACATAGATAAGAACAATCTAGAAACTTCCGATAAAATTCGCATTAACTTTTTATATTTTACAACCAGTTAGCTAAAACGCAAAATAAGAACAACATTCTACAAAATTCAGCTTAGAAACTAATTAACAGAAAAATATTTAGGCTTCAAAATAAATGATTATACGAATCTGATTGGTCAAGAAATATTCGCGCGCTTGAATTTTAGGGCCCACAATAAAGCTAAATAAAATCCAATTTTTCACCCACTTTATAAAAAACAAAAAAAAAATTGATTAAGGCATTCCACTACCAGACAGTAAGAGGCAAGGAGAACAAAAGCATTACACACAGGACAGAGATCGAAGAAGCATGCGACGTTCTTTTGCCAACTAATTGAACGCGACACGTTGTCGCGAAAATTCATAAAAATGCACGTGTGGACTTTAGAAAACAAAAGGCTCATAATTACGGTCACACATATATATTTATGCACACTGGCATACACATGTATACAAGTAAAGGTAATTTATTATCCTTTTTACTACGGCCAACTATGGACACATTGATTCCATAGACTTTCCCAACATCTACACACGCACACACAGGCGAACAAATCATTTTTTATCGAACTAGCCATAGCTATGTTTTCTACACTCATACACGCACACAAAATGAATATTTTATTTTAATTATTTTAATTATGTTTGTTATGATTATTAATTTGCTTATTTCCTATTATTTGTCGTTGTCATATTCCATTCGTTTACGTGCTTGTAAAAATGTGTGTTGTATTTGTGGAAAGGAAACATGAAAGTAACTCCCGTAAACTACAGAAGGTACTTAGTCCTCCACATTGGTTGGTTGGTTGGTTGTTATATCTATCTATCTATCTATCTATGTACTATATCTTTGAGGGCATATGTGACAATTTTGCGGTTTCTTTTCAAGTATGTATTCACTTAACTCTTTTGTCGCGAGAAAAATGTGAAACTGGGTCAATTTTTAAGCTTTATAAAACTAGTTTGAATTCAGTATTTTTCTTATTCATTACTGTTTGCAAAGACAAGTCGAAATATCCCAGTCTACCCAACTATCTAACCGTAAAAGATCTTAGAAATGATTGATATATGCCTTTGGCACGAATTGAATTGCAGATAACCTCGTTCAGGTTTTGGACCTGTTGTAGGAAAACAACTCAAGTTGCATATTTAAAGACCCAACTTTTTACCTCTTACCTGCCAAAGATACCTGCAGATATCTCTATTAACCATAGACTTGGAGGAGATTCGCACTGCATGAAAATATATATCAGGTCTTATTCAAATAAAGTCAATATAGATAAGTTCATACTGATTTTTCATTTGCTATTTCAAAGAAGATTTCTATATTCACCTGGATATGTGTTCTGTTATTGGTTGTATTTGGGATTTTGTATCTTCTAACATAAGACAAAATTTCTTGGTTAACTTCGTTTCCACTAATTAGAATTAGTAGACTGCTATACTTTCTCCAACATAAAAGAATTAGAACAAAATACATGGAGAAAAATAGTTCTATATAAATACAAAACTAATTTCTCACAACAGTGGCTAAACAGTCCATGTGCTGTCTTACCGTAGCTAAGAATATGATGATTATATTCCCATTAGAGGGGTAAGATCACCCCCGAAAAAGGTGTTCTATAAACCAAAGGGATCTTTTTGAAATTGATTTATATTGAATAGGAATACTTGATACCAGATTGATATAAATTGTTTGTATTAAGCAAAATTACATGAAATTAAAATTGTTTACAATGGATAAATATTATCATTCACTTGAAATCATTAAAATATTTACCAATAAACCTCTATTATTACAAATATATGATTACTTTAAATCATATAATTGCATATGAAAATTTAGTATAAGGATTAAAAGTGTGAAAATTATTTTTATTTGATAGTAATACATCATATTAAAGCTATGATCAAAAATCAAACGTTCAAACTCTTAAACAATGACATAAAACGGTAAATGTAAACGCCGCTAAAAACAATCAATCAATCAATAAGCAACCAATGAAGGTCCATCGGCGTAATAAATTCATTCGATGTTCTATCTATTGTATAGATTTTTGTAATATATACCTTTGTTTTAACAGTTTCTTGATAACAAAGAAACCAACATCTTTCATAACCCTGAAATAAACTTCTAATCACTTCCCTTTGTTTTGTCTGTTTATTTTCCGTAACAGATCAAAGCCCACCAGCATCCTCATTAAAAAAAAAAGAAACGGTTAATAAAAAAGCACACATTTTTATTACTTGAAGAATATTAAATGTATGCACGTTAACTATATTGATTTACCGAGTTAAAAATATTGAAAATATTTTAAACATGCGTGTAGATATATGAAAAAAAAAGGTAGGAAGGAAATATGATTGCTCTCTCTCTCTCTCTCTCTCTCTCTCTCTATCTATCTATCTCTATCTCTCTCTAAGAATAAAATAGGAAGTCATGCGTTACTGGTTATCGCTTGTTAAAATTGTTTCGTCAATGTTAAACAATTTAAATACCAAAGTTGATAATTCAGATAGTGCATTATTTTTCTCTCCTTTGTCATTAGGATATTTCGGGATCAAAAAGACATTATTAAAGGAAGGCGAATTTAATATTTACTTTATTGGAATGTTATAAAATAAGATTTTCCTAAGTTAAGATTTCAATGCGTCCAGGACAAAAATGTTTTGTTTGACCTTTAATGATTCAGATAGAGGTATAATGAGTGGCAACAGCGAACACATCAAATGTTTCAGATTGTGTTGCTTTTATGAAAAAAGGTAATAAACTATTTAATAACCAGAATTATTTTTCAGGATCATGCTTTTTTCTGATAAGATTTCAGTAAAAAGATAAAGGTTTTCGTTTGAATGTCGATATTTTTATTAAATACCCAGCAACATCGTTATAACATCCCTTTGAAAATCCTTGTTTTGGGTATGTTAGTTGAAATCCATATTTTTGGAAATGAACAAGGAAAACCTACCTGTGTACCATATCTTGCATCACTCAAAGGTAAAATCCAGTGGATTATTATTGTTCTTTTGAACAGTGATAACTTACCTGTAAGAAAAAGTAAAACAATGTTAACGCAAATGCAAACTTGTTGAAATATATTACAGAAAAATAACATTCAGAATACACGAAAAGCAAGTCATGAATGAAACTTTTTGTTTTTGCATTAAATAAAACCCCGAATATTGATATACCATATCAATATTCGGGGGTTATTTAATGCAAAAGCCATCTTTGAAGATAAGCAGCCGGGGTGGGTGTTGAATAAGTGGTTCGTACATTTTACAAGGTTATTTGTCAGAAAGTAAACGGAATAGCTTGAATGGAATTCGAAACCACTAACTTCGAGGCTGCAGTCCAACACATCAGGCATTATACCACAGAAACTACTTCTAGATCCACTGGTTGACGATTGTAACATGAAACATGAAGTTACGGCTAAAAATATTAAATTTGAATTCGATTTCAATTCTGCTCCGTATGCCGGAGAGAGAGAGAGAGAGAGAGAGAGAGAGAGGGAGAGAGAGAACATGTAATTGTTGTTGTTAGTGAATGTTAACTAATTTAATTGACAGACAGACAATTTATGGATTTTTAAATTCTTAACGCTTTCGTATTATCTCAATGTATGAAACAAAGAAAATGTATTATCTCAATGTATGAAACAAAGAAAAAAAAAAACATAGCTGTGTACTTGTTCAGAATTGTATAAACTTGAATCCGATTCTTGTTCAAGTTTGAGAAATTTGCCAACGCAGAGATGTTTACATCAAAACTATACATATATTTGATTAATCTTAAACTGACTGTTCTGTGACCCAGCATATCAAAACACAGATCTATAGAAATCAAGATCAAACAATAAGTTTTCTTATCAGCATAATTCCATCGCTTATAACCTGTGCATATCGAATAATGATCTGATTTATTTTTAAAAAAATACATAGATCTAAAATCGATCCTTCTCGACTGTATAAAATCATAAAGATTCAAACGGATAACACGAGACTCATTTTCTCAGACATAAAACCAAACTAATTGAATTTAGAAAAACTTCAATCTAAAATTGTCGGATGAATATTATAATTATACAAAACAATAATGAAATTAAGAAAAGATTTTATCAAATAGTTCAGTTAAAATTCCTTTGACTTCCACAGAAACAAGAATCTTCCTTCCGTATAAATGTTAACAAGATCTAAGAAATTGCGTTCTGCATTCACTTTTAAACGTTTTTGTTCTCTAATTTGAATCAAAGGAAAAAGAGCCCAACTCATTTATCTTAAGGATTGATTTTATCAGGTGTGTGCTAAATTGTGCTTTTTTTCAAAGCAAAAGTCAAAATCAAATATATATATATATATATATATATATATATATATATATATATATAAACAATAAAAAGAACCGAAACAATATTTTACTTATCTCTAACTTTATAATATTTTTTCGTAAAAGTAACATTCTTTTTTAATGCCCTGGTTTTCTTTATTATTAGAGTGCGCGCTTTTAATATTATAGTACTCTCGAAATCTTGACCTAGGGAAGAAATTTTTTTTTCTGACATCCTCTCTTTTGTAAAACACACTTTAGTCTAAGGTAAGAATATATAAGTCAGTGTGATAAATTAAATTTATAGTGGAAGAATTAATAAGTGGTGAATGTAAGAAGTTAGATGTTTTCAATGTCTCTTTTTTAATTTTTTGGATATACCCAACCAAGTTCAAAGAAAGAGTGATATCAGTTTGAAATAGTATTCCTTCAACCCTTAACGTGACATATACCATATTCAGGGGCAGAGGTGGTTCGTTAGTTTACAGTATTATTCTAAGAGTAGCTGAAACTTTCTTGGCAATCTATGAAAAGCACTCTTTAATCGCAAAAAAAATGAGAAACGTTGTGAAGACCTTTTTGATTTGGTTTCTTTGTTTAATGCCATACCAACCTTTGTAGGTTATTTCATGCCAAATCTATTCTCCTAGAAGAACAGTAGTGGTACTATTTAACCCATAGCTGGGAGGATAAGGGGGTTCATACCTTTCCCAAAGGTATTTGCCAGAAAGTGAACGCAGTAGCGCGACTGGAATATGAACTCGCTTACTACGATTCTTCAGTCCATTTCTTTAACCACTACACCACGAGGAGACCCCCAAACTGTTTTGAACTACAGAATTAATATATCGAATAACTTTTACGTTTTATACCTTAGTTCATTCAGTTCTTGTATAGGCCGAAAATATATTTTATATAGATTTTGGCAAACAAAAACATTAACAGTAATTTGTTTGTGTGTTTATATATTTATTCTGGTATGTCGTCATGTTTGGGCTTCATTAGCTAATCATTTAGAAAACGGTGTAAACTTGCAGCTGTCTAAAAGGTTCTCATTAGAATGTAATTAAGGATGCTAACATTTAAAAATTGGGAAGTAAGATCGTTTGAAATTTTGTTAATTACGTTTGATTTACCTTTGAAATAAAGGATTTTAAAATATCGCAATTGTATGGAAAATAAAATATTGTAAAAAATTGCACTTAAAAATCTAGTCTAGAAAATTAGTCAGTTACGAGGGTTATGTTTGTCTTATCCTAACCTATATCAAATTAAAGGAATATAGCTTTAGAAATAATTTTAAGACTAAATAATATCTGATGGCGAGTCTCTTGTTTTATAGAACTGAAGAATGTGGAGTACCCCTTCATGACCCACTGTGATCCTGAATAACAGAAACTGTTTGGGTCGAATAAATTGGTCAAATATAAGTTTAATCATATGATATCACTAATTAGTTTTTTCTAGAATTATCCGACTCTGAGTAAATTATCTATAATTGTTACGAATAATTCATAGAATTTCTAATGTTAAATGCAATACTTTGAACCATTTATAAAAAAAAATGGGCTAAAAAATCGTTTAAGTTAAAGTTAAGTACAACTTATTCATATACATATATATAAGATTAGGCCTTGAATAATCCGAGAGTCAATATGCCATCAAACCCCAACCAACCAATCAACGTAATATTTTCACATAACATTCGCGATGCAAGTTCCATATAAAAAGCCTCCTAAGAACCGTTAAAATGCGAAACAATCCCACTTTGCTATTTTTTTTCTATTATATTGGACAAGTATTTTTTTCAAATCTTAGATTAAGATGTATCTCATTGATCCTAAGGTGTCCAAGTGACTCTTCCAAACATTCGTATTTCCATCTTTGCCCATATGTATCACCCAAACTTACATATTATAAAAATAAACATATAGTTTTATTTAAGTTTAAACATCTAGAAAACTACAAATTATTTGCAGATATTAAATCGTTGTGCTACATGATGGGCTTATAGGTTGCTTTGAACATTTCTGAAAAAAGATATGTCTCTATGTATTCTCGCTTCCATCAGATGGCAAATTGCTTTTTTCATTTCATGTATTGATTTCTTTGTTTACTTACAGATCATTCTTGGTGGGTTATTTAAAGCCAAAGTCATCATTGTTGAAGAACATTAGTGTTTTTATTTAACACATAGCTTGAAGAAGTTTTAAGCCACTTCCAACAACACCCATGTTATACTCTTCGCCATGAGTTCATGTCATGGAACTACATCAAAACATTTTTCTAAATACTTATAAATTCAAGTAAAATCTATAATAATCAAAAATTTATGGGTTCTCATACTTTCAATCGTTGGCAACGTCACATTTTCTACTGCATACTATTTGACTTAAATATATAGATAAGCCTCTAGTAGTGATTGTTTATTGAAATCAGCATTATATTTCTACAGCCCAAAATATCCTTTCACAGATCCTACAATTCTCCACACACACATTTTATTTTTTTCGTTATTCATTATTATAATTCTGTGACTAGATTTTGTCATAAACTTACACACACACACATATATATATATATATATATATATATATATATATATATATAATCATTATTATACTTTTCATTGATTAGGAAAGCATTTTGAGCTACTTTTTAAGATTTATTGTCAGATAAATTTATTGTTTGCCGCCGAGACACAATTATTTTGTATTGTTCATACAGACCTATTTATAAACAGCTGCGCCATCTTGTACTGTACCATTGAAAATGTATTTTCAAAGCAAAACAAACAAAATATGATAATATAAAAACTGTTGAGAGTTTATTTTTAAAATATTTTTTAAATCCATAAGCATTGACGCTTTTCTTAATCTTGAATTTGTTATTTCTGAATTTATCCTAATATGTAAATATAGTAGCTAGATATTCTATGAATAAACCTACATTGACTTCGTAATACTGTTAGTAATTTTTTTGTATTTCCACGTAATTAAAATCTCATTTACATAATTTACAATGTTAAATAAAAATATTTTACTTTTAAATTTGCGAAAACTCTACTTCGATTAAAAATTACATTAATATATAATTGTTGTGGACGAGTTAGGCGCCAGGAATGAAGACACAAGAAAGGAATTGAGTTAAACAAATATATTAACAAAGAACAATAATATACAAATAATATATACAAATAATATACAAATAAGAGGTAACCAGAGAGACTGTTTCGGCCCGACCGCCAGGGATGTCTGCTGGAATATGCCCTTCAGCATAAGACCAGTACTTGCTACTATTCATCGCTGGGAGAGTTCATGCGTGCTTGGGTAAATTACCATAACAATAATTACCAAAAATTTCATTGCCGTTTAAATATTTACAAGTAGAGAAAATGATTCTAGCTCAGATAGTATCGCTGGATACACCATTTTCTGTACGCACAATTATAAATAGGAAATAACATCTACACATTGGTCAAATGAAAAAAACTAGTTTGGTCTTTATTCCTATAATACAACCCTAATATAATTATGAGGAATGTCTAACGTAAGACTTATCGTCATGGGAAATGTATTCATGAAACCGAGTTTAAATGCTTAATTAATATATTTGCATTTCAACTCATGCTAATGCCATTTAGGCATGAACTCATACATCCTTCTCCCCACACTTACGGGTAAATAATAAAGTAGACTGAACCATTTGTGAAATGCAAATCTGAATACAAATACTCTATACACCGTTTAAATACTGACCTAAAGGGTAATCCAGCCCAGAGCAGAGGGTTTGGGTTCATATATAACCTAAATTTGATCATTCATTTTGTATTGGATCCCTAGAAAAAAAAATTTGATGGGTCATTATAGCAGTATAATGAAATTGTAAATAGTTCATTACATATTACACTTCGTAGATATATAGGAATTAGCAAACTTAAATGTTCACTAAAAAAACACAGCACAAGATATTCAAACAGAAGTTCAAGAGAGCTGAAAAGAAGTAATCATGTGGTGTGTTGAGTTGGATGAAAGTGATATTCGATGATGAATAAAGATTAGGCATTGTCTAAGTCAATGATGGTGGAAATTCTGTCTAGTGCCGTTTTAACGAAACATATAAAGACATTTGCAAGGAAACACTAAACACATTTTGCAACTAATTCCTTATATCGGAGTGCCTGTCATTTAAAGAGAGATGAAAATATTTATCGTGACGATCCCTGGACGAGTATGCTTTAAAACCCTGGTTAATGCAATCGATAGAAAAATAGTTATAGCATGGATATCCCTGACCCTCTCTCGCCACTTCTTCCTATCGTTCATCGCCTCTGGCAGGTCTTCAGGGCTTCATCCCGTATCCTCACATAGCTGCTGTATGTATGTTCGAGCAGGTCGTCCTGCTTTTGCCCGGCCATATGTGGGGGTCCATAGGAGTACATCACTTATGAGCTCATCCCTGATTCTCCAGCAGTGTCTGGTATGTCTGGTTCGTCTAACTTGGATAGTTTTCGTGATGGTAGGCAGGTGGCCGTATAGTTGATGCCTTATTGGGTATTGCTGCAAGGACTTCTGGACTTTTTGTCAATAAATTCCATTTTTACCCACAGTTATATAATTTGCTTCTCTACCTTTTCGAAAAATAACATTAATTTGAATAATTTAGTCTTGTTAGTTTAAGGTATATTGAATAAAGCCAGAATAGTTAGCTATTAAATAAACATCCGTGCATTTGAAATATCATTTTATTATAGCACTTATCCTGAGCAACAGCATGGAGTAAATAATTCATTAAAAAATAATTGGAAAGTATTAATTTCAATGTCTGTATTAGCATTTAACCAAAAGTAGGGTGTACTTCAGCTAGTAAATTTGACAACAGATTTTAAAATTGTATACCTACTTTACTAAGTCAGCATTTTATTCTTATTTCTATTCACACACACACACACACACACACACACACACACACACACACACATATATATATAATTATCTGATTTTCTCTCCTAGCTTATCCCTAAAAACAAATTCATTCATTTATTCTCAGCAAACAGTCACTCGTGAAGGGTTCTTGTGCTTGTCAGCACATTAGTTCGTCAATCCTTTTTCACCCGTCATTTCTTTGAAGTAAACATTCTTGTTCTTAAAGAAACACTCCTTTGTAGGTGGGTCTTATATTTTCCATTTGTCAGTCCATCTATTGATTGTCCAATAAATCATTCTCAAATGTTTGTCTTCACACAGATCTTCCTTCAATCACTCTCCCTTTGGTGTAGCTCTTTCATCACTCAGTTTTATTTTCATCATATAGTTTAATGTCGGACTTCGAAGACTCCCTTTCTACTTACCTCCTGAAATCTGACGAATACTTTCTTTTGCTTCAAGCCAATGCATACATAAAAAAAGAAACGCCCCACAACTGTTTGTGTCCCGGCTCCCTCTTATTCTCTCGTTATTTTTACTCGGTATTACTACTGCTACTCTAATCCTCAGATATTATTCATTTACCATTAGATATTTATTTTTTAGGTCTCTTTCCTATGAGACAAAACTGTCTCCACCCATTGTTATAGTAAGTTCATTATTTCGTTACTATCAGACAATCTTATAAAAAAGCAATGTAGTTGCAATGATCGACAGTAGGAGACGTCGAACATTTTTCATGGTAAAAGAAAAAAATATGATGTGACTATTTCATCTAGCTTTTTATTTCTTTTAAAGAAAGACTGAATGATAATAAACTGAATACGACCTCATAATTAAAAGTCAGGTTCTGTATGGGAAATTAAGCAAGGTGTTTGATGTTTTTTTTTTTTTCGAAATTATTAAACCGTATCTACTCATAGATGAGTTGATCACAGAAAAAAAAAAAAGTGACGCTATCCACACAAATCCAACGATTGATTTTTACGGCATGCTAACCAATCTACAGTTATTTTATTCCTAGTGGCTAGGAAATTGCATTTATATTTACATTTGTTATATTTACCAACCCCTCCACTCGGGCAGGATATGACACAAGGTCAGTTTTTTAGCGGAGTTTAACATGTTAGAATTCAGAGTTATCGTTCTCCTAGACTAGTTGCCTAACCCAGGCTGAAGAAACCAGTCTGCCCTACTATTTACCCATAGTTGGAGGGAGAATAATTAGATTCATACCTTTCCCAAGGGTATTAGTGCTATGTGAAAAGCAATCAGTCTCGTCCAGGATTTGAAATCATGTCGCCTTGTCCATTTCCTACGATGATAACTATTTACATTTGTTATCTAGTTGTCATGAAAATTTTTTACAAAGTCCTATGATATCAAGTATTCTTTTTCAATATGAATAAATTTTAGAAGTTTGTAAAGTTGCCTTGTAGGTTATTTAATGCTGAATCCTATATATATATATAATTTGTACACGAATATTTGTAGTTAACAATTTTAACCCAAGTCAGCCCTCATTCATCAGAACCAAGCAAATGGTTTCTAGAATTCCTAACTTTAATATTTTCAGCAGAGTGTTAGTGGTTTCAAGTATCGTTAACGCAAATAGTTTTATTTGAACATAGTTATATGGTTTTGAGTATTGCTGAGAGTAATAATCTAATTTGCACACAATTAAAAGTTTTCAAGTATTGTAAACAATATAGACTTTTATTTATGCTCAGTTAAAGGATTTCAACTTTTGCTATCTAACACTAAAATGCTTTATCTGCCACTGTTAAATGGTTTCCAGTATAGTCATCATCATCATCATCATCATGTCGTGTTGGTAGCACGGATATCCCGGACCCTCTCTCGCCACTCCTCCCTATCGTTCATCGCCTCAGGCAGGTCTTCTGGACAACATCCCGTATCCTCACATAGTTGCTGAATGTATGTTCGTGCTGGTCGTCCTGCTTTTGCACGGCCATGTGTGGGGGTCCATAAGAGTACATCTCTTATGAGTTCGTCCCTGCTTCTCCAGCAGTGTCCTGCATGTCTGGTTCGTCTAACTTGAATAGTTTTCGTGATAGGAGGCAGGTGGCCGTACAGTTGGTGTCTTGTGAGGTGTTGCCGCCAGGACTTGTTCAAGATTGCTCGCAGCATTTTTGTGTAATTGCCGTCTAGCTTCCTCTCCAGCCGTTTAGTTAGCGCTCAAGTTGTGCATCCATACAGCAGTATCGATGCGACCGCTGCCTGGAAGAAACTGCGTTTCATTTTATCGGTTAGGTCTGATTTTCATATAATCGATAGCCTACTGATAGCTGTCCATGCTTTCGTTAACCTCGTTTCGATGTCCTTTTCGGTTGATGCGACGCTGCTTCCTGGGTAAGTGAATTTGTCTACTAGTTTAAGAGGGGTTCCGTCTAGAGTGGAGATGTCACCCGTTTGATGTGATATAATAAAAAAATCCAGTCTAGTAAATAATGAAAAAGTTCTATTTGACCCATAGTTGGGACCCTAAAAGGTAATATCACTCCGGGCAGCGAGGACCTGAGAGTTATGACAATTAAGGTGTACTTTATATTACCATAGCTTCAGGACTGCGGCGTCCTCAACAGATGTTTAAATGTCTCGTTTGGAAAGTCTTACCCCTCAGCAGAGATGTGGTAGGTTAATTCTATAACATCCCCAGCTGAAATGACCGTGTATAACTTCAATTATTCTAATCTAATACTTACAATCATATTGTTTTCGAATACTTATATTAATTTCATATCAATCATTATCTAGTACAAGGATTACTGGTTTCACGTAATTAAAGCATGGACAGCTATCAATAGGCTATCGATTTTTTGGAAATCAGACATAACCGATAAAATGAAACACAGTTTCTTCCAACCAGCGGTTGCATCGATACTGCTATATGGCTGCACTACATGGACTCTAACAAAACGGCTGGAGAAGAAGCTAGACGGCAATTACACAAGAATGCTGCGAGCAATATTGAACAAGTCCTGGCGGCAACACCCCACAAGACACCAACTGTACGGCCACCTGTCTCCTATCACGAAAACTATTCAAGTTAGACGAACCAGACATGCAGGACACTGCTGGAGAAGCAGGGACGAACTCATAAGTGATGTAGTCTTATGGACCCCCACACATGGCCGTGCAAAAGCAGGACGACCAGCACGAACATACATTCAGCAACTATGTGAGGATACGGGATGTTGTCCAGAAGACTTGCCTGAGGCGATAAACGATAGGGAGGAGTGGCGAGAGAGGGTCCGGGATATCCGTGCAAGCAGCACGACATGATGGTGATGATGAATATAGCTTCAAGTAATTACTCTTAATATTTTTAATTTACAGCTTTATGATATCAAGTATTGTAATTTAATACAAAAAGCTTGCACACACGATTTTCACAATTCCTACATAATGTTAATAGTTGTAAGGTTTCAAGTAACTATCATTTTTTTTTATTAGAGCCATTTGTTGGCATACGAATTGGAATATTTTCAAACACCCCTATTTGATACACAACTCAGAGTATGCAAACAGATATTCATTATTTGCTGACTGTTTTTCGCATAATACTAAAATTTCGGGCAATAAAAATATTACTTGTGTATATGTTGAGTACCTGATTGAGAGATTCAAATTTGGCGTTCGAATTTATATTTATACAGAAACATATACAGTAACGAGAACAGAAAAGTGTCATGAAATAGTTTGTTTATTTTTTCATTTATGAAAGTTACAAAAATATGTATTTGTAAGTCGATCAACATATTTAAAATACCGAAATCAACACAGAAAATAAGGATTATTTGCTGGTGAATTAATTTAATGCATAAAACGGATTTTCCCGTTTAACATGTGTCTACCCTATATAAATTACTTTTATATATTTTTAGAAATGCTGATAAATATAAATTTTGTGACACCCAAACTATATAGCAATGAGAGAGAACAAATGTTCAGCGCAGGAACGACATAACGTTCTTTATAGACCTTCCGTTCGAAGTGTACAGTTTGTTTAAAAATCAATATTGACAGTAGGAAGGTGTGGAAATATCGGTGACCCATATTAAATTACATTGTATCAAACAACGGAGCCTGTGTGCACTAGAGTTATACTGACACAAATTTGTTCATGAATACGCCTCTCTGAGTTATTGAATATCAAGTTCGTAAATTTCCAGTCGAAATTATTTTTTAAAACGTCTCCATCATCTTTGCTGATGGAGACTTTCTCCAAAACAATGTTATGTTTTGGACTCCCAGATAAATCCTTATTGGGTCAAGAGTTCTATTTTCGCTGTGTTCCACACTTGTAACATTGCGCCAAATTTAAGTCATGGTTAAATTGTACAGATTCACTTTCGGAGATCATTAAAAAGTATATTAAAATAGACCATTGTTTGTTTAAGAGATAATTAATATCATTTTTTCTACTGTTATTGCGAAAAATCAATGGATTCGCAAGTCATATATAAACCGAATATATCCTAAAACAGAAAATATTTGGAAAATAAAAGTATTGTTATTTAAGAGTATAGCAAAAAAAAAAAATCATGGCGCCTCCAGATTATTTTTCTATGAGGAAAACACAATAACTATTTAACGTACATATAACTGATTAAAAACTTGGTTTCAACCATTGTACAAGAAAATGAATTCAGCAAATCTTCGCCATAAACCACCTACGCAATCAATGAATGTGAACTCTCTGCGAAAGGAATCTGGTTTAAGAAAAGTACCAAGCATAACTGAATGCAATCCAAAAATATAAAGGAAATAAAAGACCAAAATATACTTGTATATAATTCAGAACAAAACATTCATATAATAACAAATACTTATTTCCAACTTAAATCAGGTGTCAAAAAAGATTGCTTAGGAAGTTTGTGTTTAACCAATGTCCCAAATGTAAAGGTATTCAAAGACTATCTTTGAATTTTGGCTTCGTCAATGCCCAATAGATAGAGTAGGAAATACGAAACTCACCAAGGAGACTGATAATCTGAATAATTTACCACACAAGGTATACGTTTAACATCATATAGGGGAAATATAAACATTCCCCGGACTGTATCGTTTGAAGACAGCTAACACTTCTCTTCGCAACAAAGGCATCCGGTGTATGACCCTGAACTACATCTAGTGGTTTGTTATCACCTTTCCTTATCATTACACTTTTGCCCCCTCTTTTCACGAGTGATAATTCCACATAAGTTTTCATCCTTTGTTTAAATAGATCTACCCGAGATAAGAGGACATCTGACTATAGAGTGCACGGCGAAGAGAAATCGACTATAGTCGAGCATGGCAATGAAAGGCTTAAGAGGCTGATATTCCACTAGAATTTAACCCTTAATATAGAAGTAGCACTATGAGTAATCTACGATAGCTTACTCCATCGGTCAATATTCTTATCAATACATTCCTGATCGTAAGTACTGATCGAAAACGTGTGTATAGCCTCTTGAATTAACTTGCAAGGGTGACCTATCACTTTGTCTTTTAAAGTGACAGAAACTATAGAAATCTGAACTTCACATTGAGATGATACATTTTTAAGAAGAAAATGATTCATTTTAAATAGCACATGGGTTATTTAATATCAAAGCCTTTCCAGTGGAATGAGAGCAGTTAAACAATTTAAGCAATAGCTAAGAGGATAAGGGGGTAGATAACTTTCCAAAAGGCATTATTCCGAAAATAAACATAAGAACACGACTAGAGTTCAAACATTCGTTTTTTCGATACGACCGTTCAGCTTTTCAGCTATTACGCCATAGGGACCCCATCGTAAAGCATATGATAGGAGAACACTATTGTTAAACAGACATGAATATAACCAAAGGTTTTGATATGCAATAAACCAACCAAGTTACTAACCTTGATTAAATCAAAAGCAACTCACATTCAAATTATGTTTAAAGTCTCAGATATGTTTTTAAGCTATTGAATCAATCTGCGAAAAGTACGAATACTAATAATTACTGTTATAAATCTTTCATTGATGATATATGAGGTCATCAAACAGGAAGTTGTGTTCTCAGACTAAAATGCAAAGCTAACGATGTATAATATACTAGCCTCTTCCTTAGAATACTAGATTTACAGTTAAGAGTTAACTAAACCCTATTCGAAATACTCTTTTGCAGTGAGCGTCAAAACATTGCCGGTGCAATTTACTTGCATGTATAATTCTTCTGCATAGCGACTTCACAAACTAACATAATCACAAAAAATAAATAATACACACATGAAAAAAAAACAAACCTTGAAACGGTTTTGTTCTATTATTCGAGGATAATTAAATATATTAGCATATTAATTGCAGGCAACACGAACTGTTTTGATTTCCAACTGATCAGCTGTTAATTAAATTCAGTGAATAAATCTTTTAACTCCCCCAGATCCGTTAAAGATATTTATTAGGAAGAAAGAAAGAGACGAACAGTGACCGAAGGGCGAAACGTTGTCACAAACTCTGCTTTATTCGATTAGGTTATCAGATTGAGCTTCCATCTATTTCGCGCTTGTTGTTTTCTGTTTTTCTCTAACTGGGTTTATTAAATTTGCATTGATTTGCTTTTGTCACTAAATATACACCAAAACTCACAGATCAGAATCCACGTCATCTCTACCTGGAAGGATTAACTGAATTATCTGAGTAAACACGACTTGGAAACTAGAATCAGAGATACAGAAGATGATAAATGCCATGACGTAAAAAATAAATAAATAAATAAAATCTAAAGTTGGCAGATAGAATCAAGATGACTTCAAAATGTACCCGAAGTGGAGAAAGAAAGATAAAACCCAAAATAGATATACTCAGCGTTGGCGTCACTGTTTTTTCTTGTTTGTTTGTTTTTTTTTTTTGTTTTTTTTTACAAAGATTACAAATTTATTGTTCAAAATAGAATGGCTAATTTTCAATCTTCATGAATATTTCCATAATTATATTTCGTTACTTTATTTTCATAATTTGATAAAATTATCCCTAGTTCCGGAGGTATTAAAGTCAACTGAGAATTCAGACAAGCTCTAGTCATTTAAGTTGAAGGAATTGTATGCTAGTTCATTTACTGACAGAGAAGTAAGATATAAGCGTCAGCACATCTAAAGTCTGAATCAAATACGGGATTATTAGAAACAATTCTAAGATCTTGACACGAAGAATATCAGTTATATTGGAAGCTACTTTTAAGTTTTCGTTCGATAATAAATGTCCTATAAATTAAGAAAGGCACTCTTTGCATATATTTCCCCAACCAATGCTGAAGAACATCTTCTGTCCTACTATTTAATCATTGCTTGGGAAGAAGGAATGGAGTCATGTATTTCCCACGGGCATTAGTGAGAAGTGAAACACAAACAGACTCATCCAGACTTTGAACTCTTAGATTTAATTTCCTATGATTGCAATAATTATGCTAAGGTGACCTATATATAACACTAAACTGCATCTATTTGATACAGCTAACATGAAAGTGCGTAAGGAAATCTGCATTCCTGAAGTCCGGTGTAATCGAAGCAAACTTTGAAATTTTAGTCATTATATACAGTGAAAAAAATCCAATTGATAATTTACTCATAAATAGATTATTTGAATCGTAGATTATGGTGATTGAATCTACTGTGAGGTGGCTGAATTCATTCCACATCCTACATATAAAAATAGACTGCATCCCTTCCCAGTCACCTGGGGCTGTAGAATACACCGACTGCATCTTTGCCGAAGCATAAGACCGCGCCTAAAGGATGTCCTGTTGCCCAGTCTGCTCGGGCTGTAGAATACACCGACTGAATCTCCGTAGAGGTGCAAGACAACACCAAAGGATGTCCTGAATATGGAACTAAACAATCTGAATATGGAACTAAACAATCTGATGGTAATGTTCCAGGAATTCTAGAGCTTTGTGGAATGCAAAGTACACCTTCATTCCCATCGCTCCCAGGTCTACTCTGGCCCGAAGTGGTAGCACCTAATAGCGTCCTATCTATGGATTAAATAGAACTAAATTGTGTCCTTATGCTAAACTGAATTGCTTGAAAAAGAACTATTCTGATATTTAAATTGTAGACTTAGCTAAACTGACCTGTTTGAAAAAGAACTGTTTTGGCATGTAAACTGCGCAGTAATGAAAAACTGAATTGTTTGAAATAGAACTGCTTTTATCCTTGAAACTGTATTACATTAAGCAGAATTGTTTGAAATAGAAGGGTTTTGATATTTTCCTGTGTATGGACAAAATCTATGTTTATAATAAACTGAATTGTTGTAAACAGAACTGATTATTTGTATAAAAATGGATTTGGTATTAAATAACCTACAAAGGTTAATATGCCATAAAGACCCAAACAACCAATAATCGGTAGACTGCATCCACCGGTAAGGAGTCAGTGTTTATTGGGTGTATATCGTTAATCACATATAACAAACAATGAGTGAATAGTTTATGAATATCTGTTTCACACACACACACACACACACACACACACACACACACATACACATATATATATATATATTCCAGACTAAGCTGCTTGATTTTTCCATAGAAACCATATCCTCGGGAAATGTATGCATCCGTCTCTTTTCCTTCCATCTATGGTTATATAGCAGTGCAGACTTGGCTCTTTAACCCTTGTACAGCAATCAGTTCAGTTGAAGGAAAACTCTAAATTCAAACCAGCTGAACTCCTCTTCAAATGGATCTTGTGCAACATCTTGCTCTTTTTGAGTGGTTGGTATATATATATATATATATATATATATATATATATATATATATATACACCAATCCCCATTATTGAAGTTAAGATAATAATATTCAATGTTTTTTTAAAGTACAAAAAGTAATATAAAGCATCAAAACTTATTTGATCATAGAACATCTGATCCAGCATGGTAATCTCGTATTGACTGATTCCTTCATTGACCGATTTTAACTGTATATCATTCCGTTTAGGTTTTGTCTTATGTCTAGGGGTTTGGGATTTGACTTCATTGTAGATCGATATTTGTATCATTCGTTTAATGGTTTATTAAGTCTTTTAAACATACTTATGTCATATCTAGTATTTCTATCTAATAGACTAATTCAACTAAATAATGCTATCTTAAAGCATATAACCCCTCTGGGTCACAGGACACCTGAGAGTAATGACAATCAATGGGTACTCCACTTGACGCAAATCTCTACGACTGGTGCAATACCATATGATGCAGTTTAATGCTATACATAAAACATCCTTTTGTTTTGGTATCCAACCCCACTGCAGGAGATACATTTAACGATTTCTAAGCACCAGTAACCATGGAGTTTAGGGAAATTGTCTGATTTATTTCATTAACCGAATAAAAGAAAATAGATTGATGATACAAAAAATTTAAACCTCGATTCTATACCAAATTCATTGAAAGAAAGTCGGTGCCATTGAAGGATTACGAGCCAAGGTTTCAATACTAAAGAAATAAATGAATGCAAACTTTTATCACCTGAGATAAGGTAAATGTAAATACATATTTTAGTATTAGATTAAGAATATATCCGGGTGTAGCTTCCTTTCTAAGAAATCGAAATTAGATTGAGTGATCGATGTCTTCCACAATTCCGAAGCCAATATTGTATTCACCAACTCGTATATTTTTCATTTATTTCTGAATAAAATGGCAGAATACATTGTCTGGCTTATTTTTCGAGAAGCGATTATATGAAAAATATTTACAGTACATGCGACCTAAGAAAAATTGTCACCACTACTATAAATATTGACCTACCGCTTCCGGGCTTACAACAGTGACATATTCAACAGGCTAAAACAAAGGTATAATATAATAGTACTTTTGAAAATCATCCTCGTGTGCAAACAATTGGGAATTAATGTTACACAGAAACAATCTATTGAATAGAGGGATAGATAGATAGATTGGTCTATACACACACACACACACACACACACACACACACACACACACACACACACACATCTCATAACTGTGTTGGTTGTCACTAAATCACTTTATGGGTTTATGGGGAACCAAGTGATATATAATATGGAGAATGTTCAATATTGTGTATAGTGCTATTATATATTAATAATAGATAGATAGTAGATTTATATTTTTAATGCCATGGAAGTGTGTCCGCAAACCCTGGGTTTCAAAAATCCCAGGTTGAGTAATAGCAAAGGCTCAAAAAATGGTACTTGATGTCACCTTGCTTATCACTCAACGCTATAAGATACGGATCAAGGGTTAAGTGGAGCAATTCAGGGAATGGAGTAACGCCCTTCTATAAACTTCGGTTTAGTAGCAATTGAAAAGGGTGCCTTCAGGTCGCCCTCAACTAATATCGCCAACTTTACTTTATCTACATGTATATAAACCAAAAATACGTATATATATATATATATATATATATATATATATATATATATATATATATATATGTGTGTGTGTGTGTGTGTGTGTGTGTATATGTATGTATAAATTTGCCACACTGAAGAGTTGTGATACAACGAAACCGTTTGTCTATGGATGACAATGTATACGCTCCCCACCCTGGGTTTGAGCTGTTTGAGCGATGGGATTAACGGTTACCACTCATATAATACAAAGCGCTTCTACGAAATTAAGCAAATGAAATTTAATACATATACGTTAAACTACCAAGCTGCCATCGGGTCGTCTAATCGGTCTGACGTAAAGTCAGGTGGGTTTCAATCCCAGTTTGAAGTAACGAACCACAGTGAAGAGTTGTGATACAACCAACTAGTCTGCCTGTGGATTACAATATATATATATATATATATATATATATATATATATATATATATATATAGGGAAATATTCTTATGTAAATACCCCTATGTATGTGTGTATGTATATGTGAGTAAAAAATAGATATATATCTACATGGAAAATTATATATATATATATATATATATATATTAGTGTCTCCATCCGGGGAGCAGACTTTTACTTTGGCTTTTTTATATGACATCTTTATGGCTGCGACGGTTTCTTTGAGTAGGCCTAAGGCAAGTGGTATTTTCTCCATCTTTCCTAGGTTAATGGAGACGAAGGCCTTAGGGAAGTCGACAGATAACGTTGTTGCCTCTAGGTTTTTTGCACGTACACCTTCTAGAATTCGACAGATAGTCAAACTTTGTGATGTCGTGGATCGGTTTTTCCGAAAGCCATTTTGGCTCTTTCTAAGTATCTTCTCAATTTTGGGTTCTACACAGTTGCGTAGTCAAGCATTGTAGATCTTGGCCCCTATGGATGTAAGGGTTAAACCTCGGTAGTCCCTGGTAATACGAGGTCGCCCTTCTTATGGAAGGGGAAGATGCACCCCTTTATCCGTCAGTCTATTGGGTTTTGATTATTTACGACATTACAGTGTCGGAGCAGTATATGTCAAATTGTATTGTCTTCCATACTTCTGGGGGTATTTCAGCAAACCCTGCTGCTTTTCTATTTTAATTTCTCTGAGTACTGAGTCGAATTCTTCTTGCGTAAACTGTTCTAGTTAGATGACTAATTGTATATTAATATTTCTCCTGATTGGTTTATGTTTAATTTACGGAGGGTTTCTTGATCGACATCGTAGCATGTGTACTACAAGAAGACGCATTAGCCCCATACCTCTTTATCATCTGTCTTGATTACGTGCTTAAAATATGTATTGATGAAATGAAAGACAATGGTTTCAAGCTGACAAAGGAAAGAATCAGAAGATACCCAGCTCAAACAATTACGGACACGGACTACGTCGATGACATAGCGCTTCAGGCAAATGTACCCGCCAAAGCCGAAACCCTGCTACATAGTTTTGAACGAGCAGCTGCTGACATAAGCCTCCATGTCAACGCAGACAAGATTGAATACATATTTTTTAATCAAAGAGATGACATCTTCACACTAAATATTAGTTCTCTGAAACTAGTGGACAAGTTCACCCACCTAGGAAACAGTATCCCATCAACCGAGACAGACATCAACACGCAAAAAGCAAAAGCATGGACAGTTATCGATAGGCTATCGGTCATATGGAAAACAAGACCGATAAAATAAAACACAGTTTTTTTCCAAGCAGCAGTCGTGTCGATATGCTCTATGGATGCAATATATGGACGCTAACTAAGCGTATGAAGAAAAAAGTTTGACGGCAATTACATTAGAATGCTGCGACCAATATTGAAAAAGTCCTCGAGGTAGCACCCGACAAAGCAGCAGTTTTACGGCCACCAACCCTCCATCACGAAAACTATCCAAGTAAGACGAACCAGACATGTGGGACACGGATGGAGAAGTAGGAACGAACTCATAAGTGACATACTCTTGTGGACCCTCTCACGTGGATTGTCAATGGCAGAACGACCAGCTAGAACCTTTATAGAACAGCTCGGGGCCGAAACAGGATGCCATCTGGAAGACCTACCAGAAGCGATGGAGGAGAAAGACGGGTGGCGTGTAAGCTTCAAGGAGATCCGTGCAGGCGGTGCGACATGGACATGGTATATATATATATATATATATATATATATATATATATATATATATATATATATAATGGATAGTGTACATTGCTATTTTTTGTTCAAATAAACTTAGATCTATCATTGCTATTTTTTCCATATTGGTTCCTCTTAATTGAAAACCAATTATTTGAGCAACCGCGTTTTTGAGTAAGTATGGGTAAATTCGACTCAGTTCATTTTTTTTCTTCAGATAAAAATAAAACACATATACAAATATTAATACTTCAGAGATAATGCAACAATCATTTTCAATAAAAATGATCTGATCAATTAGATTACAAATCCCAAATATTAGATAGGTATTTTTCTTTAGTAAAAATTGAACTTATTTCACCGCTTTGAAACATGTTTATCTACAAAGATAATAGGTAAATTCGTGGTGATTTACTTTAAGTTCCTGAAGCAAATTCAATAATATATATTCTATTGTATTGTATTCTTACTAAACGAATGTGCTTATTGACATCTTGAAAATCATCTTTCTTTTTCTTCTTAAGTACAGGTTAAGAATTCGTTATATTATGTCATCAAGGCGCTTGATATTTAAGTCTGTATAACCTTTTTGGTTTCTGTTCTGAGATTAGATAGCATCAAGTAAATTAGAACAAAAAGCTGTTGGATCCTTTTTCATTATAGACCTACTGTCTTCAGAAAAGCTGTAATGATGCAGAATTTAGAAGAAAGCTCGTTTTATAACGTACAGATAGTAATCCTTCACCCACCTAAGTTTGCTTGCAGAGTTTCTCATCTTTTAGAGTTCTCATGAACCGATAATTTTTTAAAAATTGAAATTTATATTTAATCTTCAGCAAAAAATAAAATTAAATAAATAGATAAATAAATAACAAACTGCCGACATATTTAAAAAAACATTATACAGTTGATGACAAATGATTAAGTTAATAAAAAATTAGAACAATTTATGACCAATTAATATTCGCTAAAATATCCATGCAGAGATTTTTATCATGCGGCCACAGCCTTTTTGTTGAGCACTTTCAGATTTCTTATAATTTTTGATAAAAACTACAATTGATTAATCATAGTGATTTAATTTCTTTTTAATATCTTAAAGAAACACAATTATAGTGAGCCATAATTTGTCGCTTTTTTTAAATGCAAACGATTGCTTACTAGGTTTTGATAAAAGACTAAAAAAAAATTTGGATATCAAATCAAGAAAAAAATCCGAAGATATTTCCTACTTTTTTGTATTTATGTGAATATTCTTTTAACAAATTTATGATTTTTCGCTACAACTAAAGGAACTCTGGTAACAATAATAAAGGAAAACATTTGCTTCCTATGCATGACTAAATCATTGAAGTTTCATTAAAATTCATAGTAATTGCAAATCATTCCAATTTTTACCGTGTTTTCTTGACAATACTGCAGATCGGTAAAAAAAGAAATACTTGAAACATTCTAGTATGATATTCACCAATTTATAAAGACAACATTCATAGGGAAATGAACTGTTCGTTTATTGCTCTTTTTGAGGAATTACCTGTCACTTCGGAAATGACACCATTATTTTTAAAAAATCGTTCTCATGGAATTTTCTTGCCTAATTAAAAAAACATTTTCCTGTTTTTTAAGCTTATAAGGACAGCAATGACTTTTAACGGAAGGATTCGTCTCATACGATATTTCACTCCTTTTTCCTCCCACACTTGATATTTGATTCATAGTTTGATGTAATGATTATTGAAATCTCATGTTGTCATTGAAAAAAATTTTTAAAAAGACAAATAAAAATGAAGAAACACATTCGAAATATATCGGTGTAATTAGAAGAAAATATTCAGAATGACTTGTTTGCTTAAAACATTTTATATGAATGACAGCACAAATTTTACTTGAATGAAAACAAATTATTTACTTGAATGAAACCAAACTTTTACGTTTAATGAAAGCAAAATTAATGGAAAATAGATTCAGCATACATTTACCATCAAAATTAATATTTCAACTAAAAAAGCGTGAACTTATTAATTTGCAAATAAAAAGTTATTTCATTTAATAACAGAAAATTATTATAATTTTTTCTATCATGTTGAGGAAAGAATAAACTATTCGTAAGTGAATCAGAAAATCCAATGAAATTCCAAAATTTCCATTTTATATCAATGGAAAAAATCCGATGAGATTTGTTATAAATTTTCGAACACTGGAGTTCAAGGTTCTAAATATATCTTAAGCAGAATTAATTTTTAGGACGCCAGTCACAACGTGATAAGAGGATTTAATTGTGCAATGATTTTCATTTGCGTTTCGACAATTTATTTACTTTCTGACACACTAAAAGGAATTCAATTTTTCCCACGGTGAGCCTTTAAATTTGGACATGTATCATATTTATACAAAAAGTCATCCAGTCGCCGGAGTTTACAATACGCTGATTGTCTCCCCTGCAGAATGGTAAGACCTCAAAATAAGGTGTATTCTCGGTATGTAACTAAATTGCTTCCGAAGGTGAGGCTCAATTTCTGGCAATCTGGAAAGTCTGGAGTCATGTATTTATTGCAATTACACCCAGATCAAAACATTCTTTTAGCTTAGCTCTTAGAACTGATCCTTGGACAAAAAGGCAATGTTTATTACATCTTGACATTTGCACACAAAAATAAAATAGGCACTTCTTGCAACACGCCGAGTGAGTGACGATTCTGTAAAGTAGTAAGATTCCTCTCGCTGGAATAGGATTTGTACCACCGTGAACATAACTCTAAACTGCATCTGATTGCATGGTTTCAGTTCTGTTCAGTGTGGAGTACATATGCCTCACAAACGTTTCTAGGTTTATTCAAACATGCAGAGAAAAGATCTGTCATTTTTCAAGCAATATATCCGTTGGATTAATTTTAAAATATTCCTATTTGATTGGAACATTTAAAAAAGAAAAACAAAAATCTTATGTAAAAACTACACAAAAATATAAATACAAGTGAAAAGTGAACGTGGTTCCCTTACATCTAGGTCTAAAATACACAAGACTGGTTGACAAGCCCTTAAAGCAATCTGTCAGTCGTAAAGAGAACGTCACCGAGACTATTTTTTCGCATAGATACGACCTTTTTAATTGTCAAAATTCATTTGTAATCATTTATATATATATATATAAAGAGAGAGAATAGCCTCTCTTAAATTTAAAAAAAATGTCTATACTTCCACATTTGTACACAGCGAACAATTATTTTGAAGGGCAGTTAAATAGTAAAAGCAAGGATAATTTTTGAAGAGCCCATGAGATACTGTGATTTTCTAAGAAAAAAGTAAAATCCCTAATGCGTTCAAAAGAACATTTTTTTGTTTCTTTTCTTTTTTTCTTTTTTTCGAATATTTTCTTGAGTTATTGTGTCCAGGATTTAGAATAAAACTATTGATGTTGCCAAACACCCTCATTGAATTTAGTGGCCCACTAA
Organism: Sepioteuthis lessoniana; assembly: GCA_963585895.1. Classification (NCBI taxonomy): domain Eukaryota; kingdom Metazoa; phylum Mollusca; class Cephalopoda; order Myopsida; family Loliginidae; genus Sepioteuthis; species Sepioteuthis lessoniana. The sequence goes on along the minus strand of OY757912.1, from coordinate 27,803,624 downwards.
TATTTTCCATGTGAAATGTGAAGTTGATTGTCTGGAAAAGGCTTGAGGAACCTATGATGGTGCTAAGTCTCGACGAAAAATACCAGAGACAAAGCCGAGGTAAAGATTAAAGGAAACTATAAGATATTTGGAAGTAGAAAATATATTCACTTTAATCCTGTTTTAACATTTTTCTAGACCGGTCTCAAATCAGGAAAACGTGAACTGGTATTTTTGTGTCAATAAAAAAACTGGTAAATTGTAGCCTACCCCAATGACGGGAGACACTTTAGCTATCTCCTAAATTTCAGTCATTCCTTGTCTTTAGTCTGTTAATAATTGACTGACTCTTTTCAAAATTCCTTTGGTGGGATCACTTCTCACAAGCACATCGAGAGTTCCCATGGTCGACTTCTATTTTTTGTCAGAAGTCACACAGCAGAACACAAGTTCATATCTGACTTATAAGTAACTGTGTATAGAATCAACTACTGAGAAAAACTAGGTGAAGTTACATGATTAAACCTTTTCTACAGGACCGATAAAAAAAACATATAAAGTTCGGGTATTCGCAAAGAACTATCAAGTGGATTTCGAAAGTCGGTAAGCAGATTTGTTGACTCAGTTTCAGTACTTTGTGAAGTCCTTGGAGTTTTAGTTGTAATTTAAGGTTACCAGAAGACTATTAATATTGATTTAATGTGTTTCTCTTTACCCACTCTCAAGGGAGAAACCCCAAAATTACAGCATGACGAGGAGTTAAAATTGTTTACTTCAGACCGAAAAAAACTATTTCTTATACGTTTTCTTTTGCTGTGAATGGTTTATATGAAGTGTTGTGCCGGCTTCTTAATCAAATATTTGATAATCCATGCTGAGAACTTCACCACATTTAAAGAATACAACGTAGTTGGATCAATGTCATTTGACGAAGAGAGCTGCCAAGCATAGAGAAAATATGGTCCATTTTTGACCTAGACAATAAGCTGTGCAAGATATGAAGCCATAATATTACTAGATAACATGCTATCTAATTGCAACCGCTTGGTTGTTGGATGTGACGGAATGATTTTAACAAAGGGACCTTTTCCTGTACCCAGGTAGACGACTGACAATCGATTACGTGTTCAGTCATATGAGATGGAGGCTTGTTTTGCTGCCCATTTTCCGAAGATATAAATCGGCAATCCAATCACGATAGCCAAGAAAGTACTGGTGTGCCTATGAGCCCAAAGCTATACTTTGTAAATCTCAACCTGTAGGGACAGATGGCCACCGTATAGCAAGGAAAAAACGTTAAGTATTTCTTACAATTTATCCGACAGCTACATGATCCTATGTCAAACTTAGTTACTCAGAGAAAGTATCTGATTTTAATATTAATAAACATGTATTCCTCCATAATTACTTGGAAAATTAATTAGCAGCTATAATCAAGCAATGCTATTTTGAATAGGCCAGGATTGTACTTGTCGCAGTTTGTAATGAGTTTCATAATTATCTGTTGGCACAAGGTAATTTGTGTAATGGAAAAAATATTAAGTTTCTGAAAGCTTCAACATTGAGACATCAACTTTTTCACAACCAATTTAACGCTTAGGAAAGCTCCAGTATTTCTCATTTTTAATTTTTTTGATACAATAAAGACGGGAATATTTCAATAAATAAGATGACTATTGTCTAAGGAATTAACTGGACTAAATTGTCTTTACAGTTACAGTCTTTGAAAAGACATAGATAATAAAAAGTCCTTTCATGTTCACGAACAGAGCAAACGTGATAATTTCTACTGATCACTGCACCCATAACTTTGTCTTTACCGGAGAAACAATGTATTTTTATTACATGAACTGTCTTTTTGACGCAGCCTCGTTGAGGCAAACCCAAATTTACCTAATTTGAAAATATCTTTTGACTAAAACATGCTTCTCTGTACACATCATTCGTTCTTAAGTAAATTTCAAATAGTTTCGACTCCTCTTCCAGCGAAACAATTGATGAATTGATGGCAGACCTCAATACAAGCCTGGAGCACTGTTGGATTGCCTCAAACTGCCTATTTTGGCTGGATTGAAATTTTTTTCTAATCTAAATAAAATACAAACATTATTAGCAAATATGGAAAATAATGCTTTTTTTTTCTTTTTTTAAATATCCGCATTTATTAAATGGTCTCCGTATGCAGTAAGCTTTTCGGCAGAAGTTGTTGTTATCTTAAGCAAAAAAATAATGGTAGAATCTATACTTGTTTTTGTAACCATCTTAACTTGTATATAAACGGAATGGTTTTGAAGGTGTGCTATTCTGCCAATTAAATATTTATATTCAATTGGAACAGATTATTTCTGTTAGATGTCAGCATATTTTACTCTGAAGTACGTATTACTGGGTGTTTCATACTTCTAAATTTGGTACGTACATAAGCTTGATAAAATATCTATGATAAAGTACGTATATTACAACACTCACCAAGAATTTAGGGTGAAATCATGCAGATAAATTCTGCAATCGTAATGATTTCTTTGAGTTGGAATTCAAATTGTCTTACATATATTTTGCGCTAGAAATATCTATAAATCAAAGACTTCGTTTTCTGTCGCATTATCGATCACTAGGATTTATTATCTTGTCACATAGTTGAAGGAAAACTAAAGCTAAAGAATGAACTTTAATAAACAAGTTAATTATCTCAGTATTAACATGACGAAGATATGTTTATTCATTGTTTTGACAGCTGCAAGATATATATATATATATATATATATATATATATATATATATATAGAGAGAGAGAGAGAGAGAGAGAGAGAAAGTCACCGAGGTGAAGAAGAAAGCCTAGTGGACTGTGACGTTATAGTTAGTGAGTCTGAACTCCAGATGCGTCATTTTGGTCACTCTCATATACTGCTATTTGGAAAAAAAATCAAAGCCCTTTATTTACCAGCTGTGGGTTATTGTACACACCCCTCGCAGGTTTTCAACGAGTTTGCTCTTGACACTAAATAACACGAATATAGATACTTCTGTAAACACGGAAACAAAACTACACCCACACATATACACGCATATATAAATATGTGTATGCATTTGTGTGTATATATATATATATATGAATGCAAATGTGTGTGCAAATATATATATATATATATATATATATATATATATATATATAGATATGTGTGTGTTATTGTGTGTGTAAGCATGAGTATATATATATATATATATATATATATATATATATATATATATATCATCATCATCATCATATCGCGCTGGTAGCACGGATATCCCTGACCCTCTCTCGCCACTCCTCCCTATCGTTCATCGCCCTAGGTAGATCTTCAGGACAACATCCCGTATCCTTACATAGCTGCTGAATGTATGTTCGTGCTGGTCGTCCTGCTTTTGCACGGCCTGTGTGGGGGTCCATAAGACTACATCTCTTATGAGTTCGTCCCTGCTTCTCCAGCAGTGTCCTGCATGTCTGGTTCGTCTAACTTGAATAGTTTTCGTGATAGGGGCAGGTGGCTGTACAGTTGGTGTCTTGTGGGGTGTTGCCACCAGGACTTGTTCAAGATTGCACGTAGCATTCTTGTGTAATTGCCGTCTAGCTTTTTCTCCAGCCGTTTTGTTAGCGTCCATGTAGTGCAGCCATATAGCAGTATCGATGTGACCGCTGCCTGGAAGAAACTGCGTTTCATTTTATCTGTTAGGTCTGATTTCCATATAATCGATAGCCTATTGATAGCTGTCCATGCTTTCGTTAACCTCGTTTCGATGTCCTTTTCGGTTGATTCGACGCTGCTTCCTAGGTAAGTGAATTTGGCTACTAGTTTAAGAGGGGTTCCTTCTAGAGTGGAGATGTCCCCTGTTTGATTATAGCTCATATATTCCGTTTTGTGTGCATTAACATAGAGACCTACGCTTGCGGCTGCTCGTTCCAAACTATGCAGTAGTGTTTCGGCTTGGTCGGGTGTATTATCCAGTATCGCTATGTCATCGGCGTAGTCGGCGTCGGTAATTGTTGTTACGGGGTACCTTCATCTTCTTTTCTTCGTCAGTTCGAAGCCATTCTCTCTGATTTTGTCAATCGATGTTCTAAGTACGTAGTCTAGACAAATGATAAAGAGGTACGGAGCCAGCGTGTCTCCGTGTAGTACTCCTGCTACAATGTCGAAGTATTCTGTGTCTCCATCTGGTGATCAAACACCAAAGTAATATATATATAGGTCTGATTTATATAGGTATATATATATAAAAGCGTGTATAATGTAAATGTATATATATATATATATATAGTGTGTGTGTGTGTGTGTGCAGAAGAGCTGTGATTCAACGAAACAGTCTCCTGGGGATGACAAAATATGCTCCCTCATGAGGGTTGAGCACTCTAGCGAAGAAATTAACGGCTGCCACTTGCATAAGGAAAAGCTGTTTGAATAAATTGAGCACGTTGGTATCCGGTAAGGCAAAAATGTAAACAAACGTAAGTTATTACATAATGCTTTATAATTTCTCAGCTGACGTGGTTCGCTTGCTGGCTGAGCGGTATGATACTAATTCTAACGTAAAGTTGGTTGGGTTTCGATCCCGGCTTCAAGCGTCCTTCATGTCTATCGACATTAAGAGTTGTGATACAAGGAAATGATCTGTCTACGGATGACTATATATATACGAATTTTACTCTTCGACCATCTTGCAAATTACTCCGTTGGGCTTCTTATTGTTTGTCAAGTTATCCAGCTTGGGGAATGAAAACTCTGATATAACACGGGAGCTTAACGTGATTACTGGTTATCTTACTTCCCAGCTTTCCACTGGATAATAATCCTGAAGAATTAGAGCATAATATTCGTGTTTTATACGAAGAAAACATAATGAGCATTTGATTCCTTACGTTTTTTGTCAGGTAGAAACCCTTCTCTCGAAATAAACCCAGGAGGATATAGATGTATTGACGTATGCAGACTTGACCAATTGGAAACATGGAGTTACATATCTTTACATGGGTGACAGAAGTCTTACTCTAAAGCCGTTATTGTGCTTTCCGTCAACAAAAACTGAACTCAGTGGAAATTCTTATGTCTGAGTATCTCAATTTAGGAGAGTACTACTCAGCCAGACGGGGGTATGATGATAGTAAGGGGTGAGGTTAAGAGGGAAAGCATTGTTCTGTGAAAGGTTTTTTACCTGAGATCTATATATATATATATATATGCGTAAATATATGTTTGTACGTGTAAGTATATATGCAACTATGATTTATATGCATATATATATATATATATGTGTGTGTGTGTGTGTGTGTTTGTCGGCGTATGTTAATAAATATGAGTATAAGTTAACAACCAGTATCTTGGTATTATATATGAAGTTGTTTCAGCATCTACTCTGAAAATCTCCGTCAATACCGCATTTGGAGGCGTAGGAGAGCTTTTTATATCTGGCGGTTTAAAATCACCCTATAGATTTGAGAAAATCCAACCGAGAATGATGTGTGCTACATTTAATGGCAATTCCTTGCCAACAACGGTCTCTTGCTACAGTCCCATCAACGTCAGTGATGAAACGGATATTACCAACTCCTCTTACCAGCTATCTTCCGTTGTTCGACATATTCCAAAACTCAATGTTCTGATCATCTGTGGAGACATAAATCCTCATAGAGGGAAAGACGGAAATATCAAATTCTGCTTACACAACTCGCCAAACAGAAATCTAGCCGAAATTTCACTTGAGAACAAGTTTGTATACCTGAAGACTAACTCCAAAAAGAAAGAAAAAAGAACTGATTTACACATAGCAAGGTAACTCTAAATCACAGTAAGATTTAATATTTATTAACAAGAATTTGACAAATAGCTTTTTTTGACTGTGAAGTATACTCCTGTTTTAAAGGAGTATCTTCTGATTACAGATTAGTATAAGCAAATATTCGCACGAGTTTACGTAGAAATAAGAAAGAGTTAAGTAAAATTTCACGATATGTGTGCCCTGCCCGCAGAGGTAAATGCAATACGCTAATTGTAAGAAACAAGTTTGATTCGCTTCAGAAGATATCTGAAAGTAATACCCCAAATGACGAATATGGAAATTTTATAATCACTCACGAAGAAGCAACAATTGGTGCATACCAATTAAATAAAGTAGCTAAAAGGTGAGTTCCTTGCGAGCCAATTACAGGAAAAATGAGAAAACAATGCGAGAATCATCCTTACTTGATAAAAGAATCTCACAAAAACACCAATGCTCAGAAATCTTTGAAATACAAGAGAGAAAAAACAAAAACATACCAAAAAGAAGACCGAGAACATATTCAAGTATAAATCAGAAATTCGGTTGAAGATGGACAATTATAATTAGCATTGCAAATAGTAAATGAAGGGAGCAGATGAAAAACACCACGAGAAAAAAATTAAAAACTCCCAACAAATTAGAAAGACTTCATTAGTGAAAAGAATATTTTAAGAATCTGCTTTGAAACCATCCTGAAAACACTGATAAACGTAACAAAGAATTATTAATATCAAAGTACCCTTCAAACTTGAACGTTATGATGAAGAGGAACTTGACGCTGTACTCAAACAAATTCAAAAACTGCAGACCTTGAAGAAATTACTCTAGAAGTACGTAATACAAGAGAATATGACAACATATATTTTTTTGTTATGAAACGTTCTATATAAACAAAACGCAAGAGAGCAATGGACGGGACGCTGTATCCTCCCATTCCTCAAGAAAGTTGACTTTGAAATTATTAAAGACTGCGAAAGTTTTACTCTTACTGTTATAACTGCAAAGATTTAAAATTTCCTGCTTCTCATTAGTATCCGAACTTAAGTCGACGAAATCCATAGAAAAAAAGGCAGAAAAATTTTCGGGTAAATCGTTTCACAACTTCACAGATACCGATTATCCAAAGAATCATCGAAGGAGTACATGCAAATGATATCGACGAAACGCTGTTGTTTGTAGTTTTCTTCACAGCATTTGCTTCCATACACTGAGCAAAGCAGGGATAAATGCAATCAGCATCTTATCTCAAAAAAAAAAATAATTAAGACCGCTACTATGAAGTTTTACAAATGCATAAAAGAGATGATTCATTCACAGAGTTGGTAACATCGAAGTGTCTCTGAAAGCGTGTAAGGAGATACAATATCATAATAATTATACATAATCAACATAGATTACTTACTACGAACCTCACTAGATCTAATAGAATAAAATTGTTTCACATTAAAAAATTAAAGATGCAGACGATATCACGCAAAAATTATGAAAGATGCAGACTACGAAAATTAACTAGTGCTTCACGGAAATACACCAGCCCAGGCAAAATCCCTGCTGTATAGTTTGGAGCAGCCTGCAGAAGTTATTAACCTCTATGTGAACGCAATTAAAACAGAGTTCATGCTTTTTAAACAAGAAGAAGCCATCTCTACTCAATGAGGTACTCCTCTTAAATGTAGATGCTGTTCAAACATCCCGGCAGCCATAACTCATTAACTGAAATCAATGTCAACGTAAGCATAGAGAAGGCATGGATTCTTATAGAGAGTATGTCAATCATTGAAATCTGATATCACTGATTAAATGTAACGGGATTTCCATCAAGCTGTAGCTGAATCAGTAATACTGAACTCTAACGAAACCAACGTAGAAAAACTAGATGGAACTACATAAAAATAAAATGTCTTATTTTGAACAAATCATGTAACCAGTACGTCAAAAAGTAGCAGCTGTGAGCTTATTTACCTCATGTTTCACAAAATCATCCAAGTAAAACAAACAAGACATATTGAAAACTTCTGGAAAAATAAAGATCAACGCATAAGGCACGTGGAGGCGCTGGTATTGGCCAACTTGTATGGATATGTATCAGGTTTATACGGATAGAGAATGCCCTCTAGAATAACTGTCAGAAGCGATGGACAACCGGTATGGATGGTGAGAGTGATTCAGGGAACTCTATCTTATAAGCACGATTGGTGAAGATTATATATATATATATATATATATATATATATATACTGTCATCGACGGACTGTTTCGTTGTATCACAAATAATCAGTATGGCAAGAAACGCAGGACGCTTTAAGCTGGAATCAAAACCTGCTTAACTTTACGCTAAACTTGATTTCTTACCGCTCAGCCAATTCGGTGACCTACGTTAGCTCGGGAAAATAACGCATTTTGTATTAGTTTTCGTTTGTTTACATTTCGCGCAATCGGATACCGGAGTGCTCAATTCGTTAAAATAACTTTGCATTACGTGGGTGGCTGCCGTTAATTCCTTCGCCAGAGTGCTCAACACCCGGGAGGGGAGCGTGTATATATACATTTGATTAACGAAAATGATGCAAATATTATAGGAATGAATTTTAGCAAGGCATTTGATACAGATTTTCGTTATTGTTTACTTGCGAAAATGAGAAAATTAGGTATTTCTGGTAAAAAATATAGTAAGATATTTTTGACCGATGGAACTATGAAAATAAAAATTGGAACAATTTTTTTGAAACATATTATATTGCCTCTGGCTTTTCTCAGGGATCACTTATGAGACCTTAATGGTTTTTAATATTCATAAATTGATTTACCAAACGATAAAATCAAAAATATAACAATTTGCTGATAAAATTAAGCTATTTGTTAGACGATTAAGGAAAGAAATAACACAGATGCACCTAAATAAGTTGCCCTCTTTGAAAAAATATTTGGAAACTAAGATTTAACATAGAAAGAGGTAAAGCACGACTTAAGGTTTACCAAAATATTCACGTCAAATACAAAGTAAATAATTGGGAAATCAAAAGGGGCGAATAAGGGTGCGTCTTATATGTTGTCATCATGTTACAATATTTTGCATGGAGAGCAAATGGAAGAATTTGCTGGAAGCATGGAATATTCTTTCAAGAGGTAATTATTTAAAAATATATATAAGACTTTATGAAGACATAAAACCTAGTAAGATTTAGAATATTCTATTCATGTTCGAGCTTTTGTGTCTAGACATTAACATTATGGAGTTATCTTAACTTAGTAGGGAGTAAAAATAAGAGAGAAAATTATAAAAGAGCAAAATATTACAGGGAGAGATAGGAGAAATTAGGATTTACTTTACTTGAAAAAACAATGAGATGTGATCTAACTGAAACTTTCAAAATAATCAATGGAATTTCTAATTATGGTTGACAGTTTTAATATTTTTCTTCGAACTGGAAAATTGCTGTCAAAAAAGATTTCTTAAAAATTCTTTTAAGTAATTGGATATTTTTACCAATTGAATAATACATTTTGGTAACAAACGACCTAATCAGATAAAAATCTGTAATACTGTAAAATTAAGATAGAATCATATGATTTCAGGAATAATGGTAAAGCTAGAATTTAAGAAGGTATTTTTGAGAACTATCAGATTAACTACTTTATATAATTTCATTTATAAACTGATATTGTATAAAGATTTTATGAGTTCTTTGCAAAATTTTTATTTTTATTTCTTTTTTTTATATCTAGGTTTGATTATTTAATATACACAAAGAGGGTGACACAACGACTGATTTCTACACGATGAACATGTTATAAAACATTCCCAATCATAATACCTTCTATTCAATCTCAACATTGTTAAAGAAATGAGTTATTTTGAAATGTGCAAAATTACATGTTATAAAACCAAAAGTCAAATTTCATCTTCCAAGACTTTTTAGCCTTCCCTTAATAAGCTAAGAGATGATACAAGCTTTTGTTATCAGATAACAACTGAAACTTCTCCCAACATTAGAAATGTCATATTTTCGGGATGATTCAAAAATTGTTGTCAATTTGATCCTTCTCGACGAAAGAAGTTGATAAATATGTTTCATTTTTTTTTCAAGTTTATTGTTTGAATCAGACGTGTCTTCATAAAACAGGTTAGCTTTCCTTAGTGTGGGTTATATGTTGATACCGTCATTTGGAAGGAAAGTGGTGCTCCCTAGCAACCACTAAAATTGTACCCCAATTACTACCGCTATCTTTTATATTTCAATCCGCGCTCTAACACCAAAACTCTATCTTACAGAATTTGATGGGACTAGCCAATCTGGGCCCAGGAAACACTCACACTTCTAGTCCATTGTCTTCTCTGTTTTATTCTCAGACCATCATACCGGAAATATTTTCATCTTCAACCTTCAGCTTGTCAATCACCAAAACAGGCGTTTGATCCTGGAGCTGAATCCGGTGACGTAATATATCACAGAAGGTCATGATTTCCCACCCGTTCCTTTAGTATATTCTGGTTGATTTCTATTCTAACAAGTAGCAGGAACCACGAACCGAATCAAATGGAGTCAATTTTTTGCATTTCTTCGTTCAAACTAGAACGAAGGACACACGCTATACGTTAAATGTAATCAAATTATCTATTTTAGTTGGATGATAAGTATACGTTTTATGAACCATATAGTGCTACTTTTTTTTCACAGAAATCCAATATCATACATAAAGCTATAAGGTTACTCAACGTTACCTCCTTGAAAGTTAATCTAAACTGACTTTTACAAGTACTGGATACTTTTTTTCAAAAAAGTATAATTATACTAAGCTTTGTCTTGCAGTATGCTATATTTGGATATATATTGGTAATCAGTATCATCACAAAGGAAAATAATCTAGGAAGGAGGACATGATAACCGAGATTAGAAAACAGCACTCTAAGAAAACCTATCGACATACATTCACAAGTTTGGCAGCAAACATATATACAAATACATACAACCCACATATATAAACACACACACACACACACACACACACACACACTGATATATATATATATATATATATATATATATATATTAATGTATATTTACACATATTTCATAATTGTTAAAATACTGCCTGAGTTTTTAAATCGTTCAGATGTTATGAAACTGATCCGCATTGTACTGAACTCTGCATTGATTGTAATTTGAGACCTTTGTGGCGGTAGATTATAACCACACACAGGTATATATATATATATATATATATATATATATATATATATATATGTGTGTGTGTGTGTGTATTCAGTTACCTAACTTGAGGAGAGATGGGACACAGAAGCTTACCACGACTCTAAGATTCCACAAATGCTTTTTAATCTTCCTTTTCTTTTTTCTCTCTTCCTACATTTAATTTAATAGCTTAGTTATTATCAAACTTCCAGTTTTTTTTAAGGACTAAAATTTGTTTCGGTAATAAACACGCATGAAATTTCAATATTTCAAAGATTATATAAATTTTTAAAGTTTTAGTTCTTTTTACTCTGGGTTTTCCAGATTTGTAATCAGCTAATATCGCGTCTCAGACAGGCTTTTCTCTCTTGCATTTCTCAAATGATGATTTCCGCGTTTATACTTTTTAACAATGTTGTATAGCCACATAATACATATGCATGCGGAATCATAGTCAACACAATAATGACGAACGAACACACTTCTTTAGAAAAATATACCTCTCACACTTTATTCGAAATGGTCGCATAAGGGTTATGTGTAAGAGGTGAGTTGGAGACTGAACAGAGACTGCAACATATTGACCCCCAGTTCCTCTGTCTTTTGCAGCAATTCTTTCTCGTTCTGCTGTGCTGCTCAACCAGGGGCCCTAAGGGCCCAACCCTCTCCTGAGAGCTGGTTCTCACTGACTCGAACTGCAACAACTGACTCCAAACTAAACTGAACTTCCTATCGCACCGGGTTATATCATTGTTTGACGTACACCTGCTTCCTGTGAGCGTCGCATCTGCACCCAATTCAACCCATCCACAGTCAAGGTTAACCCCTGATATCTTCGATCGGATGCACCTATTCGTTGATCGACGGCTGGGTCGGAGGTCAATATGTTACAACAACCATCTATTTTTGCTAATAGATTTAAGCACTGTACTTAAAAAGGCATAATTGACGAAATAGCAACTAGTACTTCAGAAACAATGAGACAACTTTAAAAATAATTCTAACTCAAAAAAAAATCGAAAAATATATACCAAAAAGAACAACTAAAACTATTCAAGTACTAATCGATAAAAGTCAAAATTAAGTTGAAAAGCAATCACGAATAGCAGACAATAAATGAAGTGAGTGGACAGAAAAGAAACATTAGAGCAAGAAATACATCATAAGGGGAAGAAACATTTAAAATCTACTTGAAAAACATTCTGAAATCACAGGCAAACCAATGAAAATTATTCATGCCCAACTACAGAACAATTTAAGACAGATTACGGAGAAAGAACTTTACGAAGTATTAAAACAATAGTTAAAAACCGAGAAGCTGCAGGCTTACGAAATACCAACTGAAGTTTGAAAGCTAGGAAAATTTGACACCATACATTTCGGATTATGTTACGCTGTCTATAAACACAAGAAACAAGAAAAAATGAACGAAAGGTGGTAACCTTCACTTCTCCAAGAATGGTGAGCTTGAAACTTATAAGAAATGCATTTGTATTCAATTATTTGACTAAAACATGTGTTACCAAGCGTATTTTTCCATTATATTTTGTTTGTGCAATTAAGTTTATTCAGATTAGGGGTATTAACTGTTGAATCATGGTTAACTGTCTTGACTGTGACATCGTAATAAGTAATTTCAATCTCCAGTCATCCTATAATATTTAATTTCAGACTGATACCCTTGGGGAAAGATGTGGACCTTCTTATCCCCCCAGTAACCACTCCCGTTCTTCAACATTAGAGGTTTTGACATTAAACAACCCATGATGGTTGATGTGTCGTTCAACGAAGAACCAAAGCAAACCAAATCACTATAAATGCCCATTTTCGAATTGCTTTTTCAAGAAACACTAGTTATCTGACAATTCTAACTTTTTTCTAATGTCTGTCTCTGCGTTTTCTTTTCTGATAAATCCATCATTTATTTAAAAAATGATAATAAAGTACGCGTGAAACGTTATTTGACCACGTGCGTGTAATCAGCTGTAACAGTTTAAGCACAATTATCTATAATCTTGTTTTTGCCGAGTTATGTTAATGAATATATCAAAAGGTACTAGCGCAGAGTTTGGGGGAAAACAAAATACGTACAAATAGTCATACATACTCAGGCACCCGTGATAAACCGTGGTAGAAAATGGTCACGGCATCCATCATTCAAATCTGGGACAATGTTTTAGCGATTCACATTGCGTTCATATAATTGGGAAAAGGTATGGATCCAACAATTTTCACGCTTGCTATGATTAAATAAAAAGAAGACTGATTATTAACCTTTAAATTTCAATCGGTCCACCATGTCAAAATACAGTTATGTTTGACGTTTTGTTTCATCCTGTTCATGATTAAGAGGCTTAGTAGATATATATGGGTTAGGCATATATTTCATATGTGATTGATAAAAGTTATATATAAACTCCCTAAATGGTAAAGAAAAATAACTTAAATCGTTAGGCTAATGAGGAAGAGTAACTACTTTCTTATTTAATCAAATTTGCATGTGATTATACACTCAGTAAAAACTCAGAAAATGAATAGCAATTTGTATCATATTAATAAATATGGTTTGTCATTCAGTTATAACGAAAAACTTATTTTCTTTCTTCCAAGTAATAGATTTAGGATAGTTTATGTGCATCTACTGTAGGAACAAGCTATCGCACTTCGTCAGTAAAACAAGAAAATATACAGAGACACTTGTTATTGAACAATTGATTTTGCAAGTTATTCAATGTTTTAACTTTTCCTGTATTTATATATTTTGAGGTCTAGTGCCATGTTAAGATAAAGATACAGCAAGAAAGAGAACAAAAAACTTTCATGCATATGAACCTAGTGATGGAGTGTTTACAGATATATTTCTGTCAAAATCATTAAAGTTATTACTTACAAAAGATCAGTTCAATATTCGCCAAGGGTAACGCTTTAATGAGTGTATGGATTCTATTATTTGACTTTTATAGACAAAATATTGTAGACATGTAAATAAATAAATAATAATAATAATAATAATAATAATAATAATAAATGATGATGATGACGATGATGATGATGGTGATGATCTTTTAGTTCTTCATCTTATAGATTCAGACATTAAATCATAAAAAAAATACTTTCTTTTTTTTAATGATTGGGAATTGGTGGGTTGTCTATGAAGAGTCAATTCTGACTCAACATGAAATATATCCTCAATGAATCTTGGAAAAGTGTTTTCTTTTTTTTTTTTTAAATTCCCCGTGTTAGGCTTATTAGATGTCTTATTACAGTTCGTTTATCATCATAATAGTCAACGTCCAATGCATGCTACCAGTACATATATCCTTCAACATAAACACACACATTCTCTCTCTCTCTCTCTATTGTCCGTCACACATTCCAAGACCTCTAGACGGCACATAGTGTCCGCATAAAAATGATAAATGACTGACCTGCGAAAAATGTGTCCACATTTCGGAGTCCATAGAAGGGTTCGTTTTTGTTTGTTCAGCAGAGCCCAGTATATCTTGCTCACTTTCTTTTCTAGGGTTCTTTACTAGATAAGACGTAAATGGATGAAAAGCTACTGTTTTGTGGGGTACTGCTTCTAGGATATGTTCAAAACAGCACACATCTTACTTATGTCTTTCCCAAATAGCTTTTTTCCTCAAGCGTTTCATTAGAGCTCATGTGGCACAACTATATTGAAGTACCGATACGCCCACAGCTCGGAAGTCTTATATATATTTCAATACAGTTCAGTCGGCTGTAGCTTGTGAATAGTTTGAATGCATCATTAAACAGGCAAAACACCACCAAAGAGTGTCTTAAAAAGACATAAAACATCAGATGATATGGCTTTAGTCCTGGAGCTTTGGATATCCATTACTCCCAGCTTTACTCTTACCTGAGGTGCAAACATCGATTAGGGTCATATCACTGCCTGAGATAGCACTATTCAATCACTTATTATACACGAAACCATTTAACTGTGCGCAAACAAATGACTAATTTTAATGCAATTGTAGTATTCCATAGCAATACTTGAAACTATTCAACTGTGTGCAAACGAATAAATAATGTACTTTGTATTTTACTCTACTGTATTGTTGTTAAACCGGGACATTGGCCCAGCGGTTAGAGTGTTCGCCAATGGCCCGGGAGACCTGGGTTCAATCCCAGGTCGAGTCATACCAAAGACTTTAAAAATGGTACTTGATACCACCTTGCTTAACACTCAGCATTATAAGGTACGGTTCAAGGGTAAAGTGGAGCAATCCTGGGAATGGAGTAGCGCCCTCCCCTACACCTTGGTGTAGTAGCTATCGAAAAGGGAGCCTTCGGGTCACCCTCGACTATGGTCGACTATGGTATTGTTGTTGGCTCTTTAGATTTTTAAAAAAATTTGCACACAGTCTTATTGAATACGAAGAATTTTTAATAAAATCTAATTAACTCATTGACATGACAATACAGATACTGCCTCTCCAGGTCCGAGTAGACCATGAGTTAATGACGAGGAAGTGGTTTTCCACATTCCTCAAAACTTTAGAACTCCAGCCATTCAAGATAACCCCTTTTTTTTGGTGGCGGGTAGACATATCCTTCGACATATGATACTGTTATGATATGAAAAGTTCCCGCGTAAAAAGAAACGGATGTGGAATGAGAAAATTGTTAAGATGAAACCGATGAAAATTGTTGAAAATATTCTATAATATTCTGGAATGCAGTCCAGAATGAAAAGGAAATCTTCAATAATTCTTAACAAGCCAGGTAAGGTAACTTTTATTTCATTATTTGCTTATATGTGATTTTATCAGGGTTATTATAGGAGTTAAAAGTCCTGCTTTCATATCATATGAAAGTAGATGGGGAAAAAAAAGAAATATTTAAAACTTAAAAAATCGATGGTGTTGGCATCGGTTCACTCACTTTTTATAGCATTCTGGTTCTCCAGTTTTGCATCGATCCGAAATAAGAATGTCAATGGACGACAAGATTTCCACTTGAAGAGTTTACTACGGTGTCAAGTAAAACTATTATTCAAGTAGGTAGTATGCACTTAAGTGTATGTGCAACTATTGCTTTTTATCTTGATTCCACTGTTTCCATGAACTTTGGTAGAATCTACATGAGTGTGTATATTATATTACATTTGAAATGCAATACACGAAGCACAACTACGAGTACACTGAATCCCCAATAATCGTGTGTCTATACACACATCTACATAAAGTTTTCATTCACAATGATAGGATTATATAAAATCTTTTATCTCACACATATCCAGAAACTCAAAAAATGTTTGTTTTACATATATATATATATATATATATATATATATATATATATATACACGCACAATTTTTATATGCATGCATAGGTTCATATAAACACATCTCTCTCTCTCTCTCTCTCTCTCTCTCTCTCTCTCTCTCTCTCTCTCTCACTCTCAGATGCATGTTATGCACAGAGAGTAGTAGAGGTATAGACGGAGACAACTACAGATTCAGTTATTTGCGAAATCAATAACCCAAAAACCTCTCTCGAACAATGCATGAGTGTGTAATTTTAAGCCTTAAATAAGAGTGAACAAAAAGCATACGTACATATTTATAGATACAAATACATCCAATAGAGAATGAAATAAAGTTCATCTGTCTGAATATATGTACATGAAAGGAATTATACTTGAACAGAGACATAGCTAATATATTTCTGTTGCAACTTAAGCACAGCTTACCCTGATTCAAATTAAAAAGGATACTTTGTTGATTAAAAAACACAATTTTATACAGCATAAGAAATATGTAATAAATGCATCCTTTTTTTCATATAGTCTGGCTTAATTAACAGGTGCGTTAAATTATATATATATATATATATATATATATATATATATATATATATATATTTATGGGGGGGTGTACGCTTGCGCGAAGAAAGATAATCAGACCAGCTAGGTAAATAATGCCTTTTCTTGGATTTTTTCTAAAATGATGTTGAAGTGTTAAAAGAAAAAGAGAAAAGTAACATGTCACATTCTTCAGCTGTAGGATGAAGACGTGTATGGGTTTTTAAGTTTCCTATTTGTATCTCATTCATTTCTTGGTCCGTCCGAGAACTTTTAATCAACTCTCTGCCACTCTCTTACTGTATCATTTCTATTTCTGTGTCTATCTCGCACTCATTCTCTTTCACTATATATATATATATATATATAAGAATTGCATGTTCTTCAATCATACTTAAAGTGACGTTTCCACCTGCACTCATGTCAATATTGCTGCCATTCAAGATTGTATGGTTTAGTGATTTACATGTAAAATTAGACAAGGAAAGTGGGAAATCTTAAGGAAAAAACTCTAGTGAGAATGAACTGAAATGGATTCCAAGCTAAGGTAATATCGCCAATTGAGGCATAAACGAGACGTGTCTTACTTTTCTTCTTCCGGTAAACTTACTGCTGAACAATGAAATTCTAACCTGGACGTTATAAATTGAGATCGACGGCCAATTACCAGAAACATTTGTTTAACTCACTGTTAAATGCACTGATGTATAAATATGGCATATCAAAAAGATAGAAAATAAACTAAGAAAATGGAAACACCTTTGAAACATATTTGATAAAGACATTTCCAGCTCATGATGCTCTAGCTGTTCATAAATAATACGGCGTTGTTTTATGGGGTAGTTTGAAAGCAAAAATTGGGGAAACGGTCACGAGAGAGAATATCAAATACAGATGGAGCATTTATTATATATATATATATATATATATATATATATATATATATATATATAAAATCTTACATGCATTATCTTGATTACGCTTCATGATTTAAACATTTGGTTATTAGGTGCAATATAGGCAGAAATCTTATGTGAGGCACATTTTATAATTTGGAAGATTTTACTTATGTAAATATATACATGGACGAGTTTCTTTATCGTTATTACACTCACGTTTACACGTACTGAAACGAGTTTTCTTTTGGCGTTTTTCGTCGTCCTTAACCGTAGATTCTCAAAAAGAGGCGTCCCTTCAAGGGACAATTATAGACTATTTTAATGTCGATTGTTTAGGATAGTCTTAAATCATATAAACCTTTCTAATAAAAGTATAATCAATATTTTTTACTTTCAGGAGACCCAGGAATTGAACTGACGGTTGTCAGTTAAGTAGATATAATATATCCAACACTTTTCTAGACTAGTAAAGTACAAGTAGCATGATATATTTTCGAAATCGATTTTATTTTATTTGAAATAAATAATTTTTCAGATATAAGTATGCAACTCATTAATGCAATTAACGGTGGATAATTTTAAACATGAAAATAAATACATGAAGGTGTCAAGTACCATTTACCTGCAAGAGCATATTCATATTGGTGATGCATCCGAAGATATTTTTTTCTTTATTTCATGGTGCACAAGCTGCCACATTTTGTATTAATTGTTTGTAAACAAACAATAGATTGACTGGTAATTCTTAAATATATATATATATATATATATATATATATATATATATATATACACTCTATTTCTCTCTCTCTCTCACACACACACACACACACACACACACACACACACACACACACACATATATATATATATACACGTGTTAGTTTTTTAGATCGGTATCTAATTTTATACTCTTTGTCCAAATATAATTTATACATGAAAGATAAGAACATTGATATTTTCTCAAGAAATAAAATCCATCATATCAAGTAGTTTCTATATCTACAGAAAATATTGTAGCTGATAAAGAATTGTTTTTTATCCCGCCCATTTGGGAATGCATGTTGTAATACATTTAGCCAAATTTCCGTCAACCTGCCAGAAACTGGAAAATATTGCCTAACAGTAAAATTGATTATGCTTAATATCGGTTTAGAAAAAAAAAGCATCTACCTGATCTTGGATATATTGTATTCAGTATCATATCTAATCACATTTGCTATTCTTCAACAATACTGAAATTTCATGCCAACTCAAGATTTCCTATAATACATCAGAAACATCGTATTGCTTGATCTCAGCATGGGTGCGTAATGCTCTTTTTATAGATAGATTTATTTTTGAACAGACTTACAAAGTTATTAACAGAGAGTAGTTTACCAACTTGGTTAGGTGTCAAGTTCTCAGCAAAGAGATGGCCTTTAATGTGAAGGCATTTTGTGGAAGTATACAGAGTTTAGCTGATAAGTATGGGAATTTCTTCAGACTGTGTTTCCAAGATAAACTAATGGCCATAGTTTCCCTGATTAGAGATTTTCTTCAAGTAACTATATAAAAGATAAAGGAATTTCATTGCTATGTAATGTTTCATTTTAATTACTCAGAAAAAGACAAGCTATACAAATAATTTATTAGATATTTTCAAAGTTTGATATTGAAAGTATTTTGAACACTTCCATTCAAAGAAAACTACATAGTAATATTTTAAAAGAAAATGACACCATATGTTCAAATGGAAAATACTTAAATATTTGAAATTATTAATCTGATAACTCGATTAATGGTTGGTTTGGTTGGTTGGTTGATTGGGTTTTCTGGCATATCAATCTTTGTAGGTTATTTAACACCAAATCCATTTTTATCCAAATAGTCAGTTCTATTTCAAAATATTCAGTTGAGCATGAGTACACAGATTAATTGTCAAAAATATTTCTGTTTCAAACTTTTCTGTTTATTCAAACAGTTCTAATTCAGATAATTCAGTTTAGTATAAGTATTGATTCTCTTTACATAGTTAAATGTCAAAACAGTGCTATATTTAACAATTCAGTTTAGTATAAGTACAGTTTCAATGTCAAAACAGTTCCATTTTAAACAATTCAGTTTAGCATAATCACACAGTTTAGGTCTGAGTACAGTTTAATCGTGAAAGCCACTTCTATTTCAATCTATTCAGTTTATTCAAATAATTCAGTTTGGCATAAGTATGCCGTTAGTTCCATTTAATCTACTGACAGGGCCCTATCAGGTGCTACCATGCGGGCCTAGAGCGGACCTGGGAGCAATGACAATGAAGGGGTGCTCTTCATTCCCCAAAACCCAGCATCACTGGAACCTCACCGTCAGATTGTTTAGTGTCATATACAGGACACTCATAGTGCGGGTTTACCCATCAGCAGAGGTGCATTCTACAGACTCAGCCCACTAGGCAAATAACTCGATTGAAGCTATTTTGCTAATTTCATGGAATATATACATTTTCCAGCAACTAAGTGATCAGTTAATATTTTATGAGAGAGTGTTTTCTCTGAATAATCTTTAGTTTGATGTCTTTATTCCATAATATATAAACCGCCGAGAGCTATTTCTTGCCAAACAATCCTTGTAGTGGAACAAAATGGCAATACAGGTTTTGAGTGTTCATTAACTTTACCGAGAGTATTTGTCTAAAAGTGAACGCACTACTGGCATTAGAATCTCTTTCTTCGAGGTCGCTGGCCAGCACTTTGGGCACTACGCCATATAGTCTTCAAACAAATTATCATTGATCTCAGTTGGTTGATTCTTCATTTTTTAATTTACTTCACAGAGAAAAATATCTTACAAATCTAGAAAATATTATGCTAATGAATATATTACAGGTTTTGCATATTTTAAGTATATGCCATAAAAGGGGACGAAATGTAAAGAGATAAAGATTATATTTTTGAGCAGACATTTATGAATGAATCTTTTTCAGGTATATGTATATACCAGCATTTTTCTTAGTAAGAATGATTATTTATCACAGGAGCTCATATCTAATCCTTTGATTACATATGATACAATAGACATCTGTATTGTCAATATGAAATCGTTCTGAGAGACAAGATTTTTATCTATAAAAAATAGACATATTTCTTAAAGAAAAAACTATGGAGAAACATTGCAGGTTCTTATTCTTGTGTTATATAATGAAACTAGTTATGGTTTCTTTAACAATATATATATATGCGTGTCTGTGTGTTCGCGTATATATATATCTATATCTATATATATGTGTGTGTGTATCTATGTTCATGTATATACACCAGATACATACGCACACACAAATATATATATATATATATATATATATATATATATATATATAAGTGGTGAATTCAATAGGTTTCGACACATTTTTGTACGAGCATTTAAAATTGTCGTAGACCCTTGAACATTCAGTATGTTTATGCAATGCATCTTATGAGATGACTGACAATTTTTTATGATTTCACATTCAAATGAACAGCTACAGCAGCAATTGGAATACACCCTATTAATGCCTGATTGTCACAGCTGGTGATTTTTCAAAAATGCAATCTGGACGTGAGGACACTTTAGGAGAACGATATGCAATAAAATTATTTCTAAACTTGGAAAAATGCCAGAGAAACCTATGGAATGCTTCAGACTGCTTTTCGATCATCTTGCATGAAACGAGCATTAGTTTCTGAGAGATTCAAGGAAGGCAGGGAGTCTGTGAGGGATGATGAGAGGTGTGGGAGGAATAAGGAAGTCAATACACCTGAGTCGATTGGCCAAACGGTTAGGGTTAGGCTTAGGGTTAATATGTTGAGGTTTTAAGGGAGTTCAGTAAGAGATTCGGACGGAAGAGGCCAGCACTCTTCAAATCGAGTCAGTGGCATTTCCAGCAGGACAATGCACCAGTACACAACTCCATCCTTGTCTCAGACTATTTGACCAAGATGGACATCAGGACAGTTCCTCACCCTCCCAGTAGTCCAGACGTTGTTACCTGTGACGTTTGGTTATTCCCTAAGCTCAAAAGCTGTCGTCTTGAGACAATTAAGGAGATGAAAGAGGCGGTGACGAAGGTCCTTGATACGCTCACACAAGGGGACTTCCATGGGGCCTTCTGGAAGTTGTTAGAACGGTACAGCAAGTGCATTGCGGCCGTAGGAGATTACTTCAAAAGGGACTAGAGTTTCATGTGTGTATTCTCGTACCCATATATAAAAGTACACATACGAAAAAAGTCAGGAAACTTATCGTATGCGTCTCGTATATATATATATATATATATATATATATATATATATATATATATATATATGCACATATTTTTTAGTACACACATATGCAGAAAGATGCATGCATACATACATACATACATATATATATATATATATATATATATATATATATATATGAGCGTGCGAGTGTGTGTGTGTGTGTGTGTGTGTGTGTAAGGAAATACATTCACATATATACACACAACGGAGTGGTGGCCTTTCCTACACCTCGGTGTTGTAGGTTTTGAAAGAGTTACATTCGAATCAGGGTCGACAACATTGGTTAACTAAACAGACTTATTTTACTTTATATATATATATATATATATATATATATATATATATATAAGATGGCAACTGTAGTCGAGGGTACCCAAAAGCTACAACTGTAGGGGAGGACACTCCATTTTACCCTTGATACATGCCTTCTAATGCCGAGTGTTAAGTAAGAAGGTGTCAAGTACCATTTTTTTGAAATTTTAGTATAACTCAATCTGGGATTGAACCCCAGTCTTCCTGGTCATGGGCGAATACTCTACCCGACATATATATATATATATATATATATATATATATATACGCATAAGTTTATATAGATGTATATATTCACACACACACACACATGTGTGTGTGTGTGTGTGTGTGTGTGAATATATATAATTTCAATTCGCACTTAATAATTGTTTTCTATATCCTGAAGTCATTGTAATATTCTTTCTTTAAATTCGAGCTCTTTTCTTGAAAACATAATTCAGCAGGTGTGAAATATGAAGAAAATTAGCAAAAATTAATCGTATTGCTCATTTACTTGAACTGCGTTCTAATTCTGAGCGACCCAGATTATTATATCGATTTTGATAAGATTCTTGCCTCATAGATATTCAGATATCTCATAGAGAAAATACGAAACCACGATTTTAATGATTCTAGTAACTCATTTAATATAATATTTTCTTTAACCAGCTTCATAACTATTGGTATTTTAATTTTGTTTGGGTTTTGTTTCTTTGTTTAATGGCATATCAACCATTATTGTTTATTTTAATGCCAAGGCCATTATCCTGGACGAACAGTAGTGGTACTATTTAACCCATAGCTGGAAGGATAAGGGGGTTCATACCTTTCCCAAGAGTATTTTCCCGAAAGTGAATGTAATACCACGACTGGAGTACGAAATGTTTTAATTTTATCAAAAATGTTATTTCTAAACATATTTCGCTTACATGAGTCCTTCGATTTATAATGTGGATATTTTGCGATATTCCAAAGAAATAAAAAAAGGATTCCTCCACGGGGAAAAGAAATGTCGTAAAAGGGGTTGATAATTTATAAATTAGAATACTTCCAAATATTTTTAAAAATGTTTATTCATATTGTTTTGTGAGATATTTTGCCAGATAAGCTAGCAGCCAAATGTAAATTAGTTCGTATTTTTACTGTTTCATTCCTAATTTTTATATTATGTGAAATCTGCAGAATCTTAGTTATTGGTTCTTGTTTGAGTAAAGGTAATTTATTTCACAGTAAGCATGAAAAGTCGTGTAAAATACTTGCTTTTTCTCATTCATATATATATATATATACTCACACACATATATATATATAAATGTATGTATATATATATATATATATAAAGCAAGTATATATATATATATATATATATATATATATATATATATATCAATAAGCACGTGTGTATATATATACATATATCCATATATATATATATATATATATATATATATATATATATATTGGATTGGCGTTTGAGTCAACCGGGTTTCGATCCCAGCTTCGGATATCTAGCCTGAAGAGTTCTGATAGAACGAAACAGATCTATCTATGGATGACAATACACACACACACACATATATATATATATATATATATATGTAATACAATATTTGGCTCCATAATTGTGTAGAAAGATTTTCGTTGGCTTCATCAAGTATAATGCATATATTATTTGGAAAAAGATATTATTCACCCTGTCGACAAGGTTTAAATAATCTGTCTCCCACGCTAATAAGATATGTCCTATATAATACACTTAACTGCATTTGATCGCGAGTCTCTGTAGCACATAGGTGTGTGAAAAGCTCTTCATTTCCCTTACTCTCAGGTCCACTCTGACCGGAGAGTTAATACTCTTTGTGGTCTAATATATGCAAGAAATAGATTTCTTTGAAATACATTCCTATTCGATTTGAATTTTTAGTGCTATGTAACTTGTTTTAATAATTGTTAATTGAACCAATACAAATGATTACTATTATTCGACATTTTTTAACTCCAGCATTAACTTGTTGTCTTCACTGGAGTTTGAGACACAGGAAGTCTTCTCAAGTCACCGGGACTCCTTCTCAGTATTCTGGCCGATCTTAATACTGTTATCGTTTGGATGATCTCCAATCGTGTGCTAATCTCCAATTCTTCCAGTTTCTTAACACATCTTTGGCGATTTTACTTCGTTGTACAGTTCCTAGTGGATCATCTTGCCCACCCAGTCGTGTAAAGTCTTATATTCTCTTTGCACTAATTTAATGCATTCGTTTACTCTGTGATTGATCTTTTATCTCAATCACAACATAAACTTCATTTGAGATTTTGTTGTGACTTTATTATTCGTGCCTTGATATAGTTGTTACTTATAGCGTTGTTTTCTGCCGGTATCAGGAGAGATTCAGTTTCTCTCTTGATGTTTACTTTTTTCAGCAATTGCCAATTTTTCTAACGCGCATCAGTTAATGATTTTTCCCTGGCATCTAAGAAATAGCAGGACACGTCAGATATATATTGTTCTCTTGGGTACTTCAAGCTATTGAACTTTTTGCTAATAAATGATTAAGTATATGATTAAACATAGGATTAAAAAGAATTAATTAGAAAAATTCTCAGAAGAAACAGTTTTTCAAAAATATTACAATGTACACAATTACCTCCCTTCAAAGCTCAAAATCAGTTAATCCAAACAAATAATAAGTTTTTGTCGCACCATCCAAAAATAAAATCCAAGACAAAACAAAGCAAAAACAAATGTTATTATCAGAAACATAAATTGTACCTTTTCTTTATTCAATGATAAATAAATGCTTTTGCATAAAGTTTTCATCATTTCGGCAAAATATCATCATTCTTTAAGCCACAGACTTAGAAAAGTCTGAAAATTCTAAGGTATCAGCTTCAATTCTATATATGTTGCTGGTTTCGATCCCAGCTACGGGAAGATACTGTCTAGCCACACTGATGAGTTCTTATAGAACGAAACATATCTGTCTGTGGATTACTATAGAGATATATATACTCCCCTACCCCCGTGGGGTTGAGTTATCTGACGAAGAAGTAATCGTGTTGCCATTAGAGTCTATTGCAAGCCTCTTCGTAGTTGAATTGAGGTCTCGGCCATTGTTGAACGGATGTATGTAAACAATAGTAATTGTGATTCATAACTGTTTAAAATTTACTTCGCAGCTAATATCTCCTCGTGGCTGAATGGTTACAAGCTTTGGTTTGACGTTTGAGTCAACCGAGTTTCGATCGCAGCTACGGGAAGATACTGTCTAGCCACACTGATGAGTTCCGATAGAACGAAACAGATCTGTCTGTGGATGACTATATATATATATATATATATATATATATATACCTTGAATATATGTTTTAAGGCTTGACATTGAGACAAGTTTTCGGTGACTTATTGTAAGAATTATGCAAATACCGAATAATGCCCGTTCACAGCAATCTACGAGGCTATAATTGTTACCTTGCTATGTGATCTCTCCTTGTAGCAGGCAAAAGACTGCTCTGTAAACACCGTATGTTGTTTTTTTTTTATCCAACGCACTCCTGGCTGCTGGACTAGGATACATTTCAGCCGGCCGTATTCACCGGTATACGGATCAGGCCGGGTGTGTCTTGGTTCCGGTGTCAGTCGGTCGAGGCCGACAAACATGTTTCCGGAAAGCCTGCATTCATGTCCCACGCGCTTAGACCGGAACTCCTCGAGCCTCCAAGTGAGGGGCATCCCCCAAAATATAACTTCAGAGGGACTGGGTTTATCATCTCGTGTCTGGGGAGCCACATTTTAGAGGAGGGCTGACAGGGCCTGAGGTATTTTTGGGAATGCCGAGCGGGTCTGGACTACGGTCTCGCGCCAAACTCATCAGTAACGGCATTATGCCATATTAGCCCGTTTTGAGAGGCACGCGACAAATACCTGCACTGTTAACCTGACCAGCAATATGGAAATTTGTCCAAACTTGACTTGACCTAACTCATTATTGATCGCGTAATATGGATTCTTTTGGAGGTGCCCGTGGTGTAATGGTTATCGTTGTAGGAAATGAACACGTTGTCACGAGTTCAAATCCTGGACGAAGCTAATTGCGTTTCACATAGCACTAATACCCTCGGGAAAGGTACGAATCCAATTATTCTCCCTCCAGCTATGGATTAATAGTTGGTCAGACTGGGTTCTTTAGCCTTGGTAAGGCAACTAGTCTAGAAGAAGGAAAACTCTGCATTGAAACCTGTTAAACTCCGCTTATAAAATGACCTTGTGTCATATCCCACCCGAGCGGAGGGGTTGGTAAATATGAATATGGATTCTTTTTGAAAAATAAATGACCCCTAACAATCAACTTTTTTAGAAGGGTCACTTAGCTTAAGAATTATCGTGATAGGAAATGGAATCAACGATGCAAGTTAAAATGTTTTACGAGGATGTTTTGGAGTTTTACTTCACGTCAATGCCCTAAGAAAAGGCATGATTTCATCATTTATCCCTACCAACAGCTTTGAGTAAAGTAGGAAAGACTATTTTATTTCGCTTTGTTTAGGAAACTTATGAAGGAGAAGGAACAACCTACATCCAAAACAATCTTTACTCAGCTTGAAAAATAAACCTTGAGTTGCTACCTACTTAAGTTGTTTGGGTAGGATACATATATCCTAATTCAAGAGGTACTTGTGACGAAACGGATATCGACGAAGAAAATTGGCTCAGCGACCTAAACACATACCCTGACCGACGTGGTTTGCATTCCATATCTCGCAAATGCAATTACTAAAGGAATTATTTCTTTTTGTTCTTTTTCGATAACTGAGAAATATAATCGTTTTTGTTTTGTTGTTCGTTTTTTTTTTTTGTTTTTATTTTTATTTTTTGTTCTTGCAACGCACATGTGATATTCTTAGGGAAAAAAAGTTTAAATCTCTGACGGTATTCGGGTAAAGTATAAAGGAAGTAAAATATATGGAAAAAATATCTTGTTGTCATGTCACATGGATCGGACAAAGTATTTTTTCGTTTCCTCTTCTAAAAGAGTAGATTTTCGAGACCTGCCAGTCACACTGAAGTGTCAGGTGCTTCAAAAACTCGGAATCTATGATAAAATATTTTATCCAAAGTTGACTTGCAGCTGAATGCGTATTTATCGGTTCCTGTATGATTTCTGTAATTCAAGGTATATGCGAACAATGTGTACTTAACAGCTAAAAGTATTTGATGTGTGAATAGATAAGTTAACAATAAAATGCCAACAAACGAGAGAAAGACGAGGTAACAACGTTCAATGTCTCATTTAGTAGGCTCTCTGCAAGAAGATACGCAAAAACAGCAGTCAACCAGATCTTATTGAGCTCACAAGACCACCGAAGAGTTGGCTGGGACTAGCCAGACGTTGTCACTTACACGAAGCGGTAGTGAAAATGAGGTGTTCTGTGAACCCTAATAAAAGATGTTTGGATTTCTCAATTTGCTGTCTTTTTGTGACTGGTGAACGAAGCGTCTGCTTTTATAAAAAAACGATTCCATAATATGGTCAATGCTAGTCAAAATTTGAACGAAGGAACTACCTTGTACGTCTATCTATTTCACCATTTTTAGAGGTCTTAGAAAACAAGAACGGAGATAAAAAAAGCTAAAAAAAATGTAAATGTTTGGTCAAGTTAACTCTTTTTTTTTTTATTTCCCCTTCTTCATCACTGACGTAGGAGATTTTGGTGACTTGGCTACATGAATTCATTTTGCAAATAAATCATAAATTAACTAATCACAAAGTAAATTACCTTTTCACATGAAACAACGATCCAAAATATAATACCTATCAATCACAAATATATTTGTGTTAATCCTCAATAAAAAAAAAAAAAGGATGACATTTAATATGTTCATTATGAATATAGTCATCAGTTCAGCAATGAGATAGACGTGCTTAGAAAAATGATGTATCGATGTATGTGTTTTCGTATTAAAGTGTCTTTTAATAAATTGAGTTTAGTACTGGGCCTTGGTGAAATGGCTGCCAAAGAAGACATCACATTCTCGACGGACCAGATTATCTTCCTGAAGAATATAGTACAGGATGTGTATTTTGTAGCAGTTAGTAACGAAATGCATGAATAAAGAATAATCTGTTATATTAGAAGTGATGAAAGAAAACTCTCCTGGGAACATTCAAGAAATGATCATCCTTGAAGACATTGAGAAAAAGCAAATGAGAAATTCTTTAAGAAAAAAAACAAAAAGCAATAGTTCTGCGCAATTCTTAAAACAAAATCTGCCTGTAAAGGAAGATAACATGACACGCAATTTTTTCATAAATCAATGATAAAAAATGCGAGAAAATAGGAGATAGGAAAAATGTTACTAAAAATGATGACTTATTGTAAAAAGATAAAGAAAATATGAAAAAAACAACGGAAAAATGTAAAAAAATAAAAATAAAAAATAGGAAAAATAACAGAAAATAAAGGAAAACGTTGAACGAAAGGGAAGGGAAAATTGAGTAAAAAACAAATGAAAATATAAGATGATATCATCTGAAAGCTCATGGGTCTTTATATATATATATATATATATATATATATATATGTATATATATATATATATATATATATATAAGCATAATTTACACGTTTTTTTTTTCAGTAAATAGGCACAACGGACGAATCAAAAGCCTACCTTTCCATACTACAAAGACATTGCACTTCAAAAGAACAACGCATGAAGAAATGAATTTAAGTACAATATATTAAGAAATAAAGAATTGTTTCCATACCAGGAAGGAACTTTGCCGTACTGTATACTCATACATATAAACGCATACAAACATTTATATATATATATATATATATATATATATATATATATATATATATATATACTCGCAAAAATAAATATACATACATATACACATTTACATTGATATATATATACATACATATGAAAATGAATATATATATATATATATATATTTGTTTAGATAGATTGATTGATAGATAGATAGATAGAAATATATACCTATATGTATACATATGAATACATATATTTATCAAATATATACATGCACTTACACACACACGCATATATATATATATATATATATATATATATATATATTGGGGTGAAATAAATATTCGTACATATAATTTAAAAAAAAATATCTTTCGAATATAGCCTGAACAAATTTTATACGTCTACTGTATAAGTGTATATTCTACTTAATATGTATATAAACTTTAGTTGCTATTGATTTCACAGAAATTAATACCATTTATTTATTTCCATGTGTAAATAAAGTATCGTACAGTAAAAAAAATAACGTATTATCTTTATTTAACACTTTTCAGAATACTCTTTATTCATTTCAGTGGTCACTAATCTTTTCCTCTTCTTCTCAATAAATTTCTTGCATTAATTAGGAGTTATTTTGTACCATTATTCCTGGCATATTGTCTTCTGATTATTGATGTTTTTCTGGTACTGATTTTTGGATTTGAATTTTTTAAAAAATCGCCAATTATTCAAATCCAGGGACTGACTTGGCCATAACAAAATATTAACATTATTTTGAGACAACTACTTTTTCGTAGATTTACCTGTATGCTTGTGATCATTATACCGCTTCAAAATGTAATCAGAAGGTAGCCAAAGACTCTCAACAGAAAACATTAAATTTTCTTTCAAGATCTGTTTATACTTTTGCGCATTCATTTTATCGTCTATTACCGATATTCTACCTATACCTTTCGCTGCAAAACATTCCCAATCATTATACTGCCACAGCCAAATTTGACAGTTGGTACGGTGTTCTTTGGTTCGTAGGCTTCGACATCTTTCCATCGCAAATGATTTCTATAATTATGACCAAACAACTCATTTTTAGTGTCGTCTGTCTATAATACACTTTCCCCGAACGAATTTTCTTTTTCCTTAAGTTGCCTAACGAATTTTAACCTTGCATCTTTATATCGTTTCAATGGGAGAGGAGTTTTATTTAGCCTCCGTGACTTTAGACTATTCCTCAACATTTCATTACTTATTGTTCGTTTGGTTACACTGCATCCTGATGAAGGCAAATCTTCCTGCAACTCTTTACGCGTACCCATTGGATATGTTTTAATCGGGCGTCATAATTTTCTTGATAATCTAGGGGAAATCCTTCCTTGGAACACGTGTTCTTTTTTTTTTGTGAACTGTGGCACTCATTTAAACCATGCAATGAATGAACTGATCGTAGGAAAAGAAATATTTAGATTGCTTGAGATATTTCTATAACTTCCTCCATCTTTCCAAAGATTAACAACTAGTGCTTTTTGTGAATTACTCATATCTCTACTCTTGCTATGATCAAAATCTTCTCGTACGACAAGCAATTGCAGAAAGTTCCGGTTAGGATTTTAAAGACTAATTATAGTTACTGCTAACAATATTGGAACATTCTAGAAGGCTAGCTATGTGTACTGATAGCATTATTGGAACAATCTAGAAAAATATTGCAACGATGTTGTACTGTACTATTACTTTTTTTCACTCATGAAAATGAAAAAAAAAATTGCATTAATTTCTGTAAAATTAACTGTAACCTAAGTTTATATACACATATTAGTAAAATACATTTTTATACATGTATATAAAAAATTTAGTGAGGTTATATTTGAAAGAAAAAATATTTTTTATATTTTCGAATATTCATTTCACCCCACTGTGTATATATATATATATATATATATACACTTTTTTTTCTCACGTTGAGATAACACCAGGGGTCCGACTTAAAATTAAGGCATGGTGCTGCACTCATAGACCCTTTTAGACCGTGGTGGAACAAACTTCTAAAAGACTTGTGATGGTGCAAATGTCTATAAGGTGCTGCAGTAGGAATATATTTTTGGTATCGTAGTATTGCATAAATATACATATGTATATGTATATATATGATCAATAAAGTTAAAAAAAATCCGTTGAAGAGAGATGAGCGTGGTAAACATTGAATAATGTGAATAAAAGGAAAAAAAAACAACTACAGAGGTTACCTAACAAGTGACAGTCAAAAAGAACGAATATACATGTGGAAAGAGCATTTTAAGTATCTGTTTTGAAAATCCCCTAATGTTACCAATAAACCATCACGAAAATTAGGAATAATCAACTAGACATGAAACTAGGACAGTTTACTAAATAAAAACTTTACGTAGTACAAAGAAAAACTTAAAACAGAAATGCTACTGGATTTGATGAAATACCCCCAGAAGTATATCATACAAGGAAATTTGACGACCTCCTCCTCCGATTCTGCAACGCTATATATAACAAGGACACGATAGAGAGGTGGAAAAAAGTTGCATCCTTCCTTTTCCAAGAAAGTTGTCCTCTGAATTACCAAGAACTACTGAGGTATAACCCTTACTTCCATAGCGGCTAAGATTTACAATGCTCAGGTACTCAACCGCATCGAACCAGAAATTACAAAGAATCAAAATGGTTTTAGGAGAATACGATCCGCAATATCATAGATTATGACTATCAATCGAATCTAAGAAGAAAATAGCACAAATCGAGGCAACACGCTTATTTGTAGATTTTTTCGAGGTATTTGGCTTTTCTCTGTGCGAAGATCTAGCAAATACTTCTAATTTAAGATCTCCCCAAATACACTGTTACAACCATAATGATGCTCTATAAAAACACGAAAGTCAAAGTTCACTCATCGAATGGAGATGGAGACTTCTTTGACATAGTTCTTGGTGTACTGCAAGGGGACACATCAGCCCCATTTCTGTTTATAATCTGCCTAGACAATGTACTTTGAACGTCGTTAGATCAAATAAAAGAAAATGGTTTTACACTCAGAAGACAAGAAGCTGACAATACCCCGCACAGACGAATACGCATGCAGTCTACGCAGCTGACATAGAGCTTCTGGCAAATCCTCCGACCCAACCCGAATCCCTGCTGTGTAATCAGTGGTAGACAGCAGGTGGCATTGGGCACCATGTGAATGCAGACAAAATGGAGTATATGTGTTTTAATAGAAAAGGAGACATCTCCACACTAAAAAGTGGCTCCCTGGAATTGTGGACAAGTTCACCCACTTTTGAAACAACGTCTCATCTGCCAAGAAATGGCATCACTATGGAACAAGTGAAGGCATGGACTGCTATCAATTGTTTTTTTGATTACTGGAAACGCAGACCTATCTGATAAAATAAAACTCAATTTTCCCAAGGAGTGGTCTCGTTGATTCTACTATATAAATTGGCAGAATATATGTGAGAATTCCTGTACTATCAAAATCCCGACACTAGAAAAATAGCCAACAATAATTTAAAAAATAAGGAAACAGTGTTCCATCGTCTTTAACAAAACTTGGTATATATATATATATATATATATATAGTTTATGTTTCATCCAGTGTGGGGCTCAAAATTCTCTAAAAAGCTTTTTCTTTCTTTTGCACTAATGTGGTTTAAGATTTAACTGGCAACCACTTTTTTTTACCATATTCTCTCTCACTCTCTCTCTCTCTATATATATATATATATAATATATATATATTAATTTTCAAACCAGTGCTAACGTACTTAAATGTCTTTAGCTACTGGCACTATTTACAGAATTACATTTAAAAGCAAGCGCCATAATCTCCAACGGCAAAGACGTCCTTCCACAGTAGTAATTTGCTAAAACAAAAGTTACATCACTTTTGTAACAGATTCTCCCCTGATGATGGCCCAAAGTCGGGCAGAAAGTACTAGGGACACATACAACTATGGACAATACCTTAATCAGTTCCCCCCGAATACGATAAAAGTAATACGGGAATTCGAACGGATCCAAAAGAGAATATGTAGGCATAAAATGTCTATTATGTTCAATGAAATTTGCATTAACGAAGAAATGCTGCCTAAATATATATATATATATATATATATATATATATATATATATATATATGTGTGTATGTGTGTGTGTGTGTGTGTGTGTGTGTGTGTGTGTGAGTTTGTTTTGTTTCTGTGTGTTGTAGTTTGTTATATTCCCTGTGGGCTTGATTTTTCAATGAATTTTTTGTTGTTGTTGTTTTTTTAAGAAACTTGCAGTTATTAGTTTGGGATATGGGTATTGATTTGAATTATCAGTTGCTAGGCAGCGGTCACATCGATACTGCTATATGGATGCACTACATGGACGCTAACAAAACGGTTGGAGAAGAAGCTAGATGGCAATTACACAAGAATGCTGCGTGCAATCCTGAACAAGTCCTGGCAGCAACACCCCACAAGACACCAACTGTACGGCCACCTGCCCCCTATCATGAAAACTATTCAAGTTAGACGAACTAGACATGCAGGACACTGCTGGAGAAGCAAAGGTGAACTCATAAGAGATGTACTCTTATGGATCGCCACACATGGCCGCGCAAAAGCAGGACGACCAGCACGAACGTACATTCAGCAGCTATGTGAGGATACGGGATGTTGTCCTGAAGACCTACCTAGGGCGATGAACGATAGGGAGGAGTGGCGAGAGAGGGTCAGGGATATCCGTGCTACCAGCGCGATATGATGATGATATATGTATTAGTGTTTAGACACATTTAATATTAAATTTTCTTGTGTTTTATTGTTGCTTATGTGGAGTGATATCATGGTACTGAATGATTGAGGGGATCCTAAGTATAATTCTTTAAATTTGTTACATTCGATTATGTAGACTACGTCTTTTGAGTTGCAGCTTAAATCTTTATTTATTACGAATTTCATTTCTGGGTTTTTAAATGTTTAGGATTTCCCTATGATAATTATATTAGATAGTCCAATTCTTTTATATTTATACTTAGTAACTAACTCCTTGCATCTTATTTTCCCCGGACGTGGAATATTTGATTATTTTCTTAAAAAGATTTTTGGGTTGTCTCTGCCTTTTAATGGCTTTTGTTGAGTCTAATATGTATTTTTTGTCAGGGTTTTTATGTTCTTCTAGATTTTTTATTATCCCTGTGCATAGTTCTAGGTTGTTTTTTGTTGTAGGTTTCGACGAATGGAAGGATTTTCTCGTTGTTATGTGTTTTGTGGGGTCGTAGTTATTTTAGTGATAATTTTTCTCATTCGAATCACTTATTAACAGTGTTGTTGGGTATTCTCTCTGGTGGAAGATTCTCTTTAAGGCAAGTTTTTCAGAGGTATTTTATTTGTGGTTATGGGTCATATTCTACGTGCTTGAGTATAAACAAAATTGCACCCACAAGGACACGAAACATACTCTTAGAGATTGAAGGAGTGGATAAAAGAAAAAGAAAAGAAAGAGCCAATCGCTACAAGGAATCTATCATGAAATTATAAGAAACAACCTCCCTATCAAAACAGAGACCTCTATATAAGCCTAACTATACAAAAAAAAAAAAAAAACAACATTAAAAGTTATCTGAAGAAACACCTATGCTCAAAATTCTTCGTAATAACTAAATAAATAGTTTTAAAAGAATATAAATCTCTTTCAGGAACTATCCTTTTGAATATATATATATTGTCACCCACAGACAGACTCTTTCGTTCTATCAGAACTCTTCAGTGTGGCTAGACACGCAGGACGCTCGAAGCCGAGATCGAAACCCGTCCAACTTTACGTTAGACTATGTTTCAGACCTCTCGGCCACCAAGCAGACCACGTTCGCTAAGGGAATTTTAAGGTATTTTATTTAGCAACAGCAGCAGCAGCCTTTGTTTACATTTTTTATACCCTATCGGCTACCAGAGTGCTCAATTCTTCCGAAGAGCTTTGCTTTACGCTAGCGGCGGCCGACAATTCCTTCGCCAGAGTGCTCAACTTCCAAGGGGTAGTATATATATATATATATATATATATATATAAGTAAAAAGTAAAGTTGGCGACCGTAGTCGAAGGTGATCAGAAGGCTCCCTTTTCAATAGCTACTACACCGAGGTATAGGGAAGGGCGCTACTCCCTTCCCTGGATTGCTCCACTTCACCCTTGACACGTACCTTATACTGCTGAGTGTTAAGCAAGGAGGTATCAAGTACCATTTTTAAAGTCTTTAGTATGACGTAACCTGAGATTGAACCAGGGTCTCCGGGACCATTGGCGAACACTCTACTCACTAGACCAATGATTGAACCTAAGAGAAAACCTCTTGTAAGAGTCATATAATCATAAAATCTCCCGGTTAATTTCATCTGAGTTTGATTTTTTTTAGATTTCTCTAAAGTGTGTTTCTTGTACAATTTGTTATTCAATGTTGCATTTATCTATTAAATTGACAATTGATTACTCTATCGGTTTTAATGATATGTCAACCCGTTTGTTGTTATCTAATATAAATTGTTTACGGAATCCCAGTCATTGTTCTTTTATATCTAATATATTTGTGCAAATGTTTCTTGATTCTTTTTTCACCTTTTCTGATCGAATTGTTTTTAGCATATTGATTTGACCAATATATGAGAGCCAAAAAAGTACGATCACGCCAAGGCTGAGTTTACTTTGGGTTTCTGGCAATGAAAGGATACTCTACCCTCCCTTGGTCACTTGAACTGAAACCTCACCATCTGATGTAGTTAGCTTTCTACTCTGGAAACAACTTTGTGTTGATTGGGTCTCGTACACCTCCTCAATACCGGACATTGGCCTAGCGGTTAGAGTGTTCGCCAATGCCCCGGGAGACCTGGGTTCAGTCCCAGGTCGAGTCATACCAAAGACTCAAAAAAGTGGTACTTGATGCCTCCTTGCTTAACACTCAGCATTATAAGGTACGGACCAAGGGTAAAGTAGAGCAATCCAGGGAAGGAGTAGCGCCCTCCCCTACACCTTGGTGTAGTAGCTATCGAAAAGGGAGCCTTCGGGTAACCCTCGACTATGGTCGCCAACTTTACTTTACTTACACCTCCTCAAGGTATACTGTAATCGTATTCCAAACACCCTTCCCCCCCACCGGCAGAACATACGATCGACAATACCATCTCGCGTTTGCAATGGGTAAGAATACTTTCATATCACCACACATAACCCACACAAGAGAAAATATATAATATATAAGCGATAAAATAACCAACTTTTATCAGAGTAAGTAGATTTTAAGAAAGCATCAGTATAATGAGGTTTCATTAATGAGGCACTGATTTTGAGGTTTTAATCAATAGAAAAGAAGTAAACAGGATGAGTAATAATAGATGCCGCATATCAGATAGATCCGAGTAGATCGCATCCATACTAATTACACCATCGTTAGCTTTGGGCATGATATTGTGAATGAATAATGCAAGAGACCCCAGTAACATTTCCGAAAGAAAATGGGGCAAATACAATTGAGAAAAGAAAAATAACTAGAACCCAATATATCATACAATGTGAAGTCTGCGATAATTACCCTCTATAATGGATCGATTGAATATAGATTAGTTCAAGAATAAGAGCAGATATTATACTACTTAGAAATAGATGCGTATAGGCCAAAGGCGAATGGTTTCTTTGTCTTAACTATTAAAAACGGATGTGCAATTACACAAAAGAATATCTATACGCACAAAAATAATTACATATGTATGCACGTATGTAGATGACACACACATACACAGAAAAACACACGTGTATATATATATATATATATATATATATATATTGTGCGTGTATGTGAGTGTGCATGTTTGTGTGACCTTGACACAATGAAACCAGATATCATTGCAAGGCATATCTACTGAAATACATTCAATATTCTCAACTGCAGGTAAAAAAAAAATCTAATTCATTCAGCACAAGTCAGATAATTTTCTGTGTCAGAATATCGGATTTGTGAATGCAATCTCTCCCGAGGTTTTTGAACATGAAACTCAGAGATATGCGTTTATCCAACATGACATTGCTCAATATTATTTTTTCTTTTGTTTTGTAAAACATGGAGAAAAAAAAACTCTAAGAATTTAAAATAGTAAAAATTTACCCATCTTAACATACACACACACACACACATATATATATATATATATATATATAAAGTAACCTAATTGGAGAGTGACCCGAAGGCTCCTTTTTTAATAGCTACTACACTGATTAGTAGGGAAGAGCGCTACTCAATTGCCTGGATTGCTCTAGTTTACTCTCGATCAGTTTCTTATAATGCTGAGTGTTAAGCAAGGTGGCATCAAGTACTAGTTTTTTAGTCTTTGGTATGAATTGACTTGGAATTGAACGCCTGGCTTCCGGACCATTGGCGAATACTAGACCAATGCCCCGG
Source organism: Sepioteuthis lessoniana (assembly GCA_963585895.1). NCBI lineage: Eukaryota > Metazoa > Mollusca > Cephalopoda > Myopsida > Loliginidae > Sepioteuthis > Sepioteuthis lessoniana. The sequence continues at coordinate 27,766,117 of OY757912.1, read as the reverse complement.
TTATATATATATATAATTCAAATCACTGATTTAAAGAATGGGCTTCTTTTGTTTTGTCTACTCTGCACCAAACTAGTATCCGTTGAACATTGTCTGTGAGAAAAACAGCACCATAACGTTATTCACTCCTCAGGAAATTTTGCAATGGCCTCTTGTACAGCTGGCATTCACAGTAGAAGAACCAATAAGAAGATATCGGAATGTTTGTCTGGCCATCTGATGACAGTCCAGATAATTCGCTAAAACTTGGATGAGTCCAATGATGATAACGTCGTTAGGGTTGCTCGCATGCCTCTCTCTGGTTGTTCTGATAAGAAAAAATATCCCGAATTTGTTGTTGAGATCAAGGGCATGATTAAAAACAACTCTAACTCGTCAATCAGGTTATTGCCAGGGACATGGGAATGTCTAAGGTTCTTTTCAGGCAGATAGCGCATGAAATCGTTCAGTATTTCTCCTGATACTTGGCCCATTCTCATTCTGAGAATGAGCCAAGTATTACTGTAGTGTATGGAAGAAAAGAAGAAAAGGCCCGTCGACAGGATCTTGAGCCAACTCAAACATTCCTAGCAACCAAGTAATACTGTTTTTTTCTCTGATGAGAAAAGTTTTTGCCAGGCTCAGATGGTCAACTCAAAGAACAACTGTTGGATTGCTCCGGCTTTACAAGATTTAACATCTACATAATGGTGTATGGGATAGTCACAAGCGATAGTGATGTTATGCCTCCATTTTTATTCCAGAATTGGTTCAGACAGATCTCGGAGGGCTAAACCAAATGCCTGAAGGTGATAATCGAAAGAAAAAAAAAATGATATAAAGATAGTTTAGTTGTCTTTTTTTAGAGCTGGTTCTTATTTTTCGCTAATTATAATGATGAATAATGTCAGAAGATATCACGCAAGATATACAATAAATGATACAAAGTATGAAGACCTAATTTCAATTTCAATACTTTGTTTAGGAGTATTTTATTCAATGCTGGAGAATAAAGGAAAAAATTCAACAAGAGCAGGAAAACCCATTGTTGGCTGTGAGTAAATTTCTGCTAACACTTTGTCCTTACAATATGGCTGCCTAATTTCCCAGATGACAGTCACCTTGATTATTATATGTGGGCAAGGATGACCAAAACAAATCTGTATAATCATCTTACATCAAGGATAACCTGAAGGCAATGATAACGAAAGCATTTAGAATTTAAACAGGAAAAGACTTTCAGGAGAATCTGAAGTCATCTGGTGGTTGTGCTTGAAGCCAATAACGATTTCTTTGAATAAATTTAACCTAGTGTAATTTAGAATATTTTCATGTAAATTTGGTTAATCTATCTGATTAACAGTTTATTTTCATTTTTACGTAATCCAGATAAGAGTTTTCACATCGCAACCCCTGTCTCTCTCTCTCTCTATATATATATATATATATATATATATACACAGGGGGTGAGAGAGAGATGTTGCAAAAAAGATGTTCACTCCTTGAATTTTCTTTTATAGAAAAATAATTTTTTGTTATCTTCAAAATACCAACATTTGATTATTTCTAGTGGGAAGAAATAAATTTAAAAAGACGATTATCTACCATTATCCATTTCTAAACAACTCTTTAATCACAAATGAAATAGCAGCATATCTAAAATCCAAAAATGAATAAGGTAATAATATAGGTGATCATCTTGTTACTAATGTCCTTATGGTGTCAAAGTTTCCTCACTTAATATCCAACATCAAATAATAGAATTACGGAATATACATATAGCATGAAAGATAGAGATGAGCATTATTACCAAGTAGGTAGAGTGTCCAACAAAGGCCCGGGAGACCGGAGTTCAATCCCAGATCGAGTCATATCAAAGACTCAAAAATGGTACTTTATACCTCCAGGCTTCATAATCAGCATTACATGGTACAGAGCAAGAGTAAATTGTACTAATCAAGGGAAGGGAGCTGCGGCCTCCTCGGCAGAGTGATGTAGTAGCTGTTGAAAATTGCCCCCTTGGGTCATTCTTGATTTTTGTCGCCAAATTTACATCATATATATATATATATACACACACACACACACACACATATATATATATATATATATATATATATATATATACGTGGGGTAAACCATAAGTTTCCATACTTTTTTGTACAAGCATTTAAAATTGTCGTAGACTCTTGGAAATTCACTATGTTATTATACATATACATTATACATATTATGAGATTACTGAGCAGTTTTTTTATGATTTCAGGTTCAAATGAACACCTACAGCAGGAATTGGAATACACCCTACTAAAGCCTGATTGTCACAGCTGGTTAATTTCAAAAATGCAATCTGGACGTGAGGACATCTTCGAAGAAGGATATGCAATAAAATTCTGTTTTAAACTTGAAAAAAAAAATGCCACAAAAACGTATGGACTGCTTCAAATTGCTCTTCGACCTTCTTGCATGAATCAAGCATCAGTTTTTGAATGACATAAGAGATTCAAGAAAGGTAGGGAGTCTGTGAGGGATGATTAGAGGTGTGGGAGAAGTAAGGAAGTCAATAAACCAGAGTTGATTGACCAAAGAGTTAGGGTTAGGGTTAATATGTTGAGGTTTTAAGGGAGTTCAGGAACAGATTCGGACGGAAGAGGCCTGCACTCTTCAAATCGGCTCTGTGGCATTTCCGGCTGGACAATGCACCTGTCCACAAATCCATCCTTGTCACAGACTATTTGAGCAAGATTGGCATCAAGATAGTTCCTCACCCTTCCTATAGCCCAGTCCTTGTTCCCTGTGACTTTTTATCATTCCCTAAGCTCAGAGGCTGTCGTTATGAGACAATTTACGAGATGAAATTGGCTGTGACGAAGGTCATTGACACGCTCACACAAGAGGACTTCCATGGGGCCTTGCAGAGGTTGTTGTAACGGTACAATAAGTGCATTGCAGACGGAGGAGATTAGTTCGAAGGGGACTAGAGTTTCATGAATGTACTATCAATAAAAGTGCCCACACGAAAAACGTCTGGAAACTTATCGTATATATATATATATATATATATATATATATATATATATATATAAGTGACTGAAAAGTTACTTCCTATTAAAAAATTAATTTAACTATAATTTTTACCAGAAATGAATATGTGAAGTATGTATAGATGACAGTTATTTTTTCAATAATGATACATATATATATATATATATATATATATATAAGTATGGAAATATATATACTCACATCGATTGGTGTTGCTAAGCATTCATCTTTGCATATATACATCTTTACGAAGAATAAATAAAGAAAAATGCTGCTGTCTTTCCTTGTTTCGTTATTATAATACAAAACATTCCCAGCTTAAAGTCATTCAGGTATAACAAAAAAGTATTATGGATTTGCCCTAAGATATTCTTACATTCTTTCATTATTATTCACTTTAAATATATGCTAGTGAATAGAAATCTCTAGTCGCCTATCACCGTTAAATGTAGTATATTTTGTCTATCGTGAAGAAAGAATACTGACCCCACTCCCACTCTTATGCCACATAGAAATTTTATCACAAAGGCACTTTTTTATTCCAGGAAAATATAAAAATGTGCATAATACGCACTAAATATTTGGCAAAAATGTTGAAATTTTTTTGTATTTTCCTTCTTTTTTAAGATGTCATGAGAAAAATCACTTACATAATAATACTACCTAGCTCGGAGGTTTTCTTCCTAGGAACGTGCCAATATTGAACTGACCTTGTACCAATCTCTTAACAACGAGAAATAGGAAAATAATAACTTAGCAGGATATTCTCTCATCAATATTCCAATGTCGAAATTTGTGGTTTCGAATGTCTGCTTGTCAGATGACCACGCCCAAATAAAAAAAGGAGAAGATATCTGATTTCTTGCATCTGTACTGAATTGTCTTCGTGCTCCAATATAGAATATTTGAGATCGACCTCTAAGATCATATCAGGTCAACGGAGACCATAGCAAGGCAGAATATATCATTTCTAGACAAATTGAGAATGACAGAGTCTTTGATATGAAATAGAAAAATGTTTTTCAGCTAAATGATTGGGCGGAGAAGGTCTGATTTATGTTTTTCCCGTGGTACATTATGGATCTTTATGTACAAATGGGCACAATCTGATTGTCAAAAACTAACCGCAAGCTTCCTTCTATTTGTTTTATCTTTTTTCTACGTTTTTGTAATATTGAATTTACTGTTTCTACAAAACATTATTGAATCTAACCCAACCCCACCATCAGAGCAGGATACGACCAAAAAAGTTCAACACATTTGAAATCAGAGTTTTCCTTCTTTAGTTTTGGTTGTCATAACAAGGATTAAATTGATTGGTTTGGTTTCTCTAACAGCATATCTACCTTTGTTGGTTATTCAAAGCCAAAGCTATTCTCCTAGAAGAACAGTAGTGGTAGTATTTAACCCATAGATGGGAGGATAAGGGGGTTCATACCTTTCCCAAGGGTATTTGCCCGAAAGTGAACGTAATAGTGCGACTGGAGTACGAACTCGCTTACTACGATTCCGCAGTCCATCACTTTTACCATTACACGAAGTGTACACCCCCGGATTAAAATGACCTGGTAGCTATACATTTTACTTGGATACATACATTTCTCGATGGTATTATCTCTGTGATAAATATAAACAGTATAGTCCAGGATTTGAACCCTATATATTTCCTACAACGATATCATATATGACACGAATACATATACATTTGAAGATGTCACAGAAACATTTTTTCATTCTTTTTTAATCATTATCATGAATCGATGTTATTTTTGTATGAATTCAAAATAAACAAGAGGTAAACTTTGATCTTGAAAAATACGAGGATATATCCGTTAAATGAACCGTAATTAGTGATATTTAGGAACGTACAAATTTCACTATTTATTTTTCCAGAATTATTAAGGAAAAAGTAATTCCAAGGGAACGACATATTAAACTATCATTTCACATAATTTTTTTTAAATATAGTTTATTTGAAGCCAATTTCCAGCACTAAAAAAAAAAGAAAACAGAGAGATAATAAATTAATCTATTTATTCGAAACGTTATACATGGTTGAAGCAACGCGAGATCGAACCTCTTGAAAAAGAAATGTTTCATAATTTGGATAAAAGTAGCAGAGGCTTATTTCAAGCTGATTTTTGTGTATTTATTATGAGGAGGAATAAGTTTAAAGATCTTTTGCAGGATATTCAAGTTGATGAAAAATTATTCAAACCTTGTTTCACTCTCTATATATTACGTTGGAGAACAAAGAAAAAAATATAAACTGGGCAAGCCGAAAAAAATCACTAGAGCTTTCGTTGAGAATCTGCCGCTATTTCCTAGGGGTAGGGTAAGGTGAGAAAAAAAATTGCTGTCCCGTGACCTGTTCTGTTTTATTAAAGAATACGACACTTCTGTTTTATTAACTTTAAAAAAAAATGAGAGGTAGCTTTTGAGACTAAAATCCTAAAATCAGTGGTCTCGGGTCATTTTTGGTTGGAAACCGCTGACTATAACGATTAGTAAATTGTTATTAACTGATTTTTGTTATAACAAGGAACTGAACATCACAAGGCAAACACACAACCCGTTTTCACCAGATCAAGTATTAACCATATGGCTAGCCAGCCGTTATTTTTAACCATACCATTAAAATATGAAAGATATATTCATATCTAACCAACTTTTATAATAGAGAGATATTATGTAGACATCTATACATCTGTGTGGAAAAAGTATTTAGAGATAGAATCAATTTCACTTGTTTATCTTATTTTATACCCATTATGAATTTCATATAGTTATATTTTTAACTAACTGTATGTATTTTGTTCTTCATTTCTGACATGATCACATTTTGGTTCGTATAATCTGACTCAAAGTGTGCATGAGTAAAGTCAATGGTCAAAAATTTTAATTACTGACAAATAATATTCACAATTACCCAATTTGACATCTGATTGAGGATTAAGTGTTTTAAATAGACGTTAAACTTTGTCAAAATTCGTGTCTTGGGGATTAGCCAACTGTACGTTTTGTTTTGTGCATTGAAAAATATGAAACTTATAGCCCGAGGTTGTTAGAATTTGCCTACAAATAGATAAAGGTATTCAGGTCTTATATGAACATTGATTTTGAAACGTAGGCATTATTTTTGATCGTAGGTAATGGTCCAAAGAATTAACAATTATCTTTTTTTTTTTTAATCTTTTTTTTTATTTGGTACGTCCAGGAGATCGGGATTCAATCCCAGGTCGAGTCATACCAAAGACTAAAAAAAATGGTACTTGATGCCGCCTTGTTTTACACAGTATTATAAGGCAAGGATCAAGGGCAAAATAAAACAATCCTGGGAAAGAAGTAGCGCTCTCCCCAACACCTCGGTGTAGTAGCTATTGAAAAGGGAGCCTTCGAGTCACCCCCGAGTAAGGTCTCCTACTTTACTAACTTTAATTATCTAACGCGATCAAAGTAAACAACTAATTAACATATTTTACTTTTACAGTTAATCTTTTCACCTTAATTATTTTTCACCTTGTCCATCGAAACTGTGGCATCACCCCTGGAAAGTTGCAGATGAGGATAAGGTATTGCAAATTATTTTACACGTCGTGTGATAACATAAAATAAAATATTTACAAAGATAAACATTTTTTTAAATTAGAAAAAATGAATATTTTAAGTAAATTAATTGCAGATGATATATTTTTGAACGAGGCAGAATTCATTTGTTTGCAAACAGTTAAATGGTTTTCAGTTTTGTTATTTATTGCTTACGCATCGTTGAATGCATTCAAATATTGTTGTTTATAGTTTGCACCAAGTCGAATGGTTACTAGTATTACTATCTAATATAAATAGTTTTAATTTGATAGTTAAACGCTTTCAAATATTGCTCTCTAATGCTGATAATACCGTTGAATACTAATCTTGAGTTTGAATACAGTTACATGTTTTCATGTACAGTAAATGATTAAACTGTTCTATTTGACCCAGAGCTGGTAGCCAAAGAGGAACTACAACTCTGTGTAATAGTAGACTGGAAGTAATTGCAATGAAGTGTTTTTTACATTCCTCAAAGTTCCCTGATTGTAGCCTTACCATCACATAATTTACTATCATATACAGGTCAGTGGTTTTGGGGTCTTACTCTTCTGCAGAGATACAATCGGCGTATTCTACGTCACTAGCTGACTGAGTTCTTTGGAATGCAGACTTATTCGACTTCAGTTAAACTGTAGCTTGAGGAGTTAAGATCGTACCTCATAGAAATAGTGTCTTGAAAAATAAAGAAGAATCAGTCTAAAGCCATAGCCTTTTTTCATTAACATTGTAACGTTCCTCTCATAATCTTGCGTGAATTAAAATAATTTTAAAAAATCAAAACAATATAAGATGATCTTTAGAAATACTGGAATAGTTTTTTCAATCTATCCTTTATTTGATTAAACCGTCATAAGGCTAAACAATTTTCGACAGTGTTAAAACAAAAAAAACAAAAAAAATTACCGCAATTCGAAACTAAAATATTATTTTGGGTGCCTGCGTTAGTGGTTCATGCCATTTTTCTATCATCAAAATGTTCTATAATGTAGATTATAACTACCAAATATTAATTGGATAATTTTATTAAGTCCGGAACAGAAGCATCACTATCATCATAAACTGTTGTTTCACGTGCAACCCAACGCGGAAATCCGTCACTTAGAAACAACTTATGTACATTTACGTTATCGTTTTGGTTTTATTGCCGTTTAATCATTTTAGATTAAAACTTGACATACAATATCGTTTTCTCAAAAAAAAAAAAAAAACAATTAAAGGAAATTCACTTTTCTTTAAAAGTATTTGTTTAAAACATAATAAAATTGTAAACGCTAAATAATTTGGCTGTCAACAGAAAATTTGAAAACTAAATCATAACTAATGTAAAGAGACATTCATCATTTTTAAAAAAAAAATCAATTTTGATAATTAAGCATTACTCATTACATGACTAATTGGTGAAATGACGAGAAAGCAAATCACGAGAAACCTTCATATTTCGTGTATTATTTAATGAAAAATTAAAATCAGAAATAACTATATTGTTTCTGTTACCAATATTAGCATAGGCGACAAACAGAATGTCATCCATTAGCGCTCTTTGCCTAAAGGCAAACAGTCATGTACCATTTTTTCTTAAAAAAGAAAAAAAAATCTAAACAGTGATTTTTGCTGGTTTTTAAGACATCGTGTTCAAGATTAAAATAAATGTGTGTCTTTTTGGGTAATTATGATTAAAATTAACTGAAGTAATTTAGTCGAGAATCTTGCAAAAAAATTGAGAATAATGATAGTTAATATAAGATTATGTATTCATATATATGAAAGTGTATAGGTGTGTGTATATTTGTGTACATCGCTCACACAGTCCTAATTTAAACAAAGATAAGTTCATCATCTAAAACTAAAATTACTTTAGAAAAATATCACATCAATAGTAAAAACACTAAAAAAAGATCAATTGATAAAGCCTTTCTAAACACTCGAAACAGTTTTAACGCCAGACAATAAGATCCTCGAAACAGCGCATTGAAAGTGGATGGACAGTTTGTAGAGATGCCTAAGCTTCTATATAAACAAATATTTGACGAAGCTTTCATGTTTAATTTTAACCACATCCTGCAAATTTTGTACATGTATCTCTAAAATGAAGTGCTCGCGTGTCAGGTTTTTATGATAACAGAAGAACCAGTTGAAAGAGCTTGGTTATCAGAAAATAATTTTTTTTATTGAACGAATGGATATGTTACGTAAGCGTCTCTCAGCATATCATTTGAATAAAAAAGATATTTAAAGAACTTTAAAAAAAGAATAAAAATTCAGACACAAAACAAATATTCTTACCTGCCTAATCACTTTTGTTCTACTAATTTACTGGGTGCGGAAACACAATTAAGACTATTCTAGTATAATAATGATAAACGACACTATAATAAAGCAAAATTAATTCTAATAAAAAAAACAACAAAAGAAGAAGATAGACAAAAAAACTATTTTTTAAATTGCTGTATCAACACGCCTTCATAACGATTTGCATGCTTTCAGATTTTCTTTTTCACATACATTATTCCATTCCACCTCAACAGCAGTCTTCATCATCATCATGTCGCGCTGCCAGCACGGATCTCCCTTGCCCTCTCTTGTACATCGTTCACAGGAGGTCTTCAAGGCCATATCCTGTATCTACACAGAGATGTTGTATATAGGTTCTTGCTTGTCGGCCTGCCTTTGCTCGTCCATGTGAAGAGATCCACACGAGTATGTCACTTTTGAGTTCGTCCGTACTTCTCCAGCAGTGCCACACATGTCTGGTTCGTCTAACTTGGATAGTTCACGTGATGAGTGGTAGGTAGCCGTACACCTGGTGTTTTGTGGGGTGTTGCCTCCAAGACTTGTTCAATACAGCTCGCAGCATTCTTGTGTAATTGTCGTCAAGCTTTTTCTCCATACGTTTAGTTACAAGGCTCATTAAATAAGTACCATTCAGTGTGGATATGTCGCCTCTTTGATTAAAGTTCATGTATTCCGTCTTTTCTGCGTTGACATGGAGGCCTATGCCACCAGCTGCTCATTTCTGACTGTGTTGCAGGGATTGGGCTTGGGCGGGTATATTTACCAGAAGCACTATCTCATCTGCGTCCGTCATTGTTTTTCAGTGGGGTATCTTCGCCTTCTTTCCTTTGCCAGCTAGAAACAGTTATCATTCTTTAAATCTATCGACGTTCTAAGCATTTAGTCTAGGAAGATGATTAACAGGTATGGGGCTAAAGACTCTCCCTGAAGCACATCTGCTACAATGTCAAAGTAATCCATGTCTTCATCCAGTGAGCGGATTTTTACTTACTTGTTTTCTATTGCATCATTATGGCTACGACGGTTATTTGATGACGCCTGAGGTGAGAAGTATTTATTCCACTTTCTCTCTGTGTATGGAGTCAAATGCCTTGGAGAAGTCGACAAATAATATTAGTACCTCAAAGTTTTTTGCAAGTACACTTTCTAGAATTTGACAGATAGTCAAAATTTGTGATGTTGTGGATTGATTTCTCCGAAAGCCATTCTGGTTCTTTCAAACTGTCTTCTCAATTTTGGGATCTACGTGATTGCGTAGTAGAGCGTTATAGATCTTAGCCGCAATGGAAATAAGGGTTATACCACGGTAGGTTTTGGACCTCCCGTCTTAAGGAGAGGGAGGTCCATCCCTTAGTCAATCTGTCTACTATATTCTGGTTATATACCGCATTACTGTGTCGGAGCAGTATGACGTCAAATTCAGTTATCTTCCGTACTTCTGGGGGTATTTCCTCAAGCCCTGCTACTTTCCTAATTTTAATTTTTCTTAGTACGGAGTCGAGTTCTTCTTGCGTAAACTGCCTTAGTTTGATGTCTTGTTGATTACTAATAATTTTTGTGAATGGTTCATGCTAAACTTTCGGAGGTTTTCCGAGTAAATTTTCAAAATGTTGTTTCCACATGTGTATTGGTTCTTCTTGGATGGTAGCTTTTAGTTAAGCTTTACTTTTACTTCTGATAACTTCTTTTGCCATACTATCCTAGATTGTCCATCTTCAACCGAGTCTCTAAGCTTATTCATCTGATTTTGTATGTATTATGTTTTTTTTTTAGGTGTGCGTAAGTTAATTCATTTTCTGACTTCTTAAGTTTCTGAGCATTGTTATTGGTTGGGTTAATCCTATCACATTGGGATTCGGTTTCTACATCCACACGCTTTGTTTAGAACGCTAATGTCTCCCTTGGGACTCTAGGTTTTGCCTTTTGTTTAGTTATTATGCATTCTATAGTCGCTTCTAAGTGGGCATTGACGAAGTTCTCATATTCGTCATTCGGAGTAGGTTTTTCTGATACCTCCTGTCCCGTGGGATTCGTATGGTCAGCACCTGGTTAGGCATGGCATGGACCCGCTATTGGCTTTGCCTGCCTTTACGTCCACCATGCTGCTTCCCATGGCTTCAGAGGGGTATCTAAAAAAAATCCCCCCTCCTGCATGTATTAATTTTTAACTAGGCAAAAGTAAGCGAAACAATATTTCAAACGGGGAGTTGAACTTGCTTTTTTTACTAAATGGTCCCATATAGCATGAACAAGTCGGCTAAGGATTAGGCTTGATGGAGGCCATAAAGAAATTCCACTTTTTTCGGAAATTTTTGGCTTGTTTTTGGGGTTAAGCAAATCATTGACTTTTTGTCATTTATTTTCTTGCTCAATCCATATTGGGCTTAATTTTAATGAAAACCTGTTTAAATAATCAAGCTAATCATGGAAATTCAGATTTATCGCGTTTTTTCAAAAAAGTTGAATAAAAACAAAACCACGTTTTGCTTCTGCGCCCTATATGTATGCATATATACATACTTTGCCATGTGACAGAGCACACACACACTTTATATATATATATATATATATATATATATATATATATATGTGTGTGTGTGTGTGTTATCTATGTGCGATGGTTCGATGATCACATAGGCGATAAACTGACCGCCACAAATCGCTGTTGACCATATTTTTCTCTATTGCTAATCATCTATGTGTGTGTGTGTGTGTGTGTGTGTGTGTGTGTGTGTGTGTGTGTGTGTGTGTGAGTGAGTGAGAGAGAGAGAGAGAGAGAGAGAGAGGGGGGTGATAGAGAACGAGAGTAAGAGAGGTGTCAATATTCTTTTTTATATTGTAAAGTGTTCATTTCTTTTTAAAATCAAGTTCGAAAAATATGTCTTTCCCTATGGACATTTCAAAATACAAATGGAAAAAAATGAAAATGATTTGCCCTGAAGAATAACTAGAAAAATCTACTGAATAGTTATTCAACCTCAGGAAGTTCATTTCAATAATAAATAGTCCTAAAACAAATCTGACTTTCTAAAGAGGAAATTCGATGACCTAACTCACCAGATGTTTTAAGAGCAATAAGCACGAAAATAAATTCATCTACAAACGGGTAGTAGCGAACCAGTTTGGAGTTATTAGATAATCTTGTGACGATACCTGTACCTAGAGCCGATTTATCAAATCGCCATCAGATAGACAGGTCCCATCTGAAATAAACAACTCTCAATTTCCAAGCATTAATCGTTATATCATGTGGATTGTGTACGAATAATGTAAGTATGAAAATAAATGAATATATTGTTGCAATTACCTCAGCACTGATAATTATAAGGATTTAAGAAAATAATTTACTCGACTTCCCTTTATTCGTCTTGAATGAAAAGAACATGTTCCATTTACACAATAATTAGCAGCATAAAGTGTTCGTTATTCTCTCTGCTAATGAGGATATCAAGTTGGAGCGTTTGTTGACAGTCTATGAAAATACACTTTTTTTTTATCTATACTATGCCAAAAAGTTATCTTACAAATAATGATATAAATCTAGCCAGACTTTTCTTTTCCTGACATATACATTACTTTTAATCGGACATATGCGCTTATTTATGTCAGTATGCATAAGACTATCTATATCCAGATAAATATCCAGGCACGGAACGGTTATCATCGTAGACAATTGAATAGACACACCGTGTTCAAATCTTAAATCAGGCTGTTTTAATTTCACTCCACGCTAATTCACTTGGGAAAGGCACGAAAGTATATATTCTCCCGCCAGTTATAGGTAAATAGTTGGGCAGAATGGATTGATTAAGCCTTGGTTAGGCAACCAGCCAAGAGAAAGGAAAAGTCTGAATTCAAACCAGCTTTACTTCACTTAATTATATTGTGTCACATCTTGATCGTGGAAGGGATCTTGACTAAATACATACAGCAATTGAAGTGAATAAAAAAATAAAATGAAACTATGCTAAACTTAAATTTATGTCCAGGCAGCAGTTATTAGATATCTAGTGAGGATGGAATCCACAATACATAATATATAATAACCATTATTACTAGCCATTACATGACAAAATTCTATTTCATTGGCTAAGATTTAATTTGGCTTAAATCAGAAGTGTAGGGCATCGAATGAGAATCGAACTCATCAGCAATGTTCTTGCGAGATGTGTAAACTTTACACCAGACCAGTTCAAGTCCCAATATAAGTGCTCAGTGTAAATTTCAAATAAACACTTATGTAAGCTGAAAAGTTCATACAACGTTATATCTACGGTTGATGAATTTTTACCAATGGAATCCAAGCACTGCAACAACGATCAAAAAATTTGTGAACAGAAAAGAAGACTATGTTGAAAAATAGACCTCATTTATTAACATTCCTTGAGAGGACCGAGCTCCGCCTAAGAAATTTTCATACGAACCTCATATACCGAATTTACTGATATATAGAAAATAGCTAAGTCAGACAAAGTTAAAAAATAAATATAAGGGAATTGGTTTTTGTTAATTTAATACGAACACGATAAGTTGACGGAATAAAAACGGTATAAAAAGCCTGTATTTAAAAGTACGTTGCCAAAAATGCAGAAATAGGGAAATACACTTAATATAAAATAACGGCAAGCGAAAATAATAATGGATGGTAATTTAGAAAATGAATAATCCCCAGAAATTATGCATAGAAAATATACGCGAGGGAGATATCAAAATAGACTTCATTCAACTCCTTCCTGCGTTAATTTTCGACTATTGGATATAATTTTGATATTGTCTTTGAGAATTTGTTGTATGTAAGCAATATAAATTGTTCGAAAATGATTCCTTTGGACTTGTTCAAAATATGAGTACTTTTTATAATATTCAAATCTGAACGGGGTTTTTCGCGTTTCCCTTAGTGTTATGCTCCTGGAGAATTAATGAATCCATTAATACTCTACACCTAATTCTAGGTAAATATTTTTGTGTACTTTGAGATATCTAGCATCGAAACAGAAAAACTAATGCATTAAAAAAAAAAAAAAAAAAGAAAATTAAGCAATCCGATTGTTTTGGCTTGTGACCATTGAAAAAACAGTTATCGCAGGAAAAGAGAAGAATGAAGAGTTAAAACGCTGACTTAATTGGCTGTGTCACATACCGAGAAGAATACTTTTCAATTATATATATATATATATATATATATATATATATGACAGAGAGAGAATGAGAGAAAGAGAGAGGAGGGGGCAAGAATAGTATGAGAGATACCACCTAGGTCAAGGTTGTTTGATGTACATAAGCACGGTCCTTTTAAAAATAGAAATGGAAATGCGTAAGTATTTTATATATAACTTTGTATGTAATTATATATATATATATATATATATATATATTTATGTATATATATATATATATAATATAAATGGAAATGCGTAAGTATTTTATATATAACTTTGCATGTAATTTTATATATATATATATATATATATATATGCTGTACTACAAATATATTCCTTTAGAAAATTTCCCAATTTCGTATATAAGCTCTTGCCAATGCCATTGTACATTTATCAAATATCTAAATTGACGCACAAATTATGTTCTATACTCTTTCAGAATCATAAATAGATACATTGAAAATAATACGCACATGTTTTTTTTAGAATTCAATAATGAATTGTGTGTGTGTGTGTGTGTGTGTGTGTGTGTGTGTGTGTGTGTGTGTGTGTGTGTGTGTGTGTGTGTGTAGTAAAATAGATGGACACAGAAATAGCTATCCCCCAGTTAAATAATATCAATAGTGTTCTTTTAAAAGGATTGCTTTGCCATTAAATAACCAATGAAGTTTGATCTGCCGTTTAACAAAGAAAGCATAGCAATCAGAGATAGTTATATACATATGAGCCCCGACATATGCTTGATATGAAAATATTACTGCGTCCTTTTCATATCTGCAATAAAGTGGGTGAGAGAAGAAATGAATAATCGTTCCGTATTAGATTAACAATAACTAAGAAAGTGAAACAAAATAAATAGAATAGAATTAGAATATACTGCAGTGGAAATGAAAGTGAAAAAAATCAGAGAGAAATATACGCATTAGATTATCTTGAAGATGTGTATCGCAAAATTCAGAATATCAAAGGAAGAAGGAGTTGACAGCTACAAGCAAAAATGCAAAACCAAATCGTGAAACACGCTAAAGATCGGCAGGTAGTGAAACAAGACAGATGACATCTTTAAAAAAATATTTACTACACTTCAAAAATGATTCTTTTTCACTGCAATATAAGCAAAATATTAGTAAAATATCTCCGTCAGAAATTTCACTATCTACTCGATCTGACATTTTTGAATGCCAAGAAACTTATTAAAATGGCGAAAAAGTGTTGGAAAAAATAACAAACCTCAACATGGATTTGAAAAATGCCCCCTCTAAAGTGGAAATTCAAAAACTTGCAGTTGGATTTTTTCTGCATATTTGCCTTAATCGTTTATAATGCTATGAGACACTTGAAGAATTGATAATACTTATATCTGACTATAAATTCTTATCATGTTAACCTGTTGCTTGCTTCTATCGTTTTTTATTTAATTAGTTGTTTGTTGGTTTCCTTTGTATCAACTTAGTGCTTGATCGCTTTAAATGCGATTTTAATTGTTTAATCTAAATGTGTTGCTTGATCTCATTCTTTGATTGAGATGGTTACATAAATTGAATGTGTTGCTTGCCTTATCTTATGCGAATATTTTGTTTACCAGTTTAATCCGAATGAATCAATTACTTGATGCGAATACTTTTTTAAATTGCTTGGAATGGGTGGGTAATTTTTGCACCAAATGTGTGGGTTGCTAGCTTGATGTGAATACTTTTTTTTTTATTTTGCTTCGATTGTGTTGTTGTTTTCTTGCTTTAAATCTGTTCGGGATTTGGTTGATGTGAATGCATTTCTACTGTGAGGTATAAATGCGTATATTTCTTTCTTTGATAAGTTCGAATAGGTTAAAAAAAACTGACAAAATTTTCCGTGAGCTAAATATAAATGCTTTGTAAGTTAACATTAAAACACGAAATGCGTTACGTATACATGAAAATGCACGGATATATATATGTACAATTTTACAAAATAAACACCAGTACATGTACATGTAGTCAATAGCTAAATTCTGTATCTTAAATGAAGGAAGTGATTCAACTTTCAGAATCAAAATCCCAACGTAGTGTTAATGTTTTGAGACTGGGTTTATTCTCAGTGATTCAATCATATGTACAGAAAAAAAAAAAAAAAAAAAAAAGAAAAAAAAAAAAATAATAATAATAATAATAATAATAAAAAAAAAACTATGGAACATGAAAGTGACAATAATACCAATTGTGATTGGTGCTTTTGTTACAGTCACCCAAGGATTATTAAAAGGACGTGAAATTTTGGCAGACGAGTGGAGACCATCCAAAGTTCAACATTATTGAGAAGGGACAGAATACTGAGAAGAGTTCTAGAGATTTAAGGAGACATGCTGTCATTCAAACTCCTGTGAAAAACCATCAGCTAACGCTGATGTAAGCTTTTGTAAGTAAAAAAAATGATAATGATAACAATAATAATTATAGGAAAACTCAAGAGATAACTTAATCTATTTTAATAGCAGCACAAAACAACACCACTAGGACCAATGATATTAAAGATAAAACTGATAAGCACCAGAAAAGTAAGTGCATATTTTATACAGAAAGCCGTGAAAGGGTTAATCCTCTAAAAAGCAAATGCAGCAGACTTGCTCAAAAGGAGTACATGACTAAGCATAACTGTAAAGAAAAATGTAATAAACTGAGTGCCTAAATGTGAATTTTGATCAAATTAACAAATATTATATGCACAAACCAGAATCTGTCGAAGTAAATGGGAAAAATACAATACTCTGGGATTTTAAAATACTAACAAATCATCTAATCCCATCCAAGAAAAAATATAGTGTTGGTTAACAAGAAAAAAAACTTGTAATAAAGTAGATACTGGTGGACAATAGAATGAAAATAAAAGAAAGATAATCAAATATTTCGATCATATCAGAGGTCTAAAAAAAAAAAAAACTGTAGAACATGAGGGTGACAGTGAGAACAATTGTAGTTTGTGCGATTGGAACGTTCCCCTAAAGCTTGGAAAAAGACAAGAAGAAATGGAGATCAAAGACAGAATGGAAACTATTCAACCCGCAGCATTGTTAAAATCAGTTACAATATTCAAAAGACATGCTTTCGCTCAGATTCCAGCGAAAGACCATCAACTAACCCTGGTGAGAAAAACACACAAGAACTGAAATAATAATAATAATAATATTAATAGAACAGAAGGAGTATAAGACGAGCCACGACTGGGTCGGCAAGGTGGTCCACTGGGGAATATGAAAGAAATTTAAATTTGACCTCTCTAACAAATGATACATGTACAACCCTGCAGCTGTCCTAGAAAATGTCACATAAAATCCTATGGGACTTGGACATACACACAGTAATCTCGGTCATAAGACCAGACCTTATGATAATTGAAAAACATCGAGAATTTGCAAAATTGTCGACTTTGCTGTCCCAGCTGACCACAGAATAAAACTGAAAGCATGTGAACAGACGGATAAGTACCTCGACATTGCTAGAGAATTGAAAAAGCTGTGGAACATGAAAGTGATGATTGTACCAATTATGATTGGTGCTTTTGGCACAATGACTAAAGGATTATTAAAAGGCTTGGAGGATTTGGAAGTTGGCGGACGTGTAGAGACTATCCAAATAGCAGCATTACTGAGAACGGCCAGAATAGTGAGAAGAGTCCTGGAGACTTGAGGTGATTTGCTGTCACTCAAACTCCAGTGAGGAACAATCAGCTAATGATGATGTGAAAAACTCTAAAGGAGTAAATAATAATAATCAAAGCAAAGCAAGATTAGATAAGACGTAACAAAATAACAAAATGTAGGCTAAGTGGCGATAGAGATTAAACGATCAATCCCATAATAAGCGAATGCAGCAAATTAGGACAGAAGTCGAATAAGACAACGCATGACTGACTGGCCAAAGTGATGAATAGGGAGATGTGCAAGAAATTTAAATTCGACCATACCAACAAATGGTATATACATAACCCAGCAGTTGTCCGGGAGAATGATACACATAAACTCCTATGGGACTTTGAGATACATACAGATAACCTAATCTCGTCCACAAGACTTGACCTTATAGTAATCAACAAAAAACAAAAAAAAGAGAACTAGCAAAATTGTAGATTTTGCTGTCCCGGCTGACTACAGAATAAAACTGAAAGAAAATGAAAAGAGGATAAGTACCTCGACCTTGCTAGGGAATTGAAAAAACTATGGAACAGAAAGGTGACGATTATACAAATCATGATTAGTGCATTCGGGACCGTGAGTAAAGGGCTATTAAAGGGACTGGAGGACCTGAAAGTAGGAGAACGAGAGAAGACCATCCAAACAGCATTGTTGATAACGGACAGAATACTGAGAAGAGTCCTGGAGACTTGAGGACACTTGCTGTAACTCAAACTCCACTGAAAGACCATCAGATAACCCTGATGTGAAAAACTCTAAAGGAATGAATAATAATAACAATCGAATTGGATATCTAATAAATATTTTAGACCGTACAGAGCACTGATCTCAAATAGATAACTTATAAGTGGGCTGGAGAGATGAGCAAAATCATTGTCACATGAATTTCTGTAATGACCACCTGTTACAAATCACAGGAAAACTAGCAATGGGCAAAATAAGAGCATCAACGTCAACATAGATGATTTAAGTGACAAACTAAGGACAACACTCATGAAATTTCATGGACCTTATTTCGAAGGGAGAACCTCAAGAAATAAAGGTTGGTTGGTTGTTTTTTTTTTTTTTGCATATTATCATTTGTAGGTTATTTAACGGCAAATCCATTTTTATGTAAATATGTCTATTTCAAACAATTCACTTTAGCATGAGTCCACAGTTTCATTGTCAAAAACATTTCTATTTCAAGCAATTCAGTTTATTCAAACAATACTAATTCAACTAATTCAGTTTAGTATAAGTGCAGACTTTGTTTACACACAGTTAAATGTCAAAACAGTACTTTATAAAACAATTCAATTTAACGTAAGTACAGTTTTAATGTCAAAAACAGTTCCATTTCAAACAATTCACTTTAGTATCAGCCCGCAGTTTAAATGTGAGTACAGTTTATTCGTCGATGAATAATATTGATGCGTCAAAGTTTTTTGCATGTACACCTTCTAGAATTTGATGGATTTGTGATGTTGTGGATAGATTTCTCCGAAAGCCAATTTCGTTCTTCCAAAGTATTTTTTCAATTTCAAATAACTATGCGGTTGCATTGAAGAGCGTTGTAGATCTTTGCCGCAAAAGAAATAAGGTTTATACCTCGGTGGTTCTTGGCTATTCCGCGGTCACCCTTCTTAGGGAAAGTGAGAGTGCAACCCTTTGTCCACTTGTCAATTGTGTTCTGGTTATAAACAGCATTAGTGTCGGAGCAGTATGTCGTGGAACTCCCTTATCTTCCTCACTTCTGGGGGTATTTCATCAAGCCTTGCTGCGTTACTCTTTTTAATTTTTCTTAGTACAGAGTTGAGTTCTTCTTGCATAAACTATCCAAGTTTGATGTCTTGTTGATTACTAATAATTTTCCTGAATGATTCATGCTTAACTTTCGGCGGTTTTCCAAGTAAATTCTCAAAATATTGTTTCCACATATGTATTCGTTCTTCTTGGTTTTCAGTTCAGCTTTTCTTTCCCTTCTGCTAACTTCTTTTGCCATGTTATCGTAGATTGTCTATCTTCAACCGAGTCTCTAATCTTATTGATATGATTTTTAATGAATAAGTACAGTCTCAATGGCAAAAACAGTTCCATTTCAAACAATTCAGTTTAGCATAAGCATGCAGTTTAATTACATTAAAGCAAAAATTCATAACAGGCTGTATAATATCAAGTATTGACTACTCGGTGATAGAGATGGAACAGTTCATCACATAAGTAAACGATTCAAACTGTCACAAACGCTTACAATTATAGGCACAACTTATTACGAAAGGTGATCCACTGGGAACTGTGCAAGAAACCATCATTTTACACTAGTAATTCAGGGTATATCCACAAACTAGAATTCATCCTTGAAAATGAACAGCATAAGATTATTTGAACCTCACAGGATAAACCGATCATCCAATCCTATCCAGAAACCAAGACCAAGTTATGGTAAACAAAAAGAAATCAAGTTGCCATTTAGTCGATTTTGGCGTGCCAGCAGACCACAGTGTTAAAGTGAACGGATTGATTAAAACCTAAACCTTTTCAGAATGTTGAAATGTTATAGAACATGAAAGTAACGGTGATACTAAAAGCTGAGCCTTTTGAAACGGTTCTGAATAACCCGGAAAAGAGACTTGAACAGGAGACTAGAAGAATAAAGGAAACCATCCAAACGAAAGCACTACTAAAATCGCCATGAATACAAAGAATATTTCCGGTGACTTGAGTAGACTTGCTGTCACTCAGACACTCATGAAAAAACAATGCAAAATTAAAATAATGTCAATTTGAATTTAAAAGGTTGCGAGTTCTGTCATGAATCGGTGGGAACGCTGACGTTTTGCAGACTGTCACAACTAGAATAAGTAGTCGTGGGTGCCGTTCCTTGAAGCAGTAGCAAAAATGACAATCATTCGAGTTTTTCTGCTTCAGACAAGAAGTTGAAAAAGAAAGAACAAAAACATACCTGTACGAATGTTTCTTTATATTGATTTTGGTAGATAGGACCGACTCTATCGATTAATAATAAATAATTACAATCGATCTGCTTTGTTTTACCTTAGAAAAATACTTCCATGTCTAAATTCCGAGCAGCTTTTCAAGAAGCAATGAACAAGAATGAGATATTCCTCATTGTACATGTTCTATGAATATGATTAACTATGTAGCTGCATATATAATAGAAATACATTTTCGAAGTAAAAGCTGCGGTTTTAAAAGACCGTTAATGTTTACTCAGAGAATGTAGTTCAGTGCATAATTTACTACCCTGTACCTTCTGTCCTGTGTATATATTTAGATATAGATTTAGCAACCATATTGTGATTGTTATTAATTTTATGTTACTGATACATATAAAGGTCTAGAAAGGATTGAAATTAAAAACTACAAACTTATTAGAAGCTTATATTTAACACTTTTAAACATCTAAATACAATCGTCTGCAGTTATTTAATGAGATAGATTATACTACATCTTTTTTCTAATGATTCTGGGGAATATTTGTTGTATAAAAAATTATGTTACTAAATCTTAACTATAGCTTTGCAAATTTAGTTCATTAGAAATAATCGAGCAAGTTGTTTGCAAGTTCGTTAGTAAGTTCGTTTCTGAGACACGTCCGGTAGTTTAATGAATCCAATTTTACTTGGGCGTTTCGAAAATGTTTTCTCGTTTCTGGTTTGTGTAAGCTTATTAAACGTTATTACAAAATATACAAACGCCAATCGTTGCTTCTTTTATACTATACAGTCTATAAGCATTAACAAGAAAGTCTGCAGCAAAAACAACAAAAGTGTATCAATACATGACATAATATGATTACAAGTGTAGACATTTGCTCCAGTATTTGAATAAAAATTGTGTATAGTTATGTTGAGGTTGACTTTGAAGTAAAACATCGATACAATTTTCTCATAAATGTCCATATTTGTGGAGTCGAATAAATCAGTCTCGAATTAATGTTTGCATAGAAAAAAAAATGCTATTTCCCCTCTAAAGTCATGTATAAAAAGCAAATCGTATTCAGAACGATTGGATGATATTTGAGCCCCCTGTCATGTTATTGCTATGATCGAAATATTACCTGAGTAAGTACTGATCATTCCAGAAAACACTGTTTTTTTTAAAAATAGAATCCGCCATTTTGATAATGCACCGGAAACATTCGTATACACTTCAATCAAAATCTGACCTGAAATCCCTGCATTTTTCTTTAGAGAATAATATATTTATCCCGTCCGATACATTTAGTGGCATACAATCCGGGTGGTTTGCGTGATTATATTCATATTACGAGGAATCTTCCTCCGTCACAAATACCATCTGCGCCCATACTTAAAAGAGGTAAGATTGTGGTTGATTGTCTGTGGCCCCACTGTAAAGGAATAATAGTTAAACTGAGCAAATTTGCATGCATGCCTCGAGAGGCTTGCTTCCTGCTGGGCATCCCTCATTAAACCGACTTTTGGT
This sequence comes from Sepioteuthis lessoniana, assembly GCA_963585895.1. Classification (NCBI taxonomy): domain Eukaryota; kingdom Metazoa; phylum Mollusca; class Cephalopoda; order Myopsida; family Loliginidae; genus Sepioteuthis; species Sepioteuthis lessoniana. Next base: position 27,743,935 of record OY757912.1, on the reverse strand, counting down.
CACATCTCAACACCATGAACGGATTGTCTAAATAACTCTATATAAGATGGCCTAGAGGGTAGAGTGTTCAGAAATGGCCCGCGCAACCAGTGTTCAAACCTGGTCAAGTCATACGAAAGACTCAAAAATTATTCTTGATGCTGCATTGCTTAACACTCAGCATTTTGAGCTACGAATCAAGTGTCAAGTGAACAACCCAAGGAAAGAAGTAGAACCTTCCCCTACAACTCAGTGTTGTAGCTATTGAATAGGGTCGCCCTCGACTACGATCGCCTATTTTATTTTTACTAATATAATATATATTTGTAGATACCTGCGCAAATTGTGAACAAAGGACAACTATTCAGCGGAATTTAACCGGTTTAAATGCAGAATTTTCCTTCTCGTAAACTGGTTGCTATACAAAGGTTAAATAGCTCAGTCTGCCCAACTATTTACCCATAAATGAAGGGAGAATAATTGGATTCATACATTTTCCAAAGGTATTAGCACTATTGTTTCTTCCAAGCAGCGGTCGTATCGATACTGCTGTATGGATGCACTACTTGGACGCTAAATAAACGGCTGGAAAAGAAGCTAGACGGCAATTGCACAAGAATGCTGCGAGCAATATTGAACAAGTCCGGGAGGCAACACCCCACAAAACACCAACTATACGGCCACCTGCCTCCCGTCACGAAAACTATCCAAGTTAGATGAGCCAGACATGTAGGTCACTGCTGGAGAAGCAGGGACGAGCTCATAAGTGATGTACTCCTATGGACCCCAATATACGGCCGGGCAAAAGCAGGATGACCAGCTCGAACATACATCCAGCAGCTATGTGAGGATACGGGAGGCAACCCTGAAGACCTGCCAGAGGCGATGAACAATAGGGAGAAGTGGCGAGAGAGGGTCAAAGATATCCGTGCCTGTGGCACGACTTGATGATGATGATCATGATTATCATCATCATCATGATTAGCACTATGAGAAATGCAAACATCTTTTTCCAGGAATTGTACTCGGGTCAAATTGTCCATTTCTTTCAACGAACAAAATTACACCACCTGTGCCACTGAACGAAATTTATATGCAGATATTGATATTAATCTGTATATACTGGTTAAGCTCCAGTTCTGGAGCTTTGGGTCAGAAGGAACCTACAATTCGTGGCCATTATTTCCAACATTACTCTAACCAGAATTACTAGTAGCTGATAGAGTTCTCGTCTCGTATCAAATGAATAAGTTTCAAAATGATTAGTATTAGACACTAATATAAAAAAAACCCAAGTAAGTATACATTTAGGGATAAGAAGATTAGATATTTGAAGCTATATTTGTTTATCAATCATCATCATCATCATCATCATCATCAAGAAGTGCCAATCGTAAGGATTCTCTTTAATATCTCTCGGAATCTGTTGTTATAGGCAGTGGCATTTAATAACTCCTATGGACGGAATCCAGTGTTGCCCACAGCTAAGGATCAACAGATTTTGCTTGTGTAGGAGTCCATTAATCGTAGCTTATGCATTCACCCTTACCTCTCCAGTCTTTCGTGCACGTATTTGATGGTTTATGACATGGGAGATAAATCACGGTACATTTGCTGTTTTATATTGTGATACTTCAAGCATTTGCTGAAAACAGCCCACAACACCCTTGTATAGTTTCCATTAAACTTTTTTCTTAAATTCTTTCGTTAGTGTTCATATTAAACAATCTTACATTACTACCTACTCAGCTACAGATTGGAAAGGTTTTAGTTTATAAATGATTAGTTGCTTACAAAAAGACGGATTTCGGCCTTTACTAACCTAACAAGAATTGGCATGTAATTTTTATTTTATTTTAGTAGAGGAATTATATTGCGAAATGAATTAACATGACCATAAAATTCAATTCCCAATATAATTCCTCTACTAAAAACAGAAATATATAAATCTATACCCTTGACCTTGAGGTCAAAGTAATTACTGTGAGTTAAAAAGTGTCACTTCTGTTCTTCTCCAAGGATGGCTTTGGTATTAAATAAGCCACGAAGGTTGACATTCCATAAAAAGTGCTTTTGCTTGTTAGGGTCTGATTTATAGTTAAAAATATATCTAAAAATTAGTCGCATTCGATTAGATTGTGTGAAAGAAAAAAAACCCTCTAAAGAAACTCACACATAGAAATGTAGATATGAACATACAATAAATGATATTCTCTTATCTTGAGGAATAAAACAACTCGAGACAAAGTGTCATGTTGTTGAAATAAATCAATCACATTAGTAATATAAATCATAAGTTGATCTCTACGTATGATGGATTCTTAATCAAGTACACGCTGTTGTTAATTTTCCCGATCTCGCGTACACACTTACAAGCATGCAAAAACACGCGTGTTCTTAAGTTTAGATTAATATTACATAAAATTCCATTTCACATAATGTATGTCTTATTTGGAGACGTTCACACTTCTATATATAATTTAATATTAGACAAATCTTATATTATTAGAATATAACTCCATTTTCAGAGGTTATAATTATTGTGTATATAAATGTTCATTTTTATGCGCTATATACAGTGACATGATGCGCATTCGGAGGTATTCCTGATATATTTTAAAGTTATAAACTTTCTCCCTCTCAGTATCAATGTATTTTCATGAGTTTCTTAGAGGAAAGTCTGTATTTATCCCATTTATATTGTGTATGTTTGACAAAGAGTCCAAGCATTTATATCTCTGAAGTTCACTGATTTCACATAAACCTAGTGACAAGTATATTCCTATCGTAGTTATAACGGACAATAGACAAAGACAATAGAATTCAACGAACGCGCATAAATGTCACCCTTACTTCGCCAGCTTACACAAGCTGATGTTCTGGTTCAGTTGAAAGCAAAGTTAGATAAGCTTTTGTTTCAGACAATACACTATAGCATTACAAATCATGTATCTAGTATAAACATAAAATCTATTATTCTAAAAAGACGTATTTGTAATAACCATAGAAAATTACGATACGATTTACGCGACTACTTAATTATTAGTTCATTGATTGTAGACTAATTAGATCAAGTCTTAATACAATTACATAAAAAAGCAATTATGGCACACAGACGAATAACTTTAAATTCCAATAAATATAATTCATTTAAAACAAAACTAAAATTTTAAAATGAAAAATTCCTTATCATTGCCGTTAATAACGATCTAAAAAGCTATGTTATTGCATTAAAAGAAAAGCTATCAATGATAATTTGTATTTTATCGGTAATATCAATGATATTAGTGGGCTTGAAATGTAGAGTAAAATATCAGTCTTATGGATTTAAAGAGTGAAAGAATGACTTATAGTCTACATTCTTAGTAAAATTTGAGCAGCAAAGTTGTTGATCCACTGAAAGTAAGATGTCAAAACAAACAATTTCTTCGAAGTAATCTTGCAGGTATTCTAATCATATGAAAGAGAAAACATTTTTTACTAAGTTTTCAAATCCATAGTCATTCCTTAATTGAATTATATAAATTGTCTCTCAATTTATACGGACTGAAAAAAAATTTTCCTCGGCTATGTCGTTTATTTGTCGCTGCCTCCCACCAGACACAACTTGACACAAGGTCAAAAGCCCAAAGGCCGATTAAAGTGGGGATAAAAGGGGAGGGGAGGTCGGTAACGAGCCGAGACTCGAACCCTGCTTGTCTGTGCTGCTCATCGGCTCACTTAGTGCAATGTGAGCCTGATGAGGCAAGCAGTTTCACGAACCCAAATGTGGGGCCGGGCACGTATGCCTGTTTGCGGCTTAAACTAGACGCATGGTCTAGTGCAGTACAAGGGGGACAAAGGAGACAAAAATGCAGCTCGCCCACCCGAAGGTAGCCTAGTCGAAACTAGGTGCCTAATTAAAGGCCCCAAGTCTGCCATTGTTCCTTTTCCAGGGCCACGCCCCGGACCGAAGTCCAGAACAGGCCCCGGGGCGTTCGCCAGGAGCTCGCCTTTTTCCTCGGCTATGTCGATGAATAACTAGGTACAGCATATAATGGATTTTAGTATTCTTAATCAAACTTGTATTTTCGATACTGTGCACTTACAGATCTGTATATGTGATGATTTATTGTAATTCAACAATATTTTATTTACGTTTGATATTGAGTTAATTGAACCACTGCTTGAAGATGCTGCGATTTTATCCCATCAGTGTTATCATCATCATCATCTCAGGCTGCCCACACAGATCTCTCTGACCCTCTTTCACTACCGTCTCTATCATCCATCGCTCAGGGAGGTCTTCAAGGCTATATCCTGTATCGGCACAGAGCTGTTGTGTATAGGTTCTAGCTGGCCGTCCTGCCTTTTCTCGTCCATGTGAAGAGATCGACAGGAGTATATCGCTTATGAGCTCGTCCTTACTTCTTCAGTAGTGTCTCACATGTCTGGTGCGTCTAACTTTGTTAGTTTTCTGATGGGTGGTAAGTAGCTGAACAGTTGCGGTTTTGTGGGTTATTGCCTTTAAGCTTTTTCTCAATACGTATTAGTTAGCATCAATTTAGCAGTATCGACACGAACGTTGCTTGGAAAAAGTTGTGTTTAATTTTATCGGTCAGGTTTGATTTCCATATAACTGATAGACTATCGGTAGATGCCCATGCCTTAGCTAGTCACGTGTTGATGTCTTTCTCGGTTGATGAGATGCTATTTACCCAACCCCTCCGCTCGGGCAGGATATGACACAAGGTCAATTTTTAAAGCGGAGTTTAGCAGATTTGAATTCAGAGTTTTCCTTCTCCTAGACTAGCTGCCTCACCAAGGCTGAAGAACCTAGTCTGCCCTACTATTTACCCATAGCTGGAGGGAGAATAATTGGATTCATACCTTTCCCAAGGGAATTAGTGCTATGTGAAATGCAATCAGTCTCGTCCAGGAATTGAACTCGTATCGCCGTGTCCATATCCTGTGACGATAACCATTACACCACGGTCACCTCGGTTGATGAGATTCTGCTTCTGAGGTAGGTGAACTTGTTCACTAGTTTCAAAGTACCGTCCTTTAGTGTGGAGGTGTCGCCTCTTTGATTAAAGCACATGTATTCCTTATTGTCTGTGTTGATTTGAAGTCCTATGCCACCAGCTGCTTGTTCCAGACTACGTAGCTGGGTTTCCGCTTGGGCGGGTGTATTTTCTGCTTCTTTCCTTTACCAGCTTGAAACTGTTTTCTTTCATTAAATCAATAGACGTTCCAAGCACGTAGCCTTGGCTGATGATAAGCAGGTATGGGTCTGATGTGGCTTCCTTGTAGCATACCTGCTACAATGTCAAATTAGTCTGGGTTTCCATCCAGGAAATCTACTTTTACTATCGTGTAATTATGTAGCAACATTGCCCAAGTGAGTAGAGTGTTCGTTAATTATCCGGGAGACCTGTGTTAAATTCCGGGTCGACTCATACCAAAGACTCCAAAAATGGTACTTGATGGCGTCTTGCTTAACACTCAGAACTATGAGGTAAGGGTCAATGGTCAAGTAGAGCAATCCAGGGAATGGAATAGCGTCCTCCCATACACCTGTGTAGTAGCTATCGAAAAGGGAGTCTTCAGGTTACCCTCCAGTAAGGTTTCCAATTTTACTTACCTTCAGTGTAAGTAAATATTATTACCTGAAAATCGACTTTAAAAAAAAAATTAAACGATAAATGTTTATTTAGCGCTAACACTTTGGTTAGAATATTCAAACTCAACTGCAAAATAAATTCTAGATATTTTGCACTTTTTTGCAGTGTATCTAGGGCAGCGTTTGTTTTATTTTAATGATATCGTTCTAGATTATATGTTATTTCTGGACGTGCTCGTGGTTTAACAGGTACCGTTGCATGAAGTGGTTTCGCCTATGTGAGTTCTAATTCTGAACGAGACTCTTTTTAATTCACATAGCTCTCTAAGAGGAAGAAGACAAAAATAATGAGGGTAACACTTCACGAGCAGATATACAATAAAGGTCTTACCTTACGAGATCCAAAATGAATAGGTATAACATTTCGCAGAGTACGATATAGACACATTTGTTTCAAATGCAAAAAAAAAATATTTTATGGCAGTAAAGTTTCTGAGTAGTCACCAATCGAAAGGAATAGATTGAAAGACATATTTTAATAGATTTGCCTCGCTGTTTCTGAAGATTTTTTCCACTTATATATAATCAAGTATTCCAATCCTATACCAATAATTTGCTCACATTTGCATAGTTTTTATTATTCCTATCTAATATTAAAAATGATACAATTTCAAGAAAATATTTCTTCTCAACAATAGTAATTTTTTGGCACAATTATATTGTTGCAACTAAAACTAATCTTTAATAAACAATTAAAGTTGTTTTTTTAAAACTATTCTCAATGCAAATAATCGATTGTTATATACCATTAAGTATTCCTAACAAATACAATTGATTTTTAAACAAACCAAGCCGTCTAACGAGCTTCAGGTCTACGTGAACCTGGGAGTGATTACAATAAAAGGAGTACTCAATACTACCCAGATTTCCAGAAATTAATCCTCACTCTCAAATGCTGTTTTGCGTCATACCTAAGACTCCTTTTTTGTAGGAAAGGTTCTCATTTCTCTGCACGGGATACAGTCAATATATTCTAAGCAACACTGACTAGGTGATGATTGATATGAGTATTTAATTCCAATCCACAAGTTAGCTACCACAAAACCATACAGACGGTCTCTCTCTTTAATTGTATGTTCCTTTTGCATTGGGATGCGCACATCATTACGCTTTCTTAAAGTCCCGGACGCACTTATTTACAATTCGTCTAATCAGTTAGATTAGTCGCTTTTGTTTCGTTTTCCGTTCAGGAGCTAATACTCTCAGATGCCAATAAGCACTCCAAGCGATTTAATTGAATTCTAACAATCTTAATTAGAGCTGGCGAAGAAATCGGACCCACAAACAGCCAGCGAGTGTATCAGCCATTCCAGCAGTCTTTCAGTTATTCAGATAAACAACGTCCTAGTTCAATGAAGACACCTGTGTGCCAAATGGTCAATTAGCGATTAAAAGTTCCATAATTCCAGGAAACGGCCGACTGCAATTCATCAACTCATGGAGGAAAGAGATTACATTCAAGAGAGGAAATAATTGTGTTTTCTTTCATTTTTAATTCTGGGTGAAATCACTAGCTAAGTCATACTGTTGAAGACAGTAAACAGGATCTCCGTTTGAACGGATATAATATATTCGAAATCAGGCAGAATATTATACTAAATTGGTATTAGGTATTCTTGATTTGCATGTGAGGGAAGATTACGTGCAATTATAAAAGAGTGACGGTAATCTGCGCGCACATTTTCCGATTTGTATCTATAAACAAAACAGGAAAAGACCATTTCAATATCAATGAAATACATTTCTTTAGACGAGTCAACTGTTTCATTCTCTCAATAGCAGAACAAATATTCATAATGCAGCTATTTGATGGCTTTTCTCATTATCATCATCAAGCTGTGCTAACGGCATGGATTCTTTTAACTCTCCCGTAATATGTCCCTATCGGCCATCGCATGAGCAAGTCCTCTAGACAGCACACTGTATCTTCACTTCAATGTGAGTTTTGGCTGGTCAACTAAAACTAGATTGTCCTTTATAAGAGTCCACTGGTGGAAGTCAATTACCTGTATATCAGTGCCCAGCATGTCATACAAACCTTTCTGTAATGGATTTTGAGATTGGAGTTAAATATCCGTACAAGTACAGTTGTAAGTGCTGCTTACAGGCTTTTTGCAAAACCACATGGAACGTCCTTTGTATTTCCCATCATGTTTATCTTTTTTCTCTAAGCGTTTAGTTAGGGTTCAAATAATGCAATCATCCAATAGAACTGAAACAGCTGCATCTTGGAAGAATTTCCATTCTGTTTAATCTGATATCAGATTTCTGTATAGTCAATAGTAGACCACTCTTTCCAATGTTTATGTTGATATCGATTTCAGTAGATGAGATAGTGCATGCTGGGTATTTGAATAGGTCAACTAATTTTGGAAGTTGATCATTTAATGAGATGACGTCATCATTTGATATATATTCTTAAAAAAAATCAAAAATAAATAAATTCCATATCCATTTTAAAACTCTAAGACCTGTGTAGTATCAACCATAAATCATAACACATCTTTTTTAATGAAATGTAATTTTATTCCAAACCAAATAAGTCAGATATGTATTATTTCGAGAAGAATATTAGATAAGAAGATGGATATTACGATTATCAAGATTCTGACGATATTTTATAGTTGTGCTCATCTTCACTTTCAATTTTGTTATATTTTGTACAAAAATAAACTTAGATTAGTTTCACTCGAGGACAAAAGTATATGGTACGTATTGAGAATAAACAAACAAATAATGTTTAACTCTAGTAATTCATTATTGATTAAACCACATGTAGTGTCGCTTGTTTTATGATATTTGATGAATAAATGATAATAAATGATGTTAGATTGCGACTAAGAATGATTTCTTTTGCTATTACAGTGAATAGTATTTACAGTAAAAATACTTCTTACATTGGTGAGTCAAAAATTGTGCGATATTTTAAATGCTACTTTGCCGCATGTAAACAGGGGACGCCTAGAGTTTAACCCATGGAAGGTACCTACTATGGTTATTAGTTACATGGTAGTTACTTCGCGGAAACGTCAAACAGATGAACGTGCATTGTAGTTTAATCCGATCCCCGAACATATGTTTTATGAATTCTGATCGAGCCATAACGCTATAGAAACAACTAAAAACGTTTGCTTTGCGAAACGTAGAGCGCAATTGAAAATAATACAGTAAACAAACGGTTCAGGAAATTTCACTTGATTTGCAAAATCTCTGATGATCTGGAAAACTCAGGTAGGCGTAAAACAGATTATTCTGAGGTTATGCTCCAAGACATTGAGACAAATACAATTATTAGCACTGAGCGTATCACATGAGCAGGGCATCTCATTGTCCAATGTGGTTTGTCACCGGCACATCTTCGTCCATATCATCTGGAGTTGCCGAACTGTGCCTCACGTTACCAAAATATTACAAACTATTGACTCACTTTAGCATTTTAATGTTAGAATTTACTTAATAGGGTGTAACTATTATACGTTACTTTCCAATCAACGCCGGGTACCTCCGCTAGTAAATTAAACATTTTTGGCGGGGGGCTTCTTTCTTATAGTTAATTTCTTCGATAAAGTATTTCAATCCTTTTGCAACGTTTCAGCTACATGTTGTTCCTGATATTCATTTCTTGCCTGGCATATATTATTCATGATATTAATCTCCACATTAAAAGCTTCTCACGTAAGAAATCCTCTTTTTACCAAGTAGCACCTTGACATTTTGACTCATTATATTCCTGCGCAAATCTGCCAATATCATGATTCCAGATGTAATACTTCATAACAAACAGCGGTACTGAATATATTTTGGAACGAAGACGGTATTTGGAACAAACTAGTCGATAGCATTTAAATAAACATAGCGCAGGAAATGAAAACGCGCTTGTGTCTTCTAGCTGACATCGTGTCGAGCACGTCGATAAACCTTTACATTCGGGCTATTATTGTATTGCGACAATGTCAAGAAAGGTGTAAGAGGCGAAGGGATACTGAGCAGAGAGTAATATCAACCTATGATATTATATTTATGTAGTATTCTATCACAAGCTACATTTATTTAAACCATATGGTGAAGAAATGCTTGTTTAACGCATTTGGATTTTAGGGATTTTGAATGGTTGTCTGATTTGTTTACTTCATATTTAGAAAAACTTCGAAAGGCAATTTCAAAACATCCTAAAATATTTATATTAGGTAAAGATATACTACTCGCTTGAGCCAAACAATACAGTAACACTCATATTATGCATTGGTATTCATAAAATTAATCTTACGAAATATGAATTTACATTCAGGAGTTACAGATAGTTAAAACGGCAAATCCTTCCAATATTTTTTTTTATTAAAAAATTAGGGTTAAAATTCTTGAAGAAGATAAATTAATTTGAATCTAAAATCAACCCTCTTCAATAAGGTTTCAGCTTCTGTAGGTTTGAAAGGATATGTCTCTGGGGGTAGATTTCTTTCAGCTCGCAGTTTCAATTTCTGCGGCTTTATTTTCCCAAAATGTCAGGCAAAACTATATCAAAATTTAAAAACTAATAAAGGCAAACTTTGAAGATCAGTACGAATAATCAGCTAAGCAATATTGGCTCCCTTTTCAATAGCTACTTCATCAAGGTGTAGTAGAGGGCACCACTCCATCCCCTGGATTGCTCCACTTTACCCTTGATCCTTACCTTATAGTGCTGAATGCTAAACAAGGCGGTATCAAGAACAATTTTTGAGTCTTTAAATTGGCTCGTTGATCTTGTGGTATAATCCTCTCTTAGGGTAAGTAATATAATAATTCTCAAATTTTCTTAAATTTCATGGTGACAGTTTTTCATTGGTAGTTCCCTCAGATTTTGCCATCGTCTTTGTAAAAATGTAGAATGGTTCCCAAATGCGCCATGAATGTTTATGGGCGGATGCTTTTCCTAGCGCCCAATACTTCTGTTAAGGAATAGTTTTGGATTCAGAGTTTGTTTTGTTTGTTTTGTTTGTTTTTTTTCCTCCAAGATCAGTTACTCTAAGAAAGCAAGAATACTGCCTTCTCTATAATTTACGATAAATTTGGATCATGTCTTTCATAAAGGCGTTTTGGGGAAGAGAAACACAATCACCCTTTTCCTGAATTTTAATTCAGCTCATTTTCTTCATTTTTACGACGACATATTTCGCGCCAAAATTATTTCCTTCCATATTTAACTAAAAAAATCCTGTAAGAAAGACTTTGAAATAAAACTTTATCAACTTTAAAAGAGAAGAAAAATATTGAAAAAAAAAAGATTACTAATTTCTTCACAAATTTGCATTTTAACATTATTATTTCATTTGTAACATTTTTTGTTTTTTCTTTTCTCTGCATTATTTTTTTCAGCTTCAATTGCAGTTGGAGAAATAAATTTTAAACTAAAAAAAAGTATTTTGTTCAGCCTCACCGTACACTTAACATCAAGTTAAACTTTGAAGCTGAATATGGAGACATTTAAAATTCCGACTTAGGGTGAAAAATAAACAAATATAGGTATGAAAAAACATAATGAACTGTAAAAACAACCAAAAAAATGTGCATTAAACAATTCTATAATGTTCACACTTCCCATGTAGCAATTCTATGTTTAAATAATATGCAAGCTAATAGGATATTTTTAGCAACTCATACCTGCTGAAATTAATATAAACAACCTTTTATAAAGTTCTTTGCGATGAAATACTGATTCAATAATTTTCAAGAAGAAATAAATATTTTTTGCATTTCAAAACTTAAATGGAAATTTCAATGGACACCTGATGTGAGAAGTACACAGACTCTATTTCCTATTTCCTATCCTGTTGCAAAGAATAACTAAAATTACATATATTTTTTAGCTTACAGCAAATTTTGTTATTAGCTTCTGTCCTCTTAAGCATTTGCATTAGTTTTCAAATAAAATTTAATGTGTTATATTTTTTCTCTGCACAAACCGTAAGGCCATTGAAGAGGAGCAATTTAGAGAGTTCACAACAAAACAGAGTCTGCTTCATCAACAAGTGTAGTCAGAGAATTGGTTTTATATTGCTGGGAGATTTAAATCCTAAGTGTTTGACGACAGATGGGTAGACTGAACACATCCTTTGCAAATTGATTTAAACAGCATGACATTAAACTGATATGTTTTCACTGCTCTCGGGGATAAGAAATGTCGAAAGTTAGGAAATGTGGAAAGTATGGGCAGGAGTAAAAAAAAAAAAAAATAAAACATTTTTTTTTTGTCCTGAGAGAAAAATCACTTTACGTTAAAATGAACAGAAAGTAAAACTGCTTGTTCGAATAAGGAATCGGATGTTTTTATAAATAGCACGAACATAAAGATAGACACTGTCTCACACAATCAAATATATATGAATCTCTCTCTCTCTCACTCTCTCACACTCTCTCCCTCTCTCTCTCTATATATATATATATATATATATATATATATATATATATGATTAAATCTATATATATGTGTGCGTGTTTACACACACACACACACACACACACATATATATATATATATACAGATTGATTTGATCAATTCATATACATTGCATTTAATATAATGTTAAATGCAATAAAGAAAGTATATATATATATATATATATATATTGTCTCACTATGAAAAATGTGTATTTCTTTTGACATGTTAACAAGAAGAATTACTCAAGTAAACAAGGGAAACGATTTTTTAAAAACGAGAACGAGAAGATTAAAATCCATAAGTTTGGTGAATAGAGAAATTGAAAAAATATAAAACACAAGCTGACGCAAAGGCTGAAGAAGACCTTGCCATGCATTCTGACATATGGCTTAAATTGTCTGTAAAAAATATAATGCTTTCAGAGATTTAAATAGTTTCCAAGAGATCTTGAAACTTCATACTATTATGAAATATTACTTGTGCTCAACTCGAACATTCACATTTTCCCAGATATACTTCCATCCACTGCTAATAGTAATTTTTCATATCATTTGCTCACTAAACACCTCATATTTCTGATTGTTTTTCTAATCTGAGCTCAGATTATTAAACAACTTCTATTTTAGTAGATATTTTCTTGCATTTAATTAATATACACTTTCATTTTATCCTTTTTCTAATTGTCAAGCTGATAAAGACTATTATATTGGTAAAGTTTCCACTGTTACAACGTGCTGATTAAAGTGAGCAGTCCCTTTTCAATTTGGACCTTTATGCCAGGATCACTTTATTTTCATTACACTGTAACCTTAAATACTTGTATGTGTCTACTTTAGTCTTTCCCCGCTAAAACTATTGGAAATATGACAGTTGTCTCAGTAGTCTCTCAGGGTCTCTCGATTCAATGTGAACTAACCATTACTGGTTAATCTGTACGGAGATATCTTCCGTAGATAAGAGGCTTGTCCTTCTTAAATATACTAAGTCTCTGTCGTTCCGTTTCCTGTGATTTGCATAAATTTATGCTTCCTCATTCTAAATCAAAATAATGTACGTGGTTCAAATAAGTATATTCTTAATGTATATAAATAGATAGAATCAAAACCTCTGTCAAGTAAAATAAGCTAGAGAATGAATTTCGGATTGTCAAAGTAATTAGGCAATACTGAATACGATAGGTTCACATAGTTTAAACATAGAAATCAATAATATATATGTATACAATTTCATAATTCAATATACGAGTAATGTTATTCATATTTATTAATAATCTAAAGTAACATTCATTTATATATATATATATATATATATATATATATATATATATATTACAACAATGTATGATTGTTCATATCTTAGTTGGTGGATTTGTGGCAGATATTATGCAGTATAATTTGGAGAGAGCTCAACATCTATGATCGAGCTATTTTATAATATGGAAATAAATAAAACAGATATTTTTTTTATACACAAATAAAAAAATGGATGCTCATCAGCGATCACTGGTTTCATGGCGTCTTCTGATGACAATTATCTGGCAGAAATATATAATAAAAAATTCCTATATACATATATATGCCTGTGTATATACGTTGATATGCATATACACAGACATAGACACACACACACACACACACACACACACACACACACACACACACACATATATATATATATATATATATATATGGTACAATTTGATGGAGACTCAAACTCGGTTAAGTCGTCATGATAAATTTATTTCGGCGGAGAATATTTCTACACTCTCCGTCTCGTCATATGACTATTTACATGCTTCTCTCTCGTCGCAGAGTAGCAAATGTGTAGTTACAGTTCGTATTCAGAAGATAAAATAAAGGAATTAAAAAATAGAAAAAGGAAATATAAATTTAGAAAATGAACAATAAAAATAAAAATAAGAATAAAAGTGGAAATCAAATTACAAATTATTTCATTCATATGCGTGGGCAGAGCGTGTCAAAATGTTATGTGTTAAAACGGAGATCATGGTGTTAAGAATCTTTAGAAATCCTTAGAACTAATTTAAATCTCATTATATATATATATATATATATATATATATATATATATATATATATATATACAAAATTAACTGAAATTGCGAGTCGGACATCTCCTACTAAAATTTCACCTAAACGGACCATCAGGAAGTCTAACTCTTTCTTTTTGTCCTATAATATTTTTTTTCTTTTTCACCCGGGCGGTGATTCGAGATATTTTTATCTCTTGTTCCTGGCGTTTTTTTTTCTATTTTCCTGGTACTGTGAATGCTGGTAGATCTTAGATTAGTAAATATATATATATATATATATATATATATATATATATATATATATATATATATATATATATATATATATATATATATATATATATATATATAAATCATAGGAAAAACATGTTATTCCTTTGATTGTTTGATTTATGTTTGAATAAATTGACAATCTTTGACCTTTTGGTTACCTTGATAATGTAATTAAAAAGTTGATATTTCGTTTTCTGAACTCTATTTAGTGCATTTATTTAAATCTTAATCGAAAACAAAAAGAAGTTTTCACTTTCTATTTTCATTTGAAACGTCCTGATTTTTTTATATATTTCTAACGTTAACTATGTAATAGAATATTGATGTAAAACTCCACTAAGGGAAATCGATTTTTTAAAAACTTTTATTTTTTTCGTTTCATTTTAAAAGACTAAATTAGAAATATATAAGTAAATAAGTTAGTGACTGTAGTCGAGGGTGACACGTAAGCCACCTCCACCTTTCAATAACTACTACACCGAGCTGTAGAAGAGGGCGTTACTCCTTTCCCTGGATTGCACCACTTTATCCTTGATGCGTACCTTATAGAACTGAGTAGTAAGTTAGGTGGCATCAAGTGCCATTTTTTGAGTCTTTGGTATGACAAGACCTGGGATTGAAACCCTTGTCTCGCAGACAATTAGTTTACAATCGAACCATTATGCCAATGGTACATCTTTAAATGCCCTGATGAAGAATTGATATTATATGAAAATTATTTGTTAGCCATTTATACAAACTTAAATAAACTCATTCTTTGATTTTATCTCATATATATATATATATATATATATATATATATATATATATATATATATATATCAGTAATATTCAGTAGATGACCAAAGACTATAGGTATGGGACATGCGTACACAAAATATATGCGGGATTACATAGAAATTTATGGGAGCGTTCGATGAATGGCTATTATTATATATGCCGTTCAGGATGCGTATATGAAAACTCATAGAGCGGATATAATGTATATGAAATAAAATTCAACCACAGTTAAAGCGCCATTATTTATTCATTTCAACGAAGAATATTATCTTTACTTCATAAGATGACATACACGCTCCTTCTGAGGATGAGATTTGGAAATATGGTTTACAGTAAACGAAAATAAAAAAGGAAATGGTCAAGTGAATAAAGAAAAGGAGTAAAACAACATAGATATTATGGGCCTGGAAAAATCGATGCATAATACATTGGCTCATACCAAGGTCAAGGAATCTGAGTTCTTCGCAATCATTAGGATTTTAGTACAAATTAAGCCTATAAACAAGTTTTTTATCCATCTATTCTTTTATTTCCATATGTTTCGCCCTGACGTTATATGGGTTCCTTGCACCATTGAACTTTAAGCATTCTTTGGTATTTTTTTCCTACTATATTGCCTCTACGTTTATTTGCCATGACTTGTTAATTCGGCTTCGCTTATATGTGGCATGAACCGATGGCCCAGTGGTAGAGTTTCGGTTTCTGCATACTATGGTTGTTGATGATGGTTCGATCTCCAGTGTTGGAGATCACGGTGTGCACGGCTGATGAGACCCAATAAGGTCGAAACAGCTGTTCATTGCTCCGTATGTCACATGTAGGTGTTTGCCGGATTTTCTTGTCGTGATAGTTGTATGATAATATATATATATATATATATATATATATATATATATATATATATATATATATATATATAGAGAGAGAGAGAGAGAGAGAGAGAGAGAGAGGGGGGGACCAAAAGAGTGAGAAATCCATCTTTACACTTTCGTAGAAAGTGTAAAGATAAAGATTAATTGCAGGATAAATAAATTTTAAACTAATGCAATAACAATATGAAAGATAACATTAGCAATACATCCGCTTGAGCATTATTGGAACATGAACCACCAACATTGCTCGATGTTTTGTTTGAATGCGAATAGACAAATTAACTTTATCGGCGTATATTTTAAAAAATATATCAGAATAATAATTAAGGTTGATATACCAAAGAATATACGGCAGTCAACAAAGCAAACAGAAACAATTGGCTTATTATAATTTTGGAAATTAACAATAGTAACATTGTTACACCGGTATAATATGGAAGATTTTACCTAGATGCTTTATATTTATCAATATGTACCTGGTAAATTATCTAAAGACAAACATTATTGGTACGCACACACACAAAGAAAAAGAAAACTTGAAAGATTACTAGACACTTGACAAATTACATTTATTCGCTTGACGCGAGACAAATTACATTTACTCGCTTCTGTGTAATAGTGCGAAAATATGACTTTTAAAAACTGCGAGCCAAAGAGAGGATTCAATTGATTTCAAAATAGCTACCTACGCATACAAGGTGTTTGAAATAGCATAAATGTTTCTATTGGAATTTCGTCAAGATGTAATGATTTTAAACCTTCTTCCAAGAGTATATATTGCCTGCACTAACTTGATGATGACCCTTTCAATCACATAGTCAAACAATGTATTTTCCTTTCCTTTATAACATCTAGGCACCATGAATTGTGCTATATAAAACAATTTGATGAATTTTAGCATAAAATACTAGGTTAGATCTTAACTGTTGTATATATCGACTCCCCACGCAAATATGTCAGAGACGTTCCCGATAGTGTTTATTATCAGCTAGTCGAAATACTGTGTGATATAGGATTGAAATAATTTATATTACAGTTTTATTATTTTATCTGTATTAATTTGTACTAATTTTATCTGTATATTAATTTTATCTGTATTAATCTGTATTAATTTGTTAAATAAGTGTTTAAGTTGAACATATTTGTGCTAATCTGCTGTAGTTACGTTACGTGGTGTAAAGCCATTGTTAGGCACTGGCTTTCAGATCTGTCGATCGAGGAGATATTTTTTGGCTTAAAAGTACAGCGTGCTTGCCGCTATTTCCAGTGAATAAAATGAGATCAACGATACTGTACCGTATACCTAAAAAATGGTCCCGTTTTACTCTTGTTACGACAACACTGCAAATATAAACATAAACACGCGCTAATATAAATCAATAGTGTGTCCTGAAAAATTAGCTGGGGTCAGCAAATAACAGTATTATGATGTTGCATGTTTAATTAAAGGTAATTAATTTTAATTTAATATTAAATTTAATTAATCACATTAGCTTTAAAATGACGATTGAATTTTTTTCGAGTAATTGTGTCCACAATTATTACCCTCCTAGCACAACTTTGAAATTTAACATATTCGAAAAATGATGATACACTGAATTAGAATAATTTCTATTTACATAATTAGATTTCTTATGTGAATATCATTCTTCAAAGCCTATGATAATAACTAGTCATTTCCACTGAAACAGATGAATTTTTAAATATCACTAAGAATAAAATATCGAAATTATTTTGCGTATTGACACAGCTTCTCTTTCACCAAATTAGGAGCTGAAGCCGCAACGTATTTGCTTACTAGATTCAGGTCACAAATTCACTTGATAATAATTTGGACAGTGCCATATTCGATTCGTTGAGGAAATACTGGAAAATTCAGTTCTGAATTTAATATATTTTCTATGACTAACACCTGCTTACATGAATAATTTTTTGATTAAAGTAAATATGAACATTCTTTTATTTTTGTCCGGAATAATTATTTTCATGTACACAATGATTAAAGTTTACTGAGATTATATATATATATATATATATATATATATATATATATATATACCAACTAGGGTTGTTCAAAAAGTTTAAAGCGTCACAAAAAAATGGCCAAATCCGAACATTTTTGTCATATCAACATACCAACATTACTTATAATTAGAGAGACTAATTCCGATTTTTCTCATAATTTCTCTGCGGTTGAAGCCTATGCAAATACAAAATATATGCAATATATCTTAAGCTTGTATGAGGGTTAGATCTTTTTGAAAGACCCTCACGTAAGGAAATTTTACTTTTATATCTTTTGACCAATGTTGAAATTTATTCAAGAATAAAAAATTATCCTTAATTTTTTCATTGGATATTTCTGAAAATCCAACAGTTTCACGTTCAACGCTTTCCATAAAACACTTTTTCGTAATACTTGTTTTGTGTCAGTAAAATATTTATTCCTATTATAGGGGTTAAGTGAGGGAGAATCTTTCTGCAATTGGATAAAAGTTTTGGCGTAAAATACCCAAAATCCTCACAGATTCGGGACCAGTTGCGCATCGCCCAGAAATTCTCTCCAAGAAAACACTAAATCAGAAAATGCTTGATATCCTCTTCATCACACTGGTACGTCTTTCAAACTTGATTCTATACACAGGAATGACTTAATATGGTTTGTCATTGTTAAGTTCTTTAATAAAATGTTAGAATTGAAGCAAGCTTTATTTCAATTATTTGTTTCTGTCAGTCTTAGAAATAAATGCTATACTAATTCCAAAATATGTTAATCCTCTGAAAGTAATAATTCCTGATGATTAGAAGAGCACACAACTACTAGTTGGAATAGTTATTTGTATGTCTGGTTATACTGTCTATCCTAGCATACCCACCTGCTCACACATAATACACACACACACTCATGCATATATATATATATATTTGTGTGTGTGTGTGTGTATGTGTGTGTGTGTGTGTGTGTGTGTGTGTGTCTGTGTATGTATGTATACGAAAACTCTCTGAGCTAGAAGGATGTAACAAAATATGATTTTTAAAGTGAAGTTTAACGTTTAAATTCAGAGATGTTCTTCTCCTAGATGAGTTGCAATAGCAAATGTGAAGACCCTCCCCCAGACAGCTCTACTATTTATCTCTAACGGAATGTAAAACAATTAGACTCCTACATTTTCCCTAGGTCTTAGCGTTATGAAGAATACAAACGCATTGTCTCGGATTAGAGTATATATATATATATATATATATATATATATGTGTGTGTGTGTGTGTGTGTGTGTGTGTGTGTGTGTGTGTGTGTGTGTGTGTGTGTGTGTGTGTGTGTGTGTGTGAGTGAGAATGCACTGGCGTGCGAGAGAGCGTTTATGTATGCTACACAAAGAGACAAAGAAAGACAGAATCAGAGTGCCTTGTTCTGGAATTTCCACCTTATTTAATCGTCATCATGAACTGCTAAATGGTTTCAAAATTTGTAATACCTTATTAGACGACAGATAGTAACAAGATATTATTATAACATATCAGTGGCTGCAAATTATTTTCTCATAAATCCATCCTGCCTTAACACTAAGGAATGTCACAAATGTTCAGTCATGTTGTTTACAGAAAAAGAGATATGGAAATAATGGTAATTTCAAATTCTGTGTTGCAATACAGAATCGAAGAAATTGTTTATTAATGATAAATTCATCAAAAGTCTTCAAATTAAAATTCGCATTTGTTAAACTAGCAATAAATGCAAAAATCAATAATTCCAATAATAATTAAAACTAGATTAACATTAATTTTCAAAATGAAATTATTAATTAATAAAATAACTTTCAAAATGTCCAAAATTTTGTTGTTGACTGAATAAATGCAAAATGACAGCAAAGAAATATTTCATAAGAAATTTCCACGAAATAGACTAATTCTGGTAATTATGGTAATTTCTTATATTATCGCAAAGAAGCACCGAAGAATCAATCTGCATAGCTAAATCGCACTCTATGATACCGAGGAGGAACAAAGAAAAACTGTCTATTTCTGAAGCTGTAAAATTAGACATTGATCACATTTTTAAGTTAATAAAACTATATTATTTGTCAAGCATCAAGCTAAAAACTCAGATGCCATCTCAAGAGTTGAGGTACCGATAATGATAATAATTAGTTGAGTGGTTGAGTTGTTAGCACATATTTCAAATAATTATAGCAAGCATAAGAAGATAATTTTCTTTTATTTTTTTCTTTTTGTTTGTAGTAAGTGCTTCAATTGGGAATAATTGGATGCAAGTGAACACAGACCTCGGATTTTAACACAATTCTTCTGCATTTATTTTCATGGCCAATTTGAATATCTAGAATGTTTTCTTTTATACACGTTCATTATAACTGTGCTGCATTCATTTTTCTGTTTCTTCATATTTTGAAAATAAAAAGCCATATACAGGGTGTCCAAAATGTTACCTCTGAATTTCAGAATTCAATCAAAATTTGGGTGTTTTATAATTTCATTATTTTTACTTTTGGAATATAATCTTAGAAGTACCATTTTTCATTACTAAAACACCTCTATCTTATTGTATAAATGTTTCTATGATATAAAACCATATTAACATGCGTTTTATTTTATTTTTAACACAAGATAACTTTTGGGATACAGTTCAAACGCAATTATCATTCTTTTGTATGATTCATTTGAAATTTCCTTACTGAATTTATTTACTGAATTTATACCAATGTATTTATTCATATCTGTCTATTGTCACCGTGTGGATTGTAGTATTTACCAAGTTAATCTACATTGAAAATTATCCCTGAGTTAGATCCTCACATTGTGCCCAATACTTCTTTTGTAATCTCACAACCATGTTATCAAATAAAATAACCAGACTATCCCGTTGCCGAATATATATCGTTAGAAATTATCAACAATTCTGAATAATGACTATTATTGTAACATATATCGCACATGTTTTAACAAAACCAGTAATCAAATCGGATTTTACAACAATAAACATAATTATTTGACGAAATAAAATTAAGAATTGATCATCATCATCATCATCATCATCATCATCATCATCTTGTCGAGCCACCTGCACGGTTATCCCTGACCCTCTCTCATCACTCTTCCCTATTGTTCATCGCTTCAGGCAGGTCCTTTAAACTACACCCGTATCCTCACAGAGCTGCTGTATGTAGGTTCGAGCCTGTCTCCCTGTCCTTGCTTGGCTATGTAAGACAGTCCATCGGAGAACATCTCCTATGAGCTCACCCCCACTTCCCCAACAGTGTCCCGCATGCCTGGTTCGTCTAACTTTGATAGTTTTCGTGATGGGAAGTAGGTAGCCTTACAGCTGTTGCTTTGTGGGGTGTTGCCTCCAGGACTTATTAAAAATTCCTCGCAGCATTCTTGTGTAGTAGCCATCAAGCTTTTTACTCCATACGTTTAGTTAGCGTCCGTGTAGTGCATCCATATAGCAGTATAGACACGACCGCTGTTTGTGTCTAAATCAAACAGGCGACATCTCCACACTGGGCAGTAGCTCTCTAAAACTAGTTGATAAGTTTTCCTACCTAGGAAGCAGTGTCTCATCAACCGAAAAAGACATCGACACGTAACTGACTGATTGAGTATATATTCTAACCTAAAACATTACATTTGCTAATTCTGTGTTTGTTTTCCTTTTGTGTTAATTTGCAGCATTTACCGATGTGATTTATTTTGACTCCTTGTGAGATTTTCTCATTAGTTTTAACAGGTGATTTTTAATGAGGACTGAGTAAGTGCAAGTTTCCTCATGTCTCAGGATACTTTTAAGTATTCTGGCTGATCTAAATTTTTCTGTGATCTGCAAGGTCGTGATTATTTCTATGATCAGCAGTTCCAACAGTCTATTTTCTTGGTTGTTATGACACTGCTCGAAGGGTACCAACCGTAAATGGTATCGCTGTCATTTTAATCTACCACAGCTTTTCAATTCTCTGGCAAGATAAAAGTATTTTTCTATATTTTCGCTTTCTTTTATTTTAATTCAGTTATCCGTTGGAATAGTAAAACGCACTTCTTAACAAGTCTCTTTTCATCTTCTTACTAAACACTAGGTATGGCCTTTTTGCTGAGATTGGGTGATCCACATATATCGCAAACTTTCAACGAATTGTATAAGTATCATTTTGTGTGACGGATTATAGTTTGTTGTACATATCCCATTCGTAAATATGATCAAATTTGAATTTTTTGCACAATATCTCGGGGATCAACATTCCCACCCGTTCGTACCTTTTCTTTTGCGCCAGTTTGCTGCATTCGCTTATCATGTGACTGACTGCTTCAACTTATTCACCTTATCAACTACTCTTAACATTGCTAATTATCAGTTTTTAATTTGATATAATTGATTCTTATAGCATTTTGTTGTGCAGTTTCTCCTTGAGTCTCCCTTCCTAAAAACGTCCAGATCATCTCATCTGCAATTTCCTTACAATTGTCGCTAGAAGAATCCATAGAGTTATTTTTCTTGCCATTTTTGTTTTTGTAATATTGGTTGCTTTACTGTGTGTCCTTAACTTACTTTCGATTATTATTATTATTATTATTATTATTATTATTATTATTATTATTACTACTACTACTACTACCACCGTAGATTTCATACAAAGGAAGCGTTCTAATATATTTCACTTCTGTACAGAAGTCAAGTTCAACACATAACATTCTTTACCAATTTATTCACGATTAACCATTTGATTATAGAAGCATGAATGAAACCTTTAAATTCATCCGTTATTCCGTAACCTAGAGTAGAGAACTTAATCTGATTCTGTATTTTATTAAATCCAACCAGTGCTCTTACTTGCTATTGTAGATTCACTACCTAAGTAGATATTTTCGAAGATTAGTGTAGTTGAGGAACAAGCCAGAAGTATGAGGCACCCAGTGAGAATCGAACTCACAGAATATGGTATTTAGATATAGTTTTAAAACGATTGACTTCCTGGGATTTACTGATAACTAAGTTAAGTCGAATGATTTTAACTGGATGTCAATTCTGTTATTCAATGTCATGATATTAGAAAATCGTGTTACTTTTCCGTTTATATTTACATTTTTGTACCTGTCATATCGTAATTTCTTTTTTGCATGTGGTTCAATCGAATTCGAATATTTTTTAGAGAGATCTATTTGATATCTACCTGAACGCTATAGAGTGGACCTTGGATTATTAGCAATGAAGAGGAAATCCACACACCCCAGGTCTACAGAAACGAAGCCTCACCATCAGATAGAGTTTAATGTCATACATTGGAAACACCTTTTAAAGGCCATTTTTTACTCTTCTGCTTGAGATAAAGTCAGCTTATTCTTGGCCCCGTCGACAAAGTGAGCAAGCATTTGGAATCAAAATTCCTCTATACATAAACAATGGTAGAAAATGAAAGTGAAAAAATATAATCGTAAAAAAATAATCTGTATATCTCACAAATATATGCTAATTTTAATAGAATCAAAAGCTTTTCATATGTAGAGCAACATTAAATATATATATTTTTAACGTATATTAGGAAAACCAATTTTTGACTGTGTGAAATCATTATTGTCTCAGGTTTCAGAGTTTCTCCCTTATTCATTCGGGGTAAAAGCTAAGGTGATCAAAATTTCTGTTGAAGAAATAAGATTAGGTTTTCTGCATTATTATAACTTGTCATGAAACAGCAAGAAAGATTATAATCTCTAAAATCCGTTGTTTTGCGGCATTCTTATAGATAGGCGAATTTAAAACTGCCGTTTATTTATTCTGTTGAAAGCTTCTCATTTTACAGCAGCAAAAAGGGGTTACTGTCATTTAAATCAATACGACATATCCACAAGCCGAAATGTGCTGCATTGTCTCTGGTTTGAAATTACAATAGCAACAGAATCGGATTACTCATATTTAAGTATATATACTCCGTTTGGATGAAACGTTTATCGAATATTCCAGAAAATGGAAGACAATCTTCTTTCAGTTGTTCACATTATCACTTTGATAAGCAAGTGTTAAATCATGGAATTACAATTTGAATGAATCTGTCTTGCCGAACCTACTTTTTGATTTTCAGTTGGTTGCCGATGAATCAGAAATATATATATATATACATATATACACAAACACACACACACACACATATATATATATATATATATATATATATATATATATATATATATATATATATATATATATATGTGTGTGTGTGTGTTTGTGTGTGTGTATTTAGAAATGCTCCGATTTTTTTTAATATTCCATATTTCTTGATGAGATTCTATCTTTGTTGATAGCCTTGTGTTTTTAAATTCATCAGCATCTCAGTTTTATCCAACTCTGCCTTTGCGTAATTTTGTTATGTACTAAAAAACCTAAAAAAAAAAAACAAACTTTGAAAACTCTTTAAAACACGCTTTATACATGAAAGCAACCCTTGATAATGGCCTATCAAAATTCCGAAAGCTTCCGCTTCAATTTTGGTAAATTCATCCATCAATCTCAACCTGAAACGAAGATACTTATCAGAAAACTTGAAAGGATCTTAATGAAATTATGTAGACAAAATGTGTCTTTATTATTCAATCAAACATGCTTAAATGAAAGAATGCTGCCTAACTACACATACACACACACTCATATATATATATATATATATATATATATATATATATATATATATATATATATTCAATCTTGTCACGTTTGATAAGTGGAACATATTTGGTTCTGAAACTGGGCGTTTGTATATTCTGTTTATCACCGATTTTAACACGTTCTATATCGAACATCATCTTGGTTACCGTAATGTGTTAAAAATAATCTAGACAACTGTTGCTAAGTAGATTCTATCATATGTTTAGAATGTTTAGAGAATTAAGCTGTATTTACTGAGAGAGAAATGGACACATAATGAATCACTATTCTTTTCCTTTTTTAAGTTCAACCCCTGGAATTAAACAAACCTATGTCAGCAACTTCTTTTCGTTTTTTTGCAAAATTAATTAAAATCATATTTTGAATTGGTTGAATTTGTGTTGTCGTATTTCTTCTTATATCCTCCAATCTTATACATGAAATGAATTTTCAGTTTAGAAAAAGAGAAAAAAACATTAGCGAGGAGCTATTTCTTGTTATTATAGATAGCCATACACTTACACATAGGTTTCGTGAAAAACCGTTGATCAAATATTATTGAGACTGCTGATCAATAGTCGTAACTCTACCAGTCACTATCGCTCCGGGTTAAAGATGATCTGAGATTAACGAGAACGAAGAGGTTACTCTACCCCTGAGTTACAGAACTAGACCCTCACCATCGAATTCAGTTTATTATCATTCCTAGGACAAGATTTGTTTTTTTGTTTTCTTTTTTCTTTTTTGTCGGGGGGGGGATGTTTTCCCTCTCAACACAAAAACCGATGGTGTATTCTAAGCACAGCTGACATGGTGAAAGATTACTTCGTTAAATTTTTTAACCAGACGTATAGAGTACCTCATTTACGTGTTTAAAAGAAATAAATATATTCGGTTTCTTTGATTTTAATGACATTTTAACGTTCGAGAGTTATTTATTGCCAAAGCCATTCTTCTACAAAAAAAAAAACAAAACAACAGTAGTCATACTGCTTAATAAATAGCTAAGGGGATCAGGAGGATTAAACATTTCCTAAACTGATATTCCAAAAATAAAAAATAAAATAATTGCACGACTATTGTTTAAGAACACTGACTACGATGCCACAGCTTGGCACATTTACAACTACGTCACGGGGACTCCCATCATGTTATTTCGTTTCGTTTCGATTCGTTTTATGACATATCGACCATCGTCGGTCATTTAATGCCAAATCCTTTTCATACATATAAAGTAAAGTTGGTGACCATAGTCAAGGGTGACCCCGAAGACTCCCTTTTCGATAGCTACTACACTGAGGTGTAGGGGAGGACGCTACTCCTTTCCCGGATTGCTCCACTTTACCCTCGATCCGTACCTTATAATGCTGAGTGTTAAGCAAGGAGGCATCAAGTACCATTTTTGAGTCTTTGGTATGACTTGAGCTGGGATTGAACCCCGGTCTCCTAGACCAGTGGCGAACACTCTAACTGCTAGGCCAATGTCCGGTTTCATACATATAAATATATGATTTCTGAACAGATTTTGAAGATAACATTTTTAAACAAGCCAGAGCTCGTTGTTTTGCACGGAGTTAAATGGTTTCACTTAATTTCAAACGATTCTGTTTACCATATATACAGTATTTTGTTTACATAGCAATTCTTTGGTTTAAATATAATTAAATATAAAACAGTTCTATTTCAAACAATTCAGTTTAGCATGTTAACAAAATTGAATGGTTCCGAGTATTGCTATGTATCACTAACAATTCAATTATACACCTGTCATTTGTTTTCACAGATAAATTATCAAACAGTTCTATTTAGCTTATGTACACACTTTTGTTTACACACAGTTAAACGTAAAAACAGTTAATTTCAAACAATTTAGCGTAGCGAAATTACACATTTCAGTTCTATTTGATCCATAGATTGGACCTCATAAGGTCCTACCACTAAGGGCTTGAGTGAACATGAGAGCAATAGCAATGAAGGGGTACTCCGCATTTCCCAAACCTCTAGCATTACTGAAGCCTCACGATAAGATTGTCTATTGGTATATCCAGGACACTTGTTGGGGGAGTCCTACTCCGATGCAGTCAGTGTATTCTGCAGCTCCAGCCAATTGGGCTACAAGATATTTGGGAAATTATCATATTTACCAACCCCTCCGCTCGGGCAGGATATGACACAAGGTCAATTTTTTTATGTGGAGTTTAATAGGTTTGAATTCAGAGTTTTCCTTCTCTTAGACTAGTTGCCTCACCATAGCTGGAGGGAGAATAATTGGATTCATACCTTTCCCAAGGGTATTAGTGCAATGTGAAATGCAATCAGTCTCGTCCAGGATTTTAACTCCTGTCGCCGTGTCCAGTTCCTGCAACGATAACCATTACACCACGGGCATATTTGGGAAATTATAATAAATAATTCAAGACAAATAGAACATTTCTACTCACTTCTCAGTAACTTTCAGTTTCTTCTGAAAGTCATCATTGCAAAAGATCACTTGACTGTTTACAATATTCAAATACTTATTAATCGAAGAAAAACACTTTTTCTTTTTATTTTATTTTAAAACGGTTTTAAAATACCATTCTTTTCTTGAGTGACCTAGCTTGGTGCAATAAATAAATAAATAAGTAGATTGTTTTTACGCCAAACTAAAAATCCAGTTAACAAACTAATAACTGAAAACACTTAAAACATTGTGAATAAAGAAGACTATTACAAAATGGTGTTTTGTCTAAATATATTTCCGATCAATTAGATTCATTGAAACTATACGGCGTTCATGTAGAGATATTGGCAGACAGAAAGACTTTATTTAATCAATAACGACGTCGGAAAAAGCAGTGCAGTTAACAGCACCACAGCCAGAAAATAATACTAAAATGAAACCAGAGTTATTGAATTAGAATGAATGTAATGATTTATACTAGTACGCCGTAGCTTGTGTGTGTGTGTGTGTGTGTGTGTGTGTAAGCGAGAATCAGAGGCTTGGTTTTTGGTGAGGATCTTGAATTTTTGTTCCAATTTAAGATTAGCACGGCTGGTCAAAGGTGCTGTTTGAAATCAGTGGAAATCATCAGATTGCATATTATGACAATTCTCGCCAAACGGTTTGACGTAGAAACTTCGCTATGAAGAATCCATTATTTGCAGGATGGAACATAAGGTCAATTTTTGGCCGAGTAAAGCTGATTTGAATTAAGAGTTTTCCTTCCCGCAGTTTAGTGGAATTACAAAGTCTTTAAAAAACCTCAGTCTTTCTTAAAATTTCATATAGCTTTCTCAAGAAAAGATGGATTCTTACCTTTCTCACGAGTATTTGCGGTAAGTGAAAAGTTTACATCCTCGTCCAGAATTTGAACCCGGTTCGCAGAGTCTATTTTCTATGATAACTCCAGTTACTGTAAGTGCTTCATAAATTTCCTTGATGTAGATTAGAATTATTTTTTTGACTGGAGAAATTAAGGAATAGACGTGAGGTATATATGTTTCGTGTACAGATGTTAAGAGCACTGCTTTTCCGATGTCGTAACCATTGATGTCACCGGAAAAAATAATACAAAATGTAAATATGGAAGAAAAATAAATGATGCTTATTTTTCTGATCAAATATTTTCAACTGCATTTATGTAGTCTTTGAAAATTTGTATTGATAAATTCTCTCTAAATTGTTTCCGTGAATCTTTGTCACATATGTTTTGTCCTCGTATCATCATGCATGGCATTCTCAGCTTCCAGATGAAATAAGAACGTCAAAAATACACACACACACACACACACACACACACACACACATATATATATATATATATATATATATATATATATATATGTGTGTGTGTGTGTGTGTGTGTGCGTGTGTGTCTGTGTTCTAACTGTGATAGGAAATAACGACGATCGCCCGCGTTCAAATCGTAGACGAGTATTAATTCTTTTGAGAAATGCTTGAATCTGACTATTCTCCTCCCAGCTACGGATAAACAGTATAACAGACAGGGCTCTTTAGCCCTGTTTTGGCAACCATTGTAGGAGAATGAAAACCCTTAATTCAACCCTGTTAAACAACTATTAAATCTGAACTTCTGTCGCCTCATGCTCAATCGACGGTTTTTACGCAATTGTGTTTACTTTGTATATTAGTTCATATTATTTCTTCGTAATATTGTTCACTGTAAATATCTTTCTTTTAATAATATATTGTATAGGTGTTACGCGAAGTAATGATCTTTCGTAAAAACTATATTGTTTTCGCTTTTGTTTCAGTATAGGCCGTGCGGTGACAATTTGGTTTAAAGTTACATCAATGTTAGAACAGAAGACGAGTTAGCCTTTGCCATTTCGAAAACGTATCTCGCGTAATGAACGTCTCCTGGTTTTGAAGTAAAAATCGTCTCTAAAATGTCGTTCATTGGAAGACTATATACAGTACATCTAAATTATAAAGCATACAAAAACATTAAAATGTATTCCATGAAAATAAAGCACGAATAATTTAATATTTGGATTCCTTTGATAAAGTCTAAAGTGCGTTGGGTTTAAGTATTTAAAAGGAAAACTTCCCGTTCACTATATTGTCGCCTGGTGATGTAGTGCGATTGAATATATTCTATGATGTGTTCTCTCTATCGAGGCAGCTGTTTAAGTACAAAATCACCTCATAAAATAAATTTCACAATTTAACTTTTCTTCCGTTTATAACATCTTTATTGAAAAGTAAATAAATATTTTATAGTTCAATGCACTTCAGTTAAACGGAAGTGATTGATGGAAAACACACGATAAGCACTTAGTTGATACAGAGTGTAGACATTGAAAAACTATTGATAGATTGCACAAAGAAAATTTTGTTACAACTTGACAGAAACTGAACTCTGTAGCAAAAGTTTTATATGCATCATGTGTGTGTGTGTGTGTGTGTGTGTGTGTGTGTGTGTGTGTGTGTGTGTGAATAATAAATCAGTCTTGCTTTAAAAAAACTATCAGCTATAATTTTCCGGTATTTATGTCAGCTCAAAACAACGTTAAGTTTGGGTTATTGATTTTTACTCTGTGGTCTGCTGTAATATGCAATAATATAAGGTAGACATATTTAGCTTAGTTCCACAGAGGAAATATTTAAACTAAAATAATCTTATCATCTATTTCCACATTGGGAGAACATGGTTGCCATAAGAATCATCATCAGTGTCGTCATCATAAAGATACGCCAACAATACATATTCCCTTGACTCTTTCCATCTAGCTGGCCCTATCAGCCATTGCTCTTCCAAGTCTTCTAGATGGTGCCCAGTATCCATACTGAGCAAATGAATGTAAGTTTATGTTGGTCGACCAGCACTGGTGTTTTAAAATAATTAAGGATTAATTAATAATTTTAGTAATAATCAATGGATTATTTTAGTAGTTAATTCTTTTTTCGATTAAACTATAAATTTGAAACAGAATTGCTAAACTTCTATCGTCATCTTAGATTCAAAATAGGTATAGGAATTTCTTTATAACTTAATCCAACATTCCCAATTCGCAAAAAAAAGTTCATTTAAATATGTTTTGTTTCGGTTTTCCAGTTATAAGCTATCATGTATTCCTCTCCAATACAAATCATTTGCATACAGTTTGTGATTTTTAAGTATAATAATAATGAGATTTGTCAGTCTCCAGTGAAAAACCATCGGCTAACGCTGATGTGAAAAGCTCTAATAATAATAAAACTGAATGAATGTGAAAAGAAGGTTAAGTACTTCGACCTTGCAAGAGAATTTAAAAACTATGGAACATGAAAGTGATGATTGTAGTTATTATGATTGGTGCTTTTGGCACAGTAACTAAAGGATTATTAAAGGGTATGGAAGATGTGGAAGTTAGCAGTCGAGTGGAGACCATCCAAACGACAGCATTCTTGAAGACGGCCAGAAGAGAAGAGTCCTGGAGACTTGAGGAGATTTGTTGTCAC
The DNA here is from genome assembly GCA_963585895.1 of Sepioteuthis lessoniana. NCBI lineage: Eukaryota > Metazoa > Mollusca > Cephalopoda > Myopsida > Loliginidae > Sepioteuthis > Sepioteuthis lessoniana. The sequence goes on along the minus strand of OY757912.1, from coordinate 27,713,307 downwards.
TCAAACACTTGTCACGTGGTTTACCACTGAGAGGAGAGAAATAAGAAATTTCCCCTACCCCTCCGTGTTTGAACTAACAGGCCGCCAAAGACTGACCGTTAAAAGAGGATTAAGGAATGTAGGTCAATTCCTCGTGGCCGAAGTAACAAATCCAGGTAAGAATGAAAGCCAACAGATATTTGCACTCTGTGACCGGATGGATAGAGAAGGGGATATACTGGATAGAGATAGTAGCCCGAATGAATCGCCTGACAGGGTGAAGGAAGAAGAAAGAGGCCGAATGATTGGCCAGAACCCTAAAAGCGGAGGTTGCATCCTTTTCGTCAGCGGAAATAGGAATAAGGAAATGAGTTTTAGGACAGCAGTTGATGTGACAAGATGTGTTGTCTCTGTGGCCAAAACTCCGGGTGAAAAGCGAAATAGAGCTCT